>CM076576.1:814434569-814919767 GCA_034641835.2 Pinus albicaulis | reverse complement strand
ATATTAATTCCAGATCTACCAAGCACCTAAAGGGATCAAATCTCTTTTCACTGTAAAAGAGGTTTCCATCTCAAGAGATTTGATCCCTACCAGCGCTTGATATATCTAGAGTTAAGATGGATCTAAGCTGGTTTAATTTCCCCTTTAAATACGCTAAATTCCACATGCATACCATAGGTAATTATTATTATTTTAATATTATTTATTTTATTATTATTATTATTTTGTTATTTTTATTTTTTTGCCAAGAGTAGCTCTCCGATCGTAGAGATGTTGTAATGTAAACATTTTAACCTAGTTGAAATAAAAATTAAATTTTGCTATTTTGAGACATGGTTTAAAGTTTTCATGTTATCTTCTGTTGGTTTTCACCAATTTTGTAGCTGCTTTGTGAGGAGTGGGGGCTCTTCCTTGAAATGGATGACATCATTTGAGGCTTGGGGTTTATGATTTTAAAGGGAGTCATGGAAGCTCACAGTGACAAGATCTGGGATTGCTTTGTTGTTGAGGTAATTCCATGGTTGCAAAGACCTTTCATTCCATGTAAAGCTTCCTCTTTTGTTTGTGTTTGGTTGCTTGAACAGACCATAGACTTCAAGAATTGGCATTGTGATTTATAATGAGAATAGGGTATGCAATTTATTTGAAGGTTGCGAGTGTTTCTAGAGACCAAACAAATTGCATGGTTGATGCTTAATAACTATCACTTGGAGATTGTTCTTGGGAATTTGATTGTGTAGGGTTGTAGACCATAATATATTCTAGCTATAAACCTCTATATTTCACCATATGTGCTCTATGTTCTGGCATATAAAATTATGAAGGCACCATAGCCTGATTTGTCATGTTGTGAAATTTGGCAGTTTCACAAATATTTTTTCAGAGTAGTGGCTTCCTGGATTGGAAGTGAAACTATAACGATGTAAAAATATCAATAATGTTCTAATAACTGCACAAAAATTTGAAAATCACAATTTTGATCTTTAGTGAGCCCTGGACATGCATGATTTTAAAGACTACTTGCACTTAGCAAGAGACAGGTAAATCAGTGAAAATGTTTGGTAGAATTAGTACTCTCACTTGAATTTTTACATTAGAGTTATAGAAGTGTAGGAATATGCACAGGGAGAAGTACTATAGCACTGTATTTTATGAATTTTCCATAGGTACATCTGCAAGAGGCTATGTGCAATCAGGTCAGGCTGTAAGTTGTAACATGGATTTTAACCTAAGAAATGAAAATTTTCCACTTGGCATGCAATTTTGACACCTTAGGGTGCATTCTAAGTATGGAATATGATGTTCCATGGCATATAGGATAGCCCCTTTTCCTTATCATCCATTAGGTTTTCTATTTATGTACATGGCATGCAGTTTTTAATGCAAGTGGACATTTTGGCACTATGAAAATAATAGGTAGAAAGCACAGTAGTATTAAGGAGACACATGATCTTGGAGATGCATTGGAGCTTAGGGCCTTTGGAGGATTGTTGGACCTTGGGGAGCAGTGCTCATGCCATGGAGGGCTTGCTTGTTAATCACTGTCACCTTTGATGTTGACACATGTTATGTAGAGTAGAGTGCTTCACATGGGTGGACCTACATGTGTCTTGCAAGTTTGCTTGTAGTGGAATAGGTCCACTAAAGCCCCTTTACCTCTCATATAAAAAGAGGAAGGAGTGAGTTGTTATTATAGTCGATCATGCACTTGTGCATATTACTTTCAAGCTTGGGTTAGGGATGTAAGAGCAGTGCTACTCTCTCTCTCTCTCTCTCTTGGTGACAATATATTTGAGTTGATGTGTATGTTGGTCACAATATTTCTGAGTTGTGCTTTGCTCTATCTTCCTTACAAGGATTCCTTGAAAGATTTAAACAGATTGGTGAACATAAGTAACTAATCTGAACTGTAGCGAAAAATCTGATATGAATCTGTTATTAATTGAGGTTTTAATACCAATGATGTGAGCCAACCCAGAATTCTGCTATTATAACTGAAATTTGAAATCTAAAAATTCTAGAACTAGATCTGAAATATAAAAAATAAAGCAGACCAAAAAACCAAACAGTAACAATTCAAGCGGTAGTCATGAAACTACTCAAGTCCTCCACTCGAATCTTGTATCTTTATCTGCATATGTTTTAGAGAGAAACCATCACTGTTTTTCTCCAGGGACTTTATTGGCTCAAAAACCTGTCAGTGTTTACAGTCAAGTTCAACGATAGTGAAACAAGCCATTCTCCATGAACATTTTCTGTTTTTTGGGACTAGGTGCTCTTTTATGAAACAAATCTAACAGTGTTTTCAATAACATTGTCAGATTATAGCTACTGAAACTATGTGGCTATAGTCATGTTTCATGATGGTTTCCTACTTTCTTTAAGCAATGGGCACTTGTTTAGGAAACAACTGGATGGACACAGTTAATGGAATTCTTTCTAGTTTCTCCAATTTTCTTGATGACAGGAAAGAGAAATGAAACTTGGAAAGAACTTTAGAAGAGTTCCTTGACTAAATGAAGTTGTCGACCAATGCACATAGTGGATCAACACGTTGAAGTAGAAAAGTCCAGAATATTCCCTACAAATAGTGCACATAGTGGGTCATCATGTTGGATAAAATATAAGTATTATTGAAATAATAATAGCATGAATTTTACATTGATGGAATTGGACACCATCTATCTTTATTTGCATATGTTTTAGAGAGAAACTATCACTGTTTTTCTCGAGGGACTTTATTGGCTCAAAAACCTGTCAGTGTTTATAGTCAAGCTCAACGATAGTGAAACAAGCCATTCTCCACGAACATTTTCTGTTGTTTGGGACTAGGTGCTCTTTTATGAAACAAATCTAACAGTGTTTTCAATAACATTGTCAGATTATAGTTACTGAAACTATGTGGCTATAGTCATGTTTCATGATGGTTTCCTACTTTCTTTAAGCAATAGGCACTTGTTTAGGAAACAACTTGATGGACGACAGTTAATAGAATTCTTTCTAGTTGCTCCAATTTGCTTGATGACAGGAAAGAGAAATGAAACTTAGAAATAACTTTAGAAGAGTTCCTTGACTAAATGGAGTTGTTAACCAATGCACATAGTGGATCAACACGTTGGAGCAGAAAAATCCAAAAGGTTCCCTTCACATAGTGCACATAGTGGGTCATCATGTTGGATAAAATATAAATATTCTTGAAATAATAATAGCATAAATTTTACATTGATGGACTTGGACACCATCTATCTTTATATGCATATGTTTTAGAGAGAAACCATCACCATTTTTCTCCAAGGACTTTATTGGCTCAAAAACCTATCAATGTTTACAGTCAAGCTCAACGATAGTGAAACAAGCCATAATGGCACTTGTCTCTAAACCATTGCAATATTGACACTTGTCTCCAAATGTCACAATAGTGACACTTGTCTCCAAATGTTGCAATACCGACACTTGTCTCTGACACGTCGCAATTCCGATGCTTTGTCTTGAAACGTCGGTATTCCGACGATTTTCCTAAATGATGCAATTTTGATGATTTTCCTAAACTTTGCTAGAGCAATGCTTGTTGGCAGGAATTAAAAAAAATGAGAAAAATTGGGGAACTTTCGAAAATACGTAAAAAGTGTCGGAAAATTGACCATATGTACTAGTGAATGATGATCAACTGAATACCCATAAACCTACCATCCTATCTATTTGGCGTGAAAATTTTAATTGCCAACCAGTTCTCTCAATCCACGTCGTTCAGAAATATATTGCAAAATATGCATCCAAACCAGAAAAAAAAATTGAAACATTCCATGACATGCTACATAGAATTGTACTTGCTTCACCTAATGTTGACCTAGCAACATCTGCATTTCGAAAATTCCTTGCAAAAACTCTTGTCGATCGTGACATAGGAGCACAAGAAAATTGTCATATGATACAAAAATTACCATTAACATTGTGTAGTCGCTCCTTCTTCCCTTTAAATGTAAGCCAACAAATCTATATGTGCCTTCCACAAAATAACACCACCGCTTGTCCATCACCACACTTCATAGATACATACATCCATCGCCCATATGCCTTAGAATCCACATCACTTATACAAATAGCAAGATCCTAGTCATATGATCCCAGTCATAAGACAAACAAATGGAAACAAAGACCTGAACAAGAAATCGTTCGTATCATACCACGCTATTCCTCAATACCATCCACAACAGAATATTTCTACGCTAACTTCTGTAGAGTTTAACTTATGCTTTACAAACCATTTCGTCATATCACCCAAGACATAGGAAATTCTGCTGAAGAATTCATCACAAACTAGCAAAGATTTCATCCATTCTACGAACCTTGGCATCAACACCGCACAATATCTGATATCAATCCTCTTGAAAAGGATAGCTCAACTATTTATGAATTCCATCCTCCTGAAACCATGGACCTAAATGAATGGGAATTACTCTCTCAGTTGCACCCTACAGACGAACTGCTCATAAATGACCTTGATATGCTTGGGCTTCATGGTTTTGATGACAACCATAGCTAGAATCAGACCAATATCCCATTGCATCTCCAAGAAATAGGCCCACAATTCCTTGAGAATAATCGCTCAATCCATCGCATTATTCAAACAAATAAATATATTCTAGCGTACCTTAACTCCTTATCTCCAATGCAAAAAAAATCTTTGAATAATATTTCTACTCATTTCACTAAGAAGGATATCTTACCTGCTCTACGAATGATAATACAAGGCACTGCTGGAACTGAGAAATCCCTTATGATAAATTGCATCAGAGAAATGCTCATAACACTTGCCGGCTCAGAACCTTCATTGATCATGCTCCTAGCCCCTACAGATGTTGCAGCATTCAACATACAAGCATCTACAACCATGCCACCCTCCACCTTCCAATAAAATATCTTACACCATTAGAAGGAAACGCTCTTGCAAAATTCCAAGAAGAACTTAAGCATATCAGGTACATACTAATCGATGAAATGAGCTTCATTGGGCCTAAGCTTCTTAGCCAGATTGATGAACGTCTTCGAGAGGCATTTCCATTCAAGAGAAACATTACATTCGATAGTTGTTCCATTATATTAGTTGGTGATCTCGGCCAGTTATCGCTTGTCAAAGACATAACACTATATGCAGGCACAATCCACGGAAGCGCATTTTGGAACACATTCAACACAGTCATCACATTAGAAAAAATATTTCATCAAAAATATGACAACATTGTTCAAGTTACTTTCAAAAATATCCTCCAAAACATTAGAAGTTCAAATCCAACAATTGACAACTATAACATCCTTATGTCGCGAACAGAGTCTTTCTTGTCACAAGATGAAATACATTTTTTCCATGACTCTATGCATCTATTTTCAAAAAATCCTCAAACATTGGATCATAACAAGAAAATGATAAAATCTTTAAACACTCCAGTTGCAAGATCCATCGCAGAAGACGAAAATACATATTCTAACTTCTCTTCAGATGACGAGCAACTCGAGCGAATTTTCTACCTCTGCAAAGGGAAAAAAATAATGTTGACTTCCAACCTTTGGGTTTCAGTAGTGCTTGTTAATGGTTCCCTCGAGGAAATTATATCCATATTTTACAAATAATCTATTGAACCTCCACAAATTCCAACATTTGTCGTCGTTGAATTTCCCAAATACATCGGGCATGCTTGGGATGAAACAAACCCCACTCGCTTGCCTATTCCAACAATAAAAAGAAACACACGTACACAAATTCCACTAAAAATGACTTTGGGCATTAACTATACATAAATCTCAGGGTATGACTCTGCCAAAAGCAACGATAGACATTGGAAAAACTGAACGACAAGTTCTCACATTCACAGTAATTTCAAGAGTCCCTTCTACAAAATATTCGAATTTTCCCTGCATTCACTTTCGATTGTTTCATGAAAATGAAAGACAACAAAAATATTGCTCGCAAAAAACAAGCAGAAGAACTTCTCCATTCAATGTCTCCTACAGATGACCAACTCCATTCCATATCTTAAAATCTCCTAAAGGTTTGCACATATTATCAAGTCCAAAATATTTTGATCACATATCATTTCTACATATTAACAATAATCTAATTTACTCATTATTAATACATGGTTGAAAATATTATGTTCTTGATATAATTTTTAACTATTTGCTTCTAACATTTTCTTTCTTTTCAAACAAAACACATGGACTCAGTGATATCAGAGCTACACAACTACTGCATTCCATATCTTAACATCTCCAAAAGGTTTCCACATATTATCAAGTCCAAAATATTTTGATCACATATCATTTCTACCTATTAACAATAATCTAATTTACTCATTATTAATACATGGTTGAAAATATTACGTTCCTGATATAATTCTTAATTATTTTCTTCTAACATTTTCTTTCTTTCGAAATGGAGCACATGGACTCAGTGATATCACAACTACACAAATATTGCAATGATGTAGATACAATAATTCATACATTGCACGACATACAACAAAGATTCCTGCTGGTGCCAAATCCAAATGTACCACTTTATAGAGTTCGACCAACTATAGACTTATTACTTAAAAGAAAATCTACTCTAAAATGTATGATCCACATATACGAACGAGATAAAATGCAAAAAATAAGAGCAGACTGGCAATCAAAAAAGATCCATCTACAATTTCGAATAAATCCCTAGTGGTGTTCAGTTTGTCATCGATCAACCTGCATCTTCGACTGAACGTTTTGAATTTCCCATAATACAGGTAACTTCAATTTCATTCAATACACATTCTTTATGATAGAATTCACATACAACCTCATTATAGTCAATTTGAACAAGTTAATTTACAATTTTCAAAAAATAATATTTCTTCTAATTTTTCAAAACAAATTTTTCTTTGCAGCTTGCTTATTACTTACGCGAATCTCCTAACTCTTCCACAAGCTCAGAAGCAATCATTTTTTTCATTATAACTTGTAATCTTTTACAAAAACTTACAATTTTATTGCAAATAATTAAAATGCAATGTAAATTTCAAACATTGTACACTCTTTAAATGTAAATTTCAAACATTGTACATTCTTAAAATGTCACATAATATAAAACTATTGCCGTCAACTAACCTTTCCATTACATCTTGTAATTATTTCAATAATATAATTCTGTATTCTTTCCAATGTCATATTAATATAGTATTATGATACCTACTAATTAAAGACAACTTCAATAATTCATTTCAATATTTATTCATTTCCATATTTCATAAAATAATAATATTCTAAAATTTTGTTTTACATGTCCACGATATCTTCAACAAATTCTAGCTTTACTTTCTTTTCAAATATGAAAATGCAATGTCTATTACAAATTATACATTCTATATATTTATGCAATGACTTTAAACTATAAATATAAAGCCACATCACTAACTTCTTCCTTACAAGTATTACTTTTACAACATTCCGTGCAATTATATATATGTGTGTGTGTGTGTGTGTGTGTGTGTGTGTGTATTAATTTTTCCATAACATTGAATATTAATTTTTTTCATTTGAGGATCATTAAAAATTTCGTATATGGAAATTTACCCCGAAGGCATTACATTATGTCAAATATTGAACTTTTTAATAGAGTTACTACTACATTTGGCTCGAAAGAAAGCCATTTAGAATAATCCTTTTTTTCAACATGAAAAATACTTTGGTTTATATATTGTGCCATGACAAGAAACATTTAAACCACATGATTTATATTACATTCAAATTGTTGAATACATGGAGGTTTCCCATCATTGAGACCTTGACAAAAATGGAGATACTTCCCATCACAAAACTATTTTCATTGGCTTCATCACATCCGCATGGATACATGATAGCACTTATCTAAAATTTACATTTATCAGGACCATAGTCATTAAAAACTAATATAACAAAAATGACAGCACATGTCAACAATAATCCCCTCGCACATATTGTTTAATTATACCGTCCGATCCAATACAAAAATTGTGAGGCTTCTCCAGACCTCATATGAAATTTACTTTTCCGACCGCTCCCGGTCCATTAGAGTTGAATAACTCATAATGCATTTCTCCAAACATTCCTTCCAGTCCTTTCTTTGATAGGCGATTAGCTATATTATTTTTCTCCCTGTACACATGACAAAATGAAATGGAGGAGAAAGTCCTCTTTAAAGCATATATTCTCTCTAGCCAGTGTGATAACATACCCGGATTTAATGTGGCTTTCTGGTTCATGTGGTCGATAAGGATTTTGGAATCCCCAAATACCCAAATCTTATCCAAATATAACTCACTGGCGAACCATAATAGGCCCTAAAGAGCCAAGCATTAAGCCTTCATATTCATTCTAGTTCCTCTATTCCAGTAGATTTTATAATGACAAGAGAATGGGATCATAAGCCAGGCGCCGCAACCACAAATAGATTGTTGTGAGGCCCCATCAAAATAACCAGCTGGGTAATGTACCCCATGTGGGCGTAATCTTCTGGATAAATCTCTAGGTGGCTTTTGACAGATTTTTAGACTTTCCCATGTACTATAAATCTAAAAAGAAGTCTTTAAAGGAGAGCATGGCAGTCCCTCGAATAATTTTCTGTTTCTATTACACCAAATGTACCAATGAAACAAAATAGGAATGACCCTGTAGTTCTTACCTCTTTGTAGCCACCATCTGATGCAGTCCTCCGTCGACCTATATGCTGGTGGTTGGATATGCAGGTTTGCACATAGGATTGCCAATGTTTCCAAGGCATATGTACAGAAATAGAAAAGATGTAAGTTGTCCTCCGATTCTGCACCACATAAAAAAGCACAGGCACGGCCCCTGCTAACCTCTTCTTTGCAGATTTTTCCAAGTTAAGTTCTTATCTCTCCATACTAACCATAAGAATAAAATCATTTTCACCTATACTTTGACTCTCTATATGACCTTGAACCAGCTATCTAGTTCCTGATTCAACTTTTTGTTAATCAACGCTGTGTATATTTCCTTTGCTTTCAGCCCTTCATTTGTTCTTATACCTCCCCATAAAAGTCTACTAGTCCCTAGAGACATTTGTTCCTGATCAGCTCCTTGTTGAGTGGTTCATTAAGTTCTTTTTACCATCTATAACGGAGGATGTGGCTAAGGGTGGTGTCGTCATTGAAGAGCAGGCCATTGCTCGTGCCCAATATTTAGACTTGATTTATACTTAGTCTCGCACGCTCTATGAGAAAATTCCTAACGCGTCGTGATCTAATTTTACTATTCCTCCTTCATCTAAGGACGGTCATGCCGATGATGGTATGATCAGTACTGCAAGCACACATCACTCTACTACACTGATCCTGCGCTTTCTTCTAAACTCCATGTCATGTAATCTGACAAGGGCAAAAGTGACAAGCAACCCGAAAGTAAAAAAAAGAGGAAATTAAAGAAAAAACAAACTTCAAGGAAGTACTTTTATTGTCTTGATAACAATAAAATAATATCCAACTAATTAAATATAAAACCAATAATTCACTTATTGCATGATAATATTAATCTAGTCACCCTAAGGACTAAGGCATTTGATTGGTTGAGCCATCACATTCTTTAGTCATGCCAAATTATAAAAACATTTAAGTTAGAAAGTATACAAAACCATGGGTGTGAGTGGGTTTAGTCTTCAAAACTCATGGAAAAAGCTGAGAAGGAAAGTCATTTTGAGGAGGGACTGACTTGGGACAACCTCGGCCTTGAGGTACTGACCCGGGGCTGAGCTCAAAAACAAAAGGAAAGAGAGAAAAAGTATACAGGGGAGCTTTTCTGTTCCATGGCATAAAGTACGGTGATTGGATGCCACGTATGTCTACGCGTATATTATTTTTAAACGGTGCTTGCGTCACCAATTAATCACCTTGCCACCGTATTACACCTCTATGAATCCGGTTATGTCGAGCCTTCGATTCCAAAAACCAGGACCCTCACACTCCTTAACCGTGTCCGAATACAGTAACATTTAAAATGGAAAGCATTCAGAAAAGTTGCATCCATATCTCAGCATGTTACAACATGTATTTCTCCAAATAATGCCCTCTGTGAATATGGTGATCTGCTAATAGAGAGAAATTGGGGAACTATTGTTGATATGAATATTTTCCCAAATTGATCGCTGTATGCAGGGCAGAGCTAGTACTGAAATAATGAATTCATCCCCCTTCATCATTCGACAATCAGAACAGAATCAGAATTCAATCAAATGAAATGGAATTAATTCCCAACAGACGCTTACAATATTCTCTGTTCTATTCACCAAAAAATCGTCTCCGAAAACCTTGATGTTTCTTTTGGAAGATAAAATAACCAATGGATAGACGGTGGCTTCATGGCCAGTTGCTACAGAAACGATTGGTGTTGAATATTTTAAAGAGACTTAATCATATCTGAAGTTACAATTGATCAGATTAACAACATACTTTGAAGGAATAATTATATTGTCAGAGCAATCCTTGAAACACTAATCGCAATATATGTATAATACTTACTTATGTCTGAACAAAACCTTAAAACCCTAATCACAATATGCGTATAATAATGACTCATTAACATACTGGAACAAGCTTGGATTGGATTAGATACAAGTAATTTCGATACATGGATAAGCTTGGATTTTATTTATTTACTTCTTTCTGAAAAAAAGAAGCTTGGATTTTATAACCTTCCCGTGTCCTTGTCCGATCTGAATCAATTGTATTGCTTTTGTAATATAACCTTTAAATCAAATATTGTTTGATAAATTTTGTCAAAGCAACATAGCCAAAAGAAAAGCAGATAGTTCAACATTCGAGCACACAAGCAGAAATGCATAAGAATAGGTGGGGAAAAATGAATAAATGCTAACAAAATTGACTATACAATTTTTTCGATTCAGAGAGAAGACAATGCACTTCTCTGCTATTCGGAGCTGCATACCAAGGAACTATGGAAATGGTCGGGCAAGAGTTTATGGATTGAAATAATTAAAGATTATTTCCTCCTTGAAGCTGCTGCTATTGTTATGACTAGTAGAAGCAGAGATCATCATATTCATATTGCCCAGCAGCTGGAACTTCTTCTCGCCTGCAGCCTCTATATCGTTGAAAGAAAGTGGGGCATCTCGTTTCTCCATCGATATATTTGGCTTGCAGCGCCTTCTGACATAATCTTCTGGAATATAAACATCCATAGCCAGATCCATGGAGAACCTGCAGGATTCTGCTGCTGGAGGTTAACACAAAAACAGAAAAGGGCCAATCTGCGATAAAAGAACCAGATATTCAGGTTGGGGGAAGACTGAAAAACAGAGTGCTGTATGAATGAGCTAAATGGGTATTTGATGATGAAATCGAATAATGTTCGACAGAAATTTTTTAGGAACCGATAGGGCGTGAGGTATCAGTACAGAAAGTAAAAGAAGGGGGCATTTGGCGTGGACTAAACAAGGCAGGGGTGCGGATATTATATAATGTATGGTAACTCTAGTATGGGAAGAGAGTAATAAATTGGGAGTATTCTTGAAATCTGAGTGCCTACCCAGCGAGTAATAGTGGCCGTGGATTGTGATGTAAACAGTGGGTTTTGGTGGAGGCTAAATTAAACGGTGGGCTTAATTGTTTTGGCAAGAACGAATGACAGTAAGTAACAGGTTAGCGTCCCCGGTATTATCGAATTGTCTGGCGAGAACGAATGACAGTAAGTAACAGGTTAGCGTCCCCGGAAATTAACATGTGGCTTCCATGTACATGGGCGGCTCAAATTTCGTCCCAAAGTTCAATAAATGATTCCCTTTATTTTGCATTTTCTTGTCAGCCAATCAAACACAGTAACGTGGCAAAAGAGCTTCTTACCGTGACAACCATTGAACTTTCAACGTCTTCCTTTCACTTAGACACGCATCAAGTACGGTTAGGATTATATGTATGTGATATGACCATCCATTTTCCATGAACATCCATTGCATTGTTCACGGATGCTCACGGAACTTGAATCACTTGGCTCTCTAACCATGAATATACGCGGAACTCATCATTGGGAAATGTAGTAGAGCTTAAGTCATTGGTTAATTAATAATTTTAATTAATCACATCATTAATTAATGTGATTAATTTGAAAGACAAATAATTAAAATGGTAATTTTTTATTAAATTTTATAATAATTTTATAATATTAAAAATTTGATTAATAATATATATAATGGTATAAACAAGTATCGAGAAAAAAAATAATATTTTGAAATACATCTCAATTTAAATGTTGTTTATGAAGTATAGAATAGATTGGTGATGGGGTGTGTTGTTAAAGTATTTCATGATGTGAAGGTGGGAATTTTGTGGGAAAAAATCTAACCAAAAGTTAACTATATAGTCATATCACAACATAAATGATTTAGTAAAATTTATCACATGTTTGACCATTATGTACATCATCCTTGTAGTAGAAAAACAATGCTTATTTATTTATTTTTATTTAAGTAAGAGGTGAACATATTTTTTTTAATATTTGTAGGGAAATTTAATAGAAGTTTGGACCCTTTCTTCTAAATTTGATTAGATAATTATGAACATGGATATAATGTTTTGTTATTTAAAATAATTGTCAGGGCACTAAGATTTTAAAAATTACCCAACTCAAATTTACAATTCTAAAAAATTATAGGTAAATTTGATTAAAAAAAAGTACTTGAAAAATGCTAAAGTGTCTATTAATTATACTACACTTAGACTACACTGTATTTTTATTTTAAAACTTTAAATAATTATAAAAATAAAATAAAAAAAGATTTTAAAAATTACAATTTTGAATATTTATATAACAAATTTAAATTAATATTTAAGAAAATATTATATGTATTTTGAGTGGTTCTAATGGTTGAATATATATATATATAACCAACTTAGATCCATCTTAATTTTGGATCTACGGAGCACCTAGAGGGATCAAATATCTTTTCACTCTAAAAAAGGTTTGCATCTCAAGAGATTTGATCCCTCTCAGCTATTGGTACATCCAGAGTTAAGATGGATCTAGGCTAGTTTAATTTCCACTTCAAATAAGCCCACAGTTAAGATGGATCTAGGCTGGTTTAATTTCCCCTTCAAATAAGCCAAATTCCACATGAATACCATCAGTCAATACCATGAATCATTTTTATTTTTATTATTATTTTATTTTTATAAAGTTATTTTTATTTTTGTGCCAAGAGGCGTCCACTATGGTAGAGATGTTGTAACTTAATGTAATGTAAACATTTTAACTCAGTGAAAATAAAAATAAAAATAACCCTTCTGAGAGGGATCATCAAATCTCTTGACATGAAAGCCTAGTAGATCCATAGTTCTAGGTTGATGATTTTATTTTAACCTAATTAAAATTTCTACATTACATTACATTACATAACAACATCTCTACCATATTGGGCTTACTTTTATTTTTATTTTGACCAAGTTAAAATGTTTACATTCCATTGCATTACACCAACCTAGATCCATATTAAATTTGGATCTAAGGTGCAAACCTCTTTTATGAGTGCAAAACTTAAGGAAAAGTTTACACCTAGAAAGATTTGATCCCTCTAGGAGCTTGATATATCTGGATTAAATATGGATCTAGGTTGGTTTAATTATTAATTATTATTATTAATTTATATTTTATTTTATTTTATTTTTAAAATTAAATTTTTATTTTTATATAATTTTACCAAGTCAAAATTTTTAGATAACATAACATAACAAGACATTGTCAATGGGCACCATTAATAGGTATATTATAAGGCCCATTTCACTATCCTCCAACCTATAATTTCCTCTTTCCTCACATTAATTAACATCTTTTTAGCTATAATGTGCTTAATATGGAGACAAAGGGATGTTTGCCATACTTCGTGGCCTAATTTGGTTATCGTGCAGGAAAAAGAGCATTTTTTAGTGCATTCACTATGTAGAGGCACGTTGGAGGCAACTAGAGGAGATGTAGGAGGATTCTCCCCTACATTTACTCTCCTCCAACTCGGCTTGATCCCTAAAAGGCACTCAAGGAATTGTGAGGATCTAAGGGAACTAAATCTACTTTTTTCGAGATTTTGGTGGAAATCAATCCTCTTTCCTAGGAGGTTGCCCCTCAGTCATCTTTGTATAAATAAACAAGCCCAAGGGCTCCATAGAATTCAAATTTTTGGGTAGGGAAGAGCTACTAAGATCTAGGAGCTTGAGACTGTCATTTTCATTTCCCTTGCATGATGTATTTGAACTTCATTTTATGTCAATGAAAAGCTTACTGTTGTCTCACATTTGAGTTATTTTCAGAGGGTTGAGTCCCCTTGGGTTAGGACCGAACCTAGAGGCTCTAGTCTTTCTTTGTGTATCTTACCTCTACATTACTTCTGGTAGCAACATGTATTTCTTTCTTCGTAGAAGTTTACTTGAAAATTTTGCTGTTGCAGGCCTAGTTACCACTTCTCTTGTGCGAAGTGTGCTTAAAGAGTATGCAGTAGCAAGCCAAAAATATGTGGTTATTTTCCTTTGCAGTTTGTTAGACCTTAGATCAATGCTCCTTTACTCTGTTTCTACATATTTAGGAGATAAATCACATTATTCTTTAAGCTTTCATGGATGTAGGTCAGATGCATGCTACAAGTTAGATTGTCTTTCATTGTAATAAAATTAAACTCATCCTTTCTTTTTTAGTTCATTTTGTTGCAATTTGATAATTAGTTTAGAAATATTTTTCAAGTTAAAAAGAGGATTGTTTGGTTGGTCTACATGTACTACTAGTGGCTTACAGGTTTGGAACACTCATCCTACATTCCTCTTATCATCATCAACCTCTTCCTCTTTTATCTCACATTTCCCTCAAAACTCTGCCACCAAGACTGTATTTGTGCATTTGATTTTGTGCAAGATGGGCCTCTAAGAGGTGCTAGGTTTGTAAAATTACTCATACAACCTTCATATGCCTTCATCTATCCTTTCCCACCTTTAAAACACATTTTCCACCCTCGGGATGCTCACAGTTCCAATCCTGTAGCATCCTGTAGCAAACCTGTAGTAGCCTTGTAGCACCATGTAAACTCGACCAAATTCGCTCCATAAACTTGATTCTTGCCTCTTAGGCTTGAATAATGACACCTAGTCTCTGAACCTATGATTGGGGATGACCAAAGACCACTTTTGACTTGCTATTCCTTCACTGCAACACAATTATGCAATTAGGGTTATAGGATAGATTTCCAAATTTGAATAGTAATGATGATTTTCTTATAGAATGCATATGGACTCTTTCACTCAAGCTAAGATTCTTTGAATATAGTGATTAGAAAGGGTGATTTATCAGTGAAAAATAGATTATGTTTGTTTTATTTAATTCATGATTCTTTAGAGTTTTAGTTACAAGCACTATTATTGCATCAGTCAATTTCCTTTTTCGAGAAAATTTTCACATTCTACAATTAGACTCATGTTCACATTTTTTAAAGTAGCATAGATTTTACATTATACAAGTAGATTAGTATGTTAATTTCTACAAATAGCATAATTTTTACATTCTTGCAACTAGGGTTATCCTTTACATTTGGATAAATAACATATTCATTTCTGTAAGTAGAATAATGTTTCCATTGCTGCAATTAGAATATAAATCTCTCTTTTCATGCAATTTTCTTCCTTGAGTTAGCTAAAAGAGTCGTCTTTATATGCCTTGATCTGGTTCATTGCTTGAAGGTGGCATTAGTAGAACTTGACATACTATTCATATAACACTGTCACCTCTTAAGTTTGTACGAACCTGTTGAAGCCTCGAAAATCGTTGCTTCAGACATTGGGGGAAAACCACTCGGTCGGGACCTTATGACAGCTCCTTTTCCGTTTGGTGTGGTGGCTCCAACTGGATTTATAGGACCAGTTTCCTAATAACTAAATGGGTTGGTGATGGAATGATTATATGAGTGGATAATGAAACTAAATAACTGAAATAATCTATCTAATTTAATTTATAACTTATAAATAATTTTAAAACTAACTAACCCGAGTGTCAAATATGAATACAACTTAAGGATTGCTTCAATCAAATCAATAACCATGAAAATGTATTATAATTTAACTGAAATATGCAGTATCAAATAATAATAACTCTGTTTAAGAAATTAAACAAAGTTATAATAACACATTGCATTCATCATTTTATATATCATTTGTATACATTTTGAAAGATGAAATATATCTATACACTCAGAAATGATATGTATAAAGAAATATTTGTAAAACAAGTACATATAAATGATAGCAAATTTAAAGAGAATATCTCATAACATAAGAAAAATAACAGTAAATCGATAGAAATACCATATTCATCTTGATACTTTTCCTGATGTAATTCAATATTCGGATCCAGTGCTTCAATGTAAAACAACTCCAAGGTACAGAAATGCAATTCTTAGAGGTAATTTGCCATAAACCACCAAATGTGATCCTTTATAAAAATATAATAGTTAATGGAGTACAAAAATGTAACATCCAAGTCCAAAAATATTACAAATTTAGGACCCCTTTCTAAATGCGTGAAAGGGGTTTAAATAGGAACTTAATAAAACAAAATAACTAAAACTATTGCTACAATCTATCATCGGAAATCTAGAAATAGACTTGCGATATTAAAATGAAACAAATTCATTGATTTTCCCCTGCATTCAATGTGCCAAGGTGGCAAATTTTGAGCATATCTTTGACCTCCGCTGGATGACTTAGCCTTGAATGTAACTGACCAGTATACGTGGCATCATAAAACTCTGGAATGATGCAACTAATGGCATTGGAAAGGCATTTAATTTCCATTTGCTGACTGTGTGGCTTGATTAGATTTGTCCACATGATATCCCATGAAATTCCTTGAAGTTTGTTGATTTGCTTATTCTTATTGATTAATTATTGCTTCCACTTAGAATTAGTCTCTTTTACCTTTGGTAATTTACCTGGGATACAATCTGAAATTAAATTGGTGGCATATAAGCTATCATTAACCAACTGTGTTATACTATTCATCATAGTTTTGGCTCTTGATGTGGCTCTTTCTCCTTTTATCAACTGCTTTTCCCATTCAGTAAACAGATTTTATTTGTGTCTTTCTTCAATCCTGGGAAGGTTTGCATTCTTTCCCTGCTCTGAGTCTTGCCATGAAAGAAATTCAGAACTTTTCTCATCTGCATCATCAAATTCAAGCATGAGGCTGACTCCTTCATCTATAAGAGATGTTGTTATTTCACATAAGGGCTCAGTTTGTGCCATCTTTTGACATAGTTCATTCAACTGCTGAGACAATAGTTTGTTCGTTTCAAGAGC
The DNA here is from genome assembly GCA_034641835.2 of Pinus albicaulis. Classification (NCBI taxonomy): domain Eukaryota; kingdom Viridiplantae; phylum Streptophyta; class Pinopsida; order Pinales; family Pinaceae; genus Pinus; species Pinus albicaulis. The sequence continues at coordinate 814,902,407 of CM076576.1, read as the reverse complement.
TTCATTTTTAAATTGATCTAATTTAGGATAATCCCTAAATTTGTCCAATCTTGCTTGGAATATTTTCTCTTGGTCAACTTTAGTAGTTTTCTCATTTTGCAATAAAGTTTGTAACTTTGCCACTTCTTGACTTAACTATTGTTGCTTATTCAAAGCTTGTTGATCAATATTTTTCTTTTCAATGCCAAGTTGCTCTTCTAACTGTTTAGATCTTAGCTTTTCATCTTGCAACTGTTGTTCCAACTGCATAATCTTTTGCTGATTTTATGTTGCTTGTTCCTCCAGCATAGCTATCTGTACTTCTTTTTGTTTCATCATTTGGGTGACTTCTGAAGCTTTGTCTATAGTGGCTGCACTATAGGCACCTGCATATTGTGACAGTTTGGTGAGATCCTCTTAAGGATTCACCTCAATATTTTTCCAGACAATTTTCATCAGTTCAACTTGTGATGTTGAAAGTGATTCTTGATATGTTCTTCTTCTCTTCCTCTGCTTTCTGACAACAACCCTATGCTTAGGAATATAAAATATATCTAGAGGAGGAATCTCTTTTATTTTCAACACAATTTCTTTTGTAGGATGCTCAGGAATGATTTCCATATCTTGATCTTTCAGAATGTCAACTTGAGGATTATTTTGTGATTCTATTTGCTGAACAAATTTTTCATATTGATTTAGCAAATGGGAAGTAATAATAACTTCAATAGAATAAACAACTTTCTCCGTGGACTTTTCTCCTTCAAGTTGATTATCTAGCATATTACCAATATTTTCTTTCCCAGTCTGTATATTAGTCTGAATGCCGGTGCCTTCTTTTTCTGTTTGAACATTAGCCTTGCTAGCTGTCTCTCCTTTCTCAGTATTTACATCAGTCTTGCTGCCATTGTTTTCATTTTGTTTATCAAGCTTAGTTCATGTGATTCCCTTCTCAATCTGTACGTTGATTCTGCTGGTAGATGCTTCTTTCCCTGCTTTGCTAGCTGCATCTTCTTTTTCCTTTTGCTCTGTTTCTTAATTTTTAGCTCCTTGAGAATGGATTCTTATTTGGTCAAGAGGAGCTTTTAGTAGTCTCTGAATTCGAAACAACATGAATTTATTCATATCTTCAGTCTGAAACTTGGATTTAGCCAAGTTATAGACTTGGTAAAATTTATCAACAGAAAAAAATAAATCGCTGAACTAATCGAGCTCATGCTCAAACCGAGCAATTGAAACTGAAGTTGTGAAATCAAATGTTACTTTTCTCAGGTCATACTACCTGCCTGGGACCGTAGAGAGCTTAAGATCCCTTATTTTGATGATCTCCTTCTCAGCATGTGTGAATTTTTTAAGTGTATAATGCCCACAGTGAAATGGAAAAGTAGGCCACATTAGGTTTTTGTTATTCTTGAGAGACCTTGACATGCCTTCTACTGTTAACTGGTAGGATATTTCTTGTGCTAACAGTTTGTCTGGGACATATAGAGGTAAAATATGGGGTTCCACTATACTCCCAAATACTCTGACATAGGTAAATTTCTCTTCTCCAAACCAGTCACCAATCTAGGATATATCAGTCTTAGCTTTTTCAGAAAGCTGGGGAGGAAATTGGTTAAAAATGATTTGATAGACAGGGATGAGGAAACTGTGACAAATTATATAAACATGGTTTTTAAAATGCACCTTCCATAAGAACTTATGGTAAATATGAATAGGAATGGGATCTTTGGGGGTCCATTTCGAACCAAGAATGGGAAATTCAGAATTAAACCATAGGGCATCTAAAATGTAGGCACAAAAGTAAAACAGGGTTGTGTTTCTTGTGTCTTTATCCTTTCTATACTCTAGGATTCTATTGGCTATCTTATCTGAAAGGATAACTGCCCAGTCCATGATTTCATAATTCAAAGCAGAATGGATTAAGGGTACCATTTGTATTGAAAATCTAGCTGAATTATCATTCCCAAATAGCCTACACATCATTGCAGCGGCATAACAATCTGGAGGTGAAAGGGACTCCACGGAGTACATACCCGATGATTCATTTTTATGCTTCTCTGGAGCTTTCCTCCATTCTCTGATTGGCTCAGACTGAGTTTCATCGCTTGCAGCAAAATCCTTAATAAAAGCTTTTTTGTAGACCTTTTGTGGATCTGGAAGATGGTACATATCCTTTATGTCCTCTGCTTTGAAAGACCAAAATATTGTTCCAGTAGCTGAAACAAATGTCTTGTTTTGGATGGTGACATTGTCTATTACCCACCAAATTACATCATAATAAGGGAATATGTTTGCCCGAGTTGTAATTCTATGAAGGAATGAATTTGCAAGTGCTTTAAGAGGAGTCTCAGAATCATAATCTGAGTCATCTTCATCAGGGATTGTCGCATTCACTTCAGTGACTTTAGGGTTTTCTTTTTCAATTAAGTTATATACGTCTTCCCAAGACATTTTCCCAAGACCCTAGCATGAAGCATCTGTTACCAACTTAATTTTAGTTGGTTTTTCTTTTGGTACTATGGGAATAGCAATGAAATTTGCAGCAGCAACAACCTTTGCTTTCTTAGATCTCTTAGACATCTTGTCGTCTGGTAATGTCTCACTTGCTCGACAAACGAAAGGATTGGGTGTTCTGTGGTTCTGCAAAGGAGAAAAATTTTTAGACGTGGTGAAAATGCAATGAGGAGAACAACTTATATGAAAATATTTATTCGTTATTTTCAATTTATTAACTTAACCCTCCATGCAATAGCTCCACTTAACCCTCAGGAATAGCGTAATTCCTTCTGTCAGCTCCTGTGCCACATCTGTGCACTTAACTGAAGTGCTACAAGAGAATAAGATAATATTTATAGTCCAAATATTATTAAGAGCTAATAATATTCGACATATCTATTTTTAGACTGGCAATCTAAAAATAGATTTCGCCCAATATGTCTAAAAATAGAAGTCCATCTATTTTTCCAACTTGACCAACCATCCAAAAATAGCATCCTGCAACTCATAGAATATGATCGACATGTCTAAAAATAGAGTTGCACCAAAAATAGCCTGTGGGCCCACTTAGTGAAGGAGACTCTTTTCACTAAGCTCATCATCTTGTTGCAATCTCAACACTCCCTCTCAACAAGATAGGGATTATCTGCCACCCCGATCCTGCCCCTGTGGTATTCGAAATTTCTCCTGGTGAGCGCCTTCGTCAAGATATCAGCATCCTGATCCTCCGTAGGAATGTATGAAAGTAACATGATCTTCCGCTGAACACAATCTCTCATATGATGATACCAGATGTCAATGTGTTTAGATATATCATGAAATACTGGATTAACCGAGAGTTTGATGCAACTCTGATTATCACAATATATCACAGTAGGATCTAAGTGTGAACCGAACAACCCGACCAGGATCTTCCTCATCCATATAGCCTCGCATGCAGCCAAACTCATTGCCATATACTCGGCCTCCGCTGAAATGAGTGCCACGGATCTCTACTTCCTGCTGTACCAAGAAACTGTTGTCGACCCGATACTGAAAATCCCTCCAAATGTGCTCTTTCTGTCCGTTGGGCTCCCTGCCAATCTGCATCCGTGAAGCCACACAGCTTCACCTAATCTGACTATTTGTACCATAATCCATATCCCAATGTGCCTCTGAGATATCTCAATACATGCTTGCCTACCTTCCAAAAGAGCTTGGTAGGCTTAAACATAACTTGTGAAAGCTGGTTAACAGCGTAGCATATGTCAGGTCGTGTATTGACTAGATACATAAGTGACCCCACCAACTGTCGGTAAACAGTGGCATCCACTACCTCTGCCGATGTAGCATTCTCTTTCCTCCATCCACCAGGAAGAGGAGTGTCGATAGGCTTGCATCCATGCATGTTGAACTTCTCCAGTATCTCCCGGGCATACTTTTCTTGAGACACAATCAATCCACATCAACTGCTGACTTAGCATTTCCAATCCCGGAAATAATGAAGGAGGCCCAAGTCCTTCATCTCAAACTCCTTTTAAAGATCAGCCTTGCATGAGTGTATCAATAGTTCATCACCTGTCAGAATCAAATCATCTACATAAAGTAAAATGATCAGCAACTTACCCTCCACCACAATCTGGTATAGGTTCGGATCCACCTCACTCTTGGAGAATCCAAGTCCAGTGAAATAACTGTCTATCCATGTGTACCAAGCACGAGGTTCTTGTTTCAACCCATACAGCACTCTTTTTAGCCTACACATATGCGACTCACTGCTGAAGATATTGAAACCTTCGGGCTGCTCTATGTACACCTCCGCCTCAATCACTCCGTTCAGGAACGCATTCTTCACATCCATCTGATGAATGTGCCACCCCATCTACGTTGAGAGAGCAAGAATCGTTCGTATGGAAGAATACCTTGTGACAGGTGCAAAGGTTTCCTCATAATCGATCCCCTCAATCTGTGAGAAGCCTCGGACAACAAATCTTGACTTGTACTTCTCCACACTCCCGTCAGCTTGCTTCACTTTGTAGATCCATCTCGAACCTACCACTGATTTCCCTTCTGGCCTTGGGACAATCTCTCATGCACTGTTTCTGACAATCGAATCATAATCTTCAACCATGGCATCTACCCATGCAGGGTCCTCCACAGCTTCCTCGAAAGAGGATGGCTCTGTCACGATACACTTGCTCATCAAAGCCATGTATCCATTATACCAGTCAGGTGATTGTCTCTGTCTGCGCTATGATTTAGGTGCTCCTACAATCTTCTCTGCATCCTGATTCAGTCGCTAAGCTTTTGTAGTACGCTTTCGCCCTCTGATGGTTGGCGCTACATGACTGGTCTCTTCCACTCCATGAACCTCCTCTTGTGGCTAATCCACATCCTGAGGCTCATCCTTAGGAACTAATAGCTTCTCATCTGCATGCAAGTGTGGCTCCCTCTCAAGCAAACACTTCATGGCTTTCTCCTCATGAAATTTGATATCCGTCAGTTAACGAGTCTTAAGTACATCTGGAAATACCGATAGTTGTGGGGTGTATCGGTGTGCCCCATAAATATTCCAACCTCCTTCAGTGGCTCCGGCTTCTTCCCATCTTCGTCATGGAATGTAAACGGGTGAACCAAAAATCCTCAAATGGGAAATATCAAGCTTCTTACCAGAAAACACCTCCTCGGGTGTACTCATGCCAAGTATCCTATGAGGACAATGGTTTTGCACATAAACCGCAGTATTGCATGCCTCAGCCCACAAGTGTATGGGAAGGCCCTGATCATGCAACATCGCTCGTGCAGCACCCATGATTGTTCTGTTCTTTCACTCCGCAACCCCATTCTGTTGTGGGTTATGAGGCGCTATGAGCTCTCTTCGAATTCCTTCTGCGCTGCAAAAGTCCTTGAATTCGCCAGAGATGAATTCACCACCATTGTCGCTCCTAAGAGCCTTCACCTGCTTCCCCGACTCTTTCTCAACCAATGCCTTGAACTCACATAACTTTGAGTATGTCTTGCTCTTCTTCTGCATGAATAAGATCCAGCACTTCCGAGAAAATTCATCAACAAAGATCACATAATACCTGTGCTTTGCTGTCGAAGCTACTAAGAAAGGTCCACGCACGTCTATGTGAATTCTCTCAAGGATTGTCTTGGCGCGACTATCCTTCTCGTGAAAGGTGGCTTTCACAAATTTTCCCAAAGTACATCCCTTGCACTGATCTGACTGCGCAAGTGTACCTTTGGGAAGCCCGGTAGAAATCTGCTGCAAACTTTTCAAAGCACCATGGTGAAGATGGCCCAATATCCTGTGCCATAGCTCGCCCTTATCCCAGCTCACCACTCTTTCTGCCTTGCCTACCATTGTTGCGCAGCCATCTACCTGCAATTGATAAAGGTTCTTAACTTAAACCCCTATCCTCCAGGTTTCACCAGTTGCCTTACTGCACAGGAAAGCCTTTCCCTCGCTAAAGAAAACATCATATCCCTTGTCTTCCAACATAGCCACAGAGATAAGATTCTTCTTCAATCTTGGAACATGCATGACTTCCTTCAATACGAAGGGTTTACCAAACTCCCTCTCAAAGGAAATGGTCCCGATACCGGTCACACTGTATCTACCATCATCGCCCATCTTGATGTCCACTCCAAGATCTTTCTCATCCAGATCAGTAAACAAATATTTGTCTCCGGTCATGTGAAAAGAAGCACCACTGTCAAGAAACCACACTGAACCCATCATACTTGAGACCAAGCATGCGCTCAATGAAAATCCCAACTCAAACTGCGAGGCTAAGGCCTCTCCAGCTGCAGATCCATCAGCCTGCTTATTTTTCTTCTTCTATGGACAATTAGTGGCGTAATGTCCATGTTGGTGACAGTGAAAGCACTTCACCTTGGACATGTCCTGCTTCTTGCCTTTCGCACCGGATTGAGAAGCATTCTTCTTGCTCTTTCCCTTCCTTGCTTTGGCAGCCAAAGCACAATTTTCTTCATCTGCATTCTTCAATGAAGATCTGTCCCTGGTACTCCGCCTTATCTCCTCTGCATAAGATCCAACCAAAGACTCTCCCATCCTGGCAGCTTCTCCCGACCATTGACAGAGTCTTGATAGGAATTCCAACTCTTCGGAAGCCCAAGGAGAGCCAAGCTCACCAAGTCCTCGTCATCTATAGTAACCCCCACACTTCCCAACTCATCCCCGCATTGGAAAAACTTCGTGAGGTACTTGGTTATACTGTCGCCTTTCTCCATTTTTATGTTCCTAAGCTTATCCTTAGGCGCCAACTTCCTCTGGTCGCTCTTGCTTTGGAACAAATCTGTAAAAGCTTTCCACATCAAGAATGGAGAAGATTTACCATGAAGTCTGGACACTATGTGATCCTTCACACCTTCCAACAGAATCCTTCGACACTTTGTTGTCTTCTTTTGCCATGTCAAAGGCAGATTTGAAGTGTGCTTGAATTTCTCAGATCTATGAAACTTCAACCCATTATCATCCAAGACTCGCTTCTCCATCCCACCTATGCATAATCAGAGCTGCCCTCAAGGGCATACCCAATCGCAACCCATTAGAGACCAACTTCTGGCACTAAGAAGACATACAAAAATCTCAGCCCCACCAAGACAAAACCTGCAATGTCAATGCTTGGTTAATTGCCTCCAATGATCAATACTCAGCTCGATATCCATGTAGAAATTATAGTAACCTCATATGTTATACATCCGAGATTCCCATCATACTATTTGACTTCATGCACAATACATAATCTCTTCTACCATTGATCATTAATTGCGGAAATAAAATCAATTGCATGCACACATTAAAACCATAAAAATTCACACATATGAACACAGTAATTTATGCGAAAGCTTAAAGATGAAAACCCCCAACTATCTGTATATTATATGTCATAGAGATCATGTAACAATAATCATACAAAGCTCCTCACAAGCTCTCAGTACAATCTCCAATTGCTACACACTAATCAGGTCCGATCTAGCAAATCTCATGCTCCAATCTGCCACCTGCTAGCCTGCCTCTACTGCGCAATCACTGCTGAAGAATGGCTCTAAATGAACTAAAATTGGTCCAGAATTGCTCACGTAATCCTAATTGGCATCTCCAACCACTGTGTGTTGCAAATCATGCAACACTATAGTCACAACTGATAGTCACACTTGCTCTTTCACCTACCTCTCCACTGGTCTCCACTGAAACTATCCATACACTGTAGTTAACTGATGTATTCTTCAGTTGATTAATGAGTTATTATTTAGTGAATTAATTAATACCACCATACCACTCTACTAGTGTATCAATCATATACTAGATACAACTAGGCCTAACTATGTTTAACTCAAGCAACTTAGATACAATCACCAACTACCTCACACCCACCCAACTTTGTCACAGAGTAGAATCAAGTCCTCCATGTAATAGCTCCACTTAACCCTTTAAATTGGCATAATTCCCCTTTTGTCACTTCCTGTTTATTAATTCAGGTAATCTCACCGGCGTTCAAGAGGAATAAGATAATGTTTATAGTCCAAATATTAGTAAGAGCTAATAATATTCGACATATCTATTTTTAGACTGGCAATCTAAAAATAGATTCAGCCCAATATGTCTAAAAATAGAAGTCCATCCATTTTTCCAACTTGACCAACCATCCACAAATAGCATCCTGCAACTCATAGAATATGATCGACATGTCTAAAAATAGACATAGTCTAAAAATAGACTTGCGCCAAAAATAGCCTGTGAGCCCACTTAGTGAAGGCGACTCTTTTCACTAAGCTCATCATCTTGTTGCAATCTCAACATTTTATCTCAAATATTATGTGATGGACGGTGGATGATATCCATAAAGTGCCATAAATGGGGTCATTTTTGCTGGAGTATGGAAGGAAGTGTTATACCACCATTCAGCCAGAGGTAACCACTTGACCAATTGTGTTTGTTTATCAAATACAAAACAACGAAGATATCCTTCCAAACATTTGTTCACTATCTCAGTTTTCCCATCAGATTGAGGATGATAAGATGAGCTATGAGGTATTTGAGCGCCCAAACAAGAAAATAATTATGTCCAGAAATTTCCAATGAAAATGGGATCTCTGTCGCTTACAATAATCTTTGGTTTTCCATGTAGATTTTGAATTGTTTCCATAAATGCAGTAGCAACTGTACTTTCTTTAAATGGATGAGATAATGGACAAAAGTGTGCATACTTGGTAAGTCTATCAAATACCACCATGATGACACTCTTTCCTTCAGACTTAGGTAAACCTGTGATAAAATCCATTGAAGCCTCCTCCCAATGTTTACTTGGAATGGATAAAGGTTGTAGCACCGGGGTATTAATTGTCTCAACTTTATTTTGTTGGAAAACCAAACATTCTGCCACAAAATTTTGAATATCAGTTTTAAGGCCATCCCAAAAAAAAAAATTCTGCACCCTATGGTAATTTTTTAAAAATTATGTGTCCTCCTAACAGAGAGGTGTGCAATTCCAAAATAATCTTATTTTTTAGTGGGGAATTCTTACAAAGATATAAGTAATTGTTGTACCATAAGGAATCATTTTTCCAACTAATTGTATCATGTGTACTAGGATCTTGCTGCAACTTTTGAATAAGCGTCCACACTTCTTCGTCATTATTCCATTCCTCCCTTGTTTCGGTTATCCAATCTAGTTGGATAATAGAAATGGCACAAAGCGGTGCTTCCATCTCCTCATCCTTTCTTAAGAGTGCATCTACAACAACATTTAGCTTCCCTTTTTTGTAGATGATTTCAAAGTCATAACCCAACATCTTTGTGACCCATTTTTTCTGCTCTTCTAAAGATAATATTTATTCCAAAAAGTATTTAAGACTACCATGATCATTTTTTACCTTTAAGTGTCTTCCCATTAGGTAAGGTTACCATTTCTTTAGTGCATGTAGTATTGCCAACATTTCCTTCGCATAAATAGCTTTCTGTAAATACTTTCCTTTGATTGGACAACTTTCAAAACCAATGGGTCTTCCTTCTTGCATTAAAACAACACCAATTCGATTTCCTGAGGCATCAAATTACACAATAAAGGTTTTTGTGACTTCCGGCGTAACTAAGACTGATTCTTGGCACATTGCCTCTTTAAGATGTTCAAAGGACTTAGTTGCTTCAGGAGTCCATGAAAATGAATATTTCTTCAATAATGTTGTTAGAGGTGCTTCTATTCTCCCATAATTCTTAAAAAACTTGCGATAATACCCCGTTAACCCGAGAAATCCTCGCAATTGCTTTAGGGTCTACCTTAAAACCCTCCTGAGATACAATATGACCCAGATATTCCACCTCCAAAGAAACATTTGGAGGTTTTTTCATATAATTGTTTCTCCTCCAATAGTTTGAGCACCCTATCAACATGTTGAACATGATCCTTCCAAGACCTACTGTAGATTGGTATATCATCAAAAATTACTAACACATATTTTCTAAGGGTTTGAAAATGGAATCCATCAACCCTTGAAATGTAGAAGGTGCATTGGTAAGGCCAAAATGCATGACCACGAATTCATAATGACCCTCATGAGTTCAAAATTTCGTTTTCGGAATATCTCCAATCATCATTCTAATTTGATGATATCTGGCACGGGGATCCAACTTGGTAAAATAAATTGTTCCATGTAATTCATCTAATAATTCATCAATCACAGGAATGGGAAATTTTTTTTTAATAGTGAGCTTATTGAGATCCCTATAATCCATAAACATGTGCCATGATCCATCCTTCTTGTGCACCAATAATATTGGATCAGAGAAAGCACTTTGACTAGGTTGAATTATACCAGCCTCTAACATTTCTGCAATCATACGTTCAATTTTGTTCTTTTGTACATAAGGATATTTGTAAGGCCTGATGTTTGGAGGAACACTTCCTGGAATTAAATGAATAGCATGATCATGATCACAAATATGTGGGAATCCTTTAGGAGTTTCAAACACCTTGGAATGATTGTCCAATATTTTTTGGAGATCTTGAGAAATAGATGATTTTGATGTTGGAACTTATAGTGAGCATAATTGTGCAATTAAGCTTCGTTGTTCTTTCTTCAGAATATTTTTCATGACATTAGAGCTTATTATCTTTCTTGGATTCCCCGCGATACCACGTAATTCAAATTCCTTTCCTTCCGAACAAAATTCAAGAAAAGTTCTTGAAAATTAAAAGCTACCATCCCCAAATATTGTAACCATTGTACTCCTAGTTCAACATCAATAACTCCCAATTGAATGGAAAGAATTGGAATATCCAATACATATTCCCCCATGGTTAGCTTAATATTATGGCACTTTCCAGAGAAATTTATAGTTCCTCCATTTGCAGCCATCACTTTATACTCTGGTGTTGGGTATAGGAAGAAATTAAATTCCTTGGCTACCTTACAATGAATAAAATCATGGGTACTACCTGAATCAATCAACACTATTACATTTTTCTTCTTGATGTTTCCTTCTATCTTGGGAGTTTGAGGAGTGGTAATTCATGCCAATGCATTACAGGATATGGTCAGACTCATTTATTCTTTCTCTAGGGTTAGTTCCTGGTGTATATCCTCTTCTTTTGAATTTTCTTGTTCATTTTATTCCTCCTCTTCACAATCTATGTAAAATAATTTATTCTCAGCACACTTATGACCTTTAGTGTATTTTCTATCACAACTATAGAAAATCCATTTTGCTCTTTTTTCTTCCAATTGTTGTGGTGTCAACCTTGTAGGTTGTGGAAGTCTAGGAGTAGCAACACTTCCATATTTATAGATGTGAGTGGTAGGCTTCCTTGTCGCCATAATTTTACTTTCAATTGTTCTTGCCAACCTGAATTCCTTCTCCAATGAATCAGGTTCCCAAAGGCGAACCTCATGTTGGATGTTATCCTTTAAAGTCCCTGTGAAAACATCAATCCTGCGTTCCTTTGGAATATTAGTTACCCTTATATTGAATTTTTGGAAGTCCTCAATGTGCTCCACCATTGAATCCTTTTGTTTAAGATTTATCAATTAGCTAAAGAAGGTGATGCTCTTTGTATCTGCATAATGTATTATCATTTCCTCCGTAACAATTGACCAAGTGACAATTGTTTTACAAGAGAAAAGGCATCGATACCATACAAATGTATTTTGTTCTAAATAGAAAGTTGCAATGCATACCTTTTGTGTGTTTTGCACATTATGGAGATCAAAAAAATGCTCCATCTGTAGTATCCATGTTACGAGATCCTTGCCATCAAACTTCCTCATATCAATCTTTGGAATATGATGGGTCTATAATCTAACATTAGAGTTTATGAAATCATGATTAACATTTATTTTGTTCTCATCATGAGTTACCTCTATTTTCGCCATTAGGATTCATTTCTTGTATCAAATCTGTAAAAGCTTCCTTAAAACCTCCCATGTCTACTTTTAGATCATTCTTCATGTCTTCGATGTTGCCTTTCATTTTTTCATCGATCTTAGCTTCCATGTCATCCATATTAGCTTCCATTCCACATGCCATTCTTCAAACCATCCATCTTAGCTTCCATGCATTTTTTCAAACCATTCATATTATCTTCCATGCCTTTCTTCAAACCATCCATCTTAGCTTCCATTTCATTTTTTGTTACTCTTTACGAGAGCGAAACAGTGTTGCACTTGGTCTTGTAATTTTGATATATCATGTTGCACTTATTCCACTTCATGAGTCATAATAGAGTCTTTTGAGGGCTTAATGGGTGTTGAATTATTTTTAGGGGAAATTTTAGAACCCAATACTGATATCTATACTTCAATATTCCCTTGGAATCACTTCAAACTAATTTTTCAAACAAGACTTATGAATTTTTTTAAAAACAATACACACCTTTTTCTTTCTTTTGAGGAGCTCGATATTGAAGCTAATGTATCTCTGTAATTTTTGATCCCCGAGATTTTATCTTTGGTCCTTTATTATCCCTATGAATCTTCTTTCTAATTCATTGGGTCCAACCTGATTATGATTCTTCAAGATAAATTTATGTCTAATCTCTCACAATGACCTAATTTTGGACTGGTTCAGTAGATCAAACTTTTACGACATGCCACGTGTCACTGTTTCCTCCTTCAGCTTTGAAATTGATACATATGAAACTAAATTCTGTGTAATTTCGTCCACTTTACAGAATTCCAATCCAATGCTTAGAGAGAGAGTTATGAATATTTTCCCAAGGTCACCTCTTTGAGATGAAATTAGGGAGCCTGCAAAAACCCTAACTTCCACAGATCATATCTCCTAAAATATTGTGAACCAAGATCTAAAATTTTTACACAAAGTTCCGTAGGATTTCTTTTCAAATGGGTTTTTTTTTTAGCTTCTGACCCTTCGTAGAAAAAACGTTCTAGCGAAAATTCCACGATGACCTGTTTGAAGCACCGTAACCCTAGAATCCAAAGCTCTGATACCAAATGTTATGAAACCAGCTACCAAAATAGAAGAAAATAGAGATCAACACCTTATAAATCAGCCACTTCGAGGGGGGAACCTCCTTTACATTACATAAATGAACAATTATTGGATGATACAAATGAAAAAACCTCCTTTTTATATATAGGAGTCCATGGGGTCACAATATAATCCATGCCGACCTAACAATATTAATGGAAGGGCACAAAAATAACAATAGTGAGATTTTATGGGGCACAATAATAACAATTTTGGGAATACAAGGGTACAACAATAACGAAAAGGGGGCTACACTAACAAAAATAAGGGACTACACTAGTAATATAGGGACTAACATTTTCTAGCAGTCGATTGTCTTCCTTCCATATTTATAGATCTCGACTAATTCTCCTACTTTACTTCTTCATTTTTCTTTTCTTTTATTTATCACGGCTCGTTATCCCCCCCCCCCCCCCCCCCATGCTGACCTGACTTAGTGTTGATGAGCGAGGGGATACTCAACGACCATGTTTATTTGCTTAAGAAGTAATCCAAAGTTTCTTTAGTGTCTTTTCAGTGAGCATCTAATAAATTATGCTAGTTGGTTTGTTGCTTCCACTATTCAGTTCGACTGGAGTCTACAATGGAGGTCGGTATTCGACGATATGTCATGCACCCTTATATAGGATAAATTTATGTAAAAGGGTGGGAATTGAAGCAAATAAATTCTCACGCAAGTTGTCGAAGACTCTATATTTAACGCAATCGATAGAATTTCATTCTTCTATTGCTTGTTTTTCACAAAAATATTCCAATATCAACTTGACCCACTCGTGAAGATTCGTTTGACTGTCATTCGAGAGCTTTAGAAAAAGTCACACATCTAGTTCATTTTCTAGTTTTTCATGGGTGACTTGGTCGAGGAATTTATTTATTTCTGTCAAGGCACCTTCAATGAACCTCTCGTGTGCTCCATTAAAAAAATTGGCTTTGGCTTCTGCTAAGTACAAACAGTTTCTTCGTGCAAAGTTCTTCGGGTAGTTATTTATTTTTGTCTCCCACCACAACTGTATTTATTCCAAGATTAACATTTATGCTTGCATTTTCATGACTTGAGTCCAGAATATCGGCAACAAAACCAATGTTGTAATTTAGGGAAAAATGTACATAGTTATCAATAGCATAGACATCAAGAATTCACGTAACAAAGCATATGACAAAAAGAAAGATAATAGATACAAGTAGTGGAGAACCAACAAAAGTGCACTTTATTTCATGTCTCTTAAAATCCAAGTCGAACTGATACATAGATACATAAACAAATATTTATACCACGTCTACATAGTTACAATATTATAACTACCCGAACAGACTCCTAACTAATCCAACTTATCTTTAACAATCATCCTTACATAACATAGTTTTCTGACTCGACTAGCCCCTCCTACAGGGTTTTTTCTATAAATTTATGTTGAAATCAATACTTTTGTCACCAACACCATAACAAAATATTCACGAGTGTACACTGGATTGGATTATTTGGTTAGGATGAATATAATTCATTTTTTTGGTACATTTACAGAGCTTAAGATCATAAGCACAATCGAACAAGAAATATAATATTTCTTGAACAAGATCAAACATACGACATTTAGGATGAGCTCGAGGTGACCAAGGAGAATATTTTGCAATATGTGACCATGCCAAAAAATATACACATGAAGTTAATTATGTTGTTGATCACCATTCAAATATATTCTAAGACCATATATCCAAAAGGCATTGGAGGGAAAATTGCATATATTCCATATCCACCAATGAAGGTTGAGCACATAGCAGCAGAATACAAAGCTTGGCACCAGTATCTTACTACATAGTTACATGTCACTGTCGCCAAGTTACCATTTCCATAAGTTTATGCATAATGTATTACTTTAGTCTTTTGTCTAATGGACACATTTTTTATTATTGTAGTTTTGTCTTATTCTAATTTTGTATTTTGAAAATATTAAAGATGTAAAAATGGGTAAAGTGTAAGTCCAAGAGTCACATAGGGAATATGAAGAGTCATTAGTAAGTTCAAATATCATGAGAGGAACCAAAGGACAAATGGAAGCTCAAGAGTCATGAGGGAGCTCAAGAGTCACCTCACTTGCTATAAATAAACCCTCATAACTCAAACAAAGGGACTTTTGGAGAGTAATCCTTGGATTCTGTAGTTCAGCATAGGAGAGAAGATCGTTCTTTGGAGAAGCAAGTGATAGCTTCATGCTCCACTATTGGGGCTAGTGCTTCATCATTATAATTTTGTACTTGGAACTTTCACTTAATCATTAGAATCTCTCTGAGCTATCACACTTTCATACATGTATCGTGGATATTGTAAGATTATTCTTTAAATGTTTATGGTATATGTTTGTGTTCATGGATACTAAAGTGAATGAAATATTTTTTTTCTTTGGTATATATATTGTTGAATGGGAATTGTATTTTCTTTCATGGCCATTGTTATATTGTGAACTATTTTTCAGGTTAACTAATGAGTCTTTCACTGCTCTTGTGTGTCTCTTTTAGGATAGTACTATTACTTTTTTGCTAGAGGCTCACTTTTCTATCCCTTCCATGGAATCCCATTTTATACATTACAAATGGTGTCTCACAAATCTTATTCACTTCTGGGCCTCAAAGTAATGTTTATGATCTCTTGTGTTGTTCATTGCAGCCAAGGAATATCCTTAATATAATCTTAATGGAAACCGTTCCCATATTCCGGATGGGAATCTTATCCCAAACAGTGTGAGACTTCATACTGGGGAGATTCCCTCTGTTGGAACAGGGTCTCCTATGAGCTGTGAAACTGGTCCAATTTTTCATAATTTTGATTATAGTTAGGCTAGCGCAAGGGTTTTGTGGTGGGTCAAAGCCTCGAAAGCATTGTAATGGGTCAAAGGGTAAACCAGGGGTCAGAAAACCACGATTTGTGGACCATAGGAAAGTTTAGGCTAGATTATTATAAATAGAGGAACATTTTGAATTGTAAGGTAGAAAAAGAAGGAGCTATTGATGCGAACTATGGTTTAGTAAATCTGTTTGGGTTTTGGGGAAAGGACTCCTGCTGGTTGTGTGCACGGAGATCTAGAATCCTGCTGTGTGCGGACCCTGTTGCTGTGTGCGCAGGCTGGGAAGGGTATTGTACGAGGGAATTAATGAATTGATGAGTAAGAAAGGTTGTTTGAGAACTGAATATGTGTATCCTATTTGTGCGAATCATTGGTAATTGTTGTATTGTGCGTATTATATATTCAGCTGCAAAAGTTCTGTGTAAGTGTGTTTTCCGTATCTAGATCTATTATGTTCTGTTTTATGCAATGTTGTGCTACTGCCATAGAAGTATATAATTATCCAACACTGTAGACCTTGCGCACGTGGATGCGAAAAGGGACCTATAGACCCTGCGCAGAAAGAGGTGATTTGGGTATCACAGGGTCGGACACAGCTCTACTTTCCTTACCTACCCTTCCTTAGGGTGCAGAAACTTGGTTCCAGCACCCACCCATACTACTTCGGGTGATACTTTGACCTACGCAAGCGGGTCACTGCCGAAAGGGCCAGTAGTATAGGGGTTTGTTGGCAAACCTTAAACTTCGAACCTGGGTTAGGACCCCTTGAGCCAAAAAATGGTTCCGTTGCCAGGACCTGGAGCATTTTTAGGAATGGATCAGGTAATGACAAGAGAATACTGGAAGCCTGAAAGGAAAAAAATTTAGGAGTGGTTCGAAAAGCAGATTCAGGAGTTTGCGGTGAAAGAAAATTGCAGCACGAAGTTAATGGTGGAAAAGTGGAAAAATAGGTACATTCTTACAGAAATCTACGAAATTTTCTTTGTGGCATTTGCAATCGAGCTTTAGGAGTGGCTGGCTAGGCTTGTAGAATTCCAGAATTGTTGGAAGGATAAACGAGTCACTCAGTGGACTCCAGAGTTGATCCAACAGCTGGAAAGAAACGATAATACCATCACTCGCATGGTGGATCACTGGGTGGACAGTGTGCTAGGAGGGTTTGTGACATAATTTGTTATTGATCAGTTTTTCTCTTACTTCGAGGCCGAGCGTAGATTCTTTAAAGGATTTTGGGGCAAGTTCCTGAAGACGTTATCATTTCTGATTAAGATACTACTGTGCGAGAAAAGTATTTTATGTAGTCATACCGACTGAATGACCTCGGATCCCGACGAAAATGTGACGCGCAATGGTAAATACTATCGGACCAACCTCGACGGGGGAAGATCCGCCTATAACCCTCTTCGAGAAACGGTTGTGCAAGACCCCCCATCTACATCGTCGTCCAGGCTGCACAAAGGTAAGAACTCACCCATACCACCACCCCTGTCGGACAGTGATATGGCTGCGCACCTGAGACTACCTACCTTCAAGGGGGTAGGGGATGAGGATATGGACCGATTTTGGTTTGTTGTAGATTCCGTATGGACTGCGCAAAATGTGACAAACGATATAGTGAAGAGAGCACAGCTGTCCCTGGAATTCGAGGACAAAGCATTGGACTAGTATATGCGATACATTTCTCAGAACGGGAGTGCATCTATTTAAGACATTAAGGATGCTCTGAAACAACAATTCGGAAAGCCAAAATCTTACTCTCAGTTGGTAGCAGAAGTGAAGGACTTCAAGCAAGGTGCGTCTGAGTCTATATGGGAGGCTGATCAGCGATTGAAGAAAGCAATCAGGGTAGGAGGATTTGAGTATGACGATAGACAACATGCGAAATGGTTCATCGCTATGTTGTTGCCCCACCTGCGTACGCCAATGAGTCACCAAACCTTTGAGTCGCAGGAAAAAGTTGTTGAAGTCGCTATGAAACTAGAAGTTGTTCCCAGAGAAGATACTTCGTTAGGAGTACAGCAAATTCAGGAGCAGCTCGGAGCTATGCACATGGAAATTCAGAACCTGCGAAAGGAACGAGGAAAAGGAGACAGCGCAGATCTATGTTGCATACGATGTCAGGTATCTGGCCATACGAAGGATCAGTGCCCTCTATTGGTAGATTACATGCAGGTAGGAGGACCTAGTCCAGTCCGCCCAGGAGCAAGTGGGGAACCCATCCTATCATGCCCAGGCTCAAGCGGACCTGTGCTGTGGTGCGATGACTGCCGTGGAGCAGGGCTGCATGATACAAACCATTGCCCTCAGCTAGGTGCGTATGTCCCAGAACTGAAGCAATAGTGGTGCAGGTTCTGCCGGTCGATAGGACACAATGAATAGAACTGTCTCACTTACGACTTGATGATAGATCGTGGGAACTTGTATAGGGTACGATCATACCCTGCATTGCCGAGATCTTCCGTGAGATTTGGTGGCTTTCCAGCAAGGGGTAGGGGAGGTCGGGGCGGAAGCGCAGGATGAGGATGTGGGCAGCTAATTTGTTATAACTGCGGGTAGGTAGGACACTTTGCTAGGGACTGCCCAAATCCCACAAGGAAATCTTGCAAATAGTGTAGATAGTTGGACCATGTAGTTGACGATTGCCCAATTTTAATAGCCAAAATGCAGGAAAAACAGCCCACCCCTACGCAAAATGTGCAAAGAGTTAAAGCCGAGCTAAGGAACATAGACCCAAGTGTGAAAGTCATAACACGCAGTGGGATGGTCACCCAGGGATCGAAGGAAAAGGCTGCCAGGGATCCTCTGACCTCTCAAGAAGAATCGAACATAAGCAAGGGACAAGAGACAATAGTATCTATTGCGCAGGTACCAACACACCTCAAGACAGATGAGGGGGTTGAACCCTTTCTTCAGGCATGTATGAAGCTGCTACGTAACCCAAAGGCTTTATAGAACCTTCAGGCATTAATGAATAGCTACGCAGAATTACCCGATCCGACTCTCTAGACCAAGGATGTACACAAACTATACAGATATAAAAAACGCACCGGAAGAGAAATGCGGCTGACTGCACAGATTGGTGACTACGAGATGGATCAAGTTATTTTGGACCTTGGATCAGATGCAAACTTATTACCCAAGAAAACATGGCAAAGAATGGGAGAACCTAAATTGGAATGGTCCACCATCCAGCTGCGCATGCCAAATCAACAAAAGATCATCCCTCTAGGAAGGCTGCCAAAAATCATGGTAGATATCGTAGGAGTAAAGGTCCAAGCTAACTTTGAGGTAATAGAAATCGTGGAAGATGCGGATCCCTACCCTGCACTCCTAGGACTGGACTGGGCTATAGATATGGGGGGTGTTATCAATCTTAAAAAGCACAGCATGGTGTTTGAAATAACGGCACACGAGTTATAGTACTTTTGGATCCCGCGGAAGGCACGTGGTATACAGATCCAGTGCAGCATGCGAAGGAAGTGGATCACATCTACAAGCTCACCACGCAGGACGAAGATTGGATTAACCCCACGGCAGAAGGAGTACTCTGATGGGAAAAGGATAGTGAATGCCTTTCTGACTCCGATGGGGAACTAGAGAATTGGCAGGGTTGATTGCACGAGGTTTCGGCGCTATGATGTCTTTGGGTCACAACGAACTTCTGCTACATCTCTGCCGAGGTAAGAGACTTTCCCTACTTTGGGGACTCCGGTAACATTAAGGAATTTTTACGTGAATTCGAAGCAGAAGTTTCCAAGGGATGCAGGCTAGGGGCCCTTAAGCTAGCCCTGCGCGGAATGCCTGCGCACTGGTCGAATACGCATGGGATTGTATTCTGTGATTGGGAGGAATGTCGGGATAAGATGATCCTGCGGTTTAAAGCTCCAGCTGGGAAACGGCTCCAGAATTCCTTGGATCATAAGACCCACACAGATATTTTCTTGCATGGGAAACACAAGGTGCAACAGGACCCCAAACAAACAAGTTCACCTATTTATCCATGGCCTAGGATTGCGTCCAGCTGCGTGGTATTTAGATGCGGAGCTGCACCAGTGCACGCGCCATTGGGAGAATTTGCGGGATGAATTTCTGCGAACATTTAGGGTGGCAGATGGCACAAGGGCGCTCGACGCAGCTCTGTAGAACACGGACGCCCTGACTAGGGGAACATCACGCCTACACATTGCACCCGGATCAAGGGGAACGCCGGTACCACACACGATGGAATACTGGAGCCTTAGCCCGATGAAGGAAGCGAGTGAACCCCGAACTACCCCAACCACGGTGCTGAACGAGATGCGTACGATTGCCAAGCTGCGTGAGTTGTACCTAAATCGCATTACAACACATCCGACGTCGGCTTTAATTCAGGATGTGCAAACGGAACGGACGCTTCATCCAAAGTCAGTAGATCTGTGGGAAAGCCATCAGGTACAAGTGATGACTGTCATAACACTGCATTCTGGTGAAAAGGGAATCTTATCGTTACAGCAAACAAGCGGCTGGACATCAATGTGGCAATTTATGGTGAGTTTTTTCCGGATGATTGATGGTAAGTTTCAAGTTATATTTACTCTACTGTTGGATAACCCCGGGCATTATAAGGAAGAAAGGATAACTCCGATCAAGGCTCCATATTGTCTCTATCATCAGCATATGTTATTCTACTTCTTGATTGTCTGGACCTATAGCGTTTGGGTCGTACCCCATCAACCTCCCCCCACTTTATGCGAGTTTCCAAAGTTGGAAACCTATCCTTTTACTGTTATGGCAGCCCCTAACCTTCCGAGCACCTCGGCACCCACCAGTCCAACGCCTGCAGACATTGTGTTAAGAGGGTCTGGGGACGCCGAGATTGATAAGCTGATTTCCCTCTGGCTCCTTGTAGGAAAAATTCATTTTGAACCCTGTGCAAAATGGCGCCACAGCTACATGATGGAAGTTCACGCCGATCCCGAACCTGGGATGATCGCAGGCCTCAGCCGGATGGGCTCTGAAGATGCTATGTGGGATGATACGCAACTACCACAGTGCACCATGAGAATTGACGCAGTCGAGTCGCAGCTAGTCTTGTGCGCAGAAGGGCTGACCAACAGGGATACTCCGTCCCCTCGGGGTACGAAGCGATGTAGGGACACGCTACGACGTCTCCGCAGTTCCAGGCTCCCTACCAGTGAAGACCATATTTTTTCACTACCTAGCACTGTCTTGGTCGGCGACCACCTCCCAACAGCTACGAAACTACAAGTGGATTTGGCGCAGCTACCCCGCGAGGCATTACAAGGACTACACACTGTCGTGCTGCAGGAGATCCATCATCGCGACCAAACCACGCAGCAACACCTCAATGTGGCCACACCACTCCTCACATGCCAGATCGAAGATATATCCCTTATGGCACAACTCGAAACAGTGGTTCACCAGCTCAACACAAAGATCCCTAACGAACTCCCAGCGTCATCTTCACTCCGAGCTACCCTAGAAGGCTTGGTTGCAGCACTCAGGGCATCTCGAACCAAAGTGCAGGCCCTTAAGACCCAAATGGCCCGCCAATTCACAGCGTACCAAGCCCTAGCTTAGCCTACCATATCCTCGAAGGTACAGGCACAATGGGCTACGTTGATAACAGAAGCTACAGACATTGTTAAATTACAACTTGCTCTGGGTACTCAGTTGCTCAAAGCATCCATGTAGCTCTGGACAGCAGTCTAGTTCAACCCGATGCTTCAACGTGTCAGAGAGGACTTACACCAGAAGGAAGTCGCTTTCGACCAGATCGAAGCTACCTTGCCTTTCCGCACCCCTGCACAGCGTCTGGCACTCTTGAAAACTAGCAACGCTCTCCAAGACACGATTGCGGATCTCCCGCGCGCCAAGCATGCCATCAGAAAGCACTTGAAGCCATGGGGCGATGTTGCCTTCCAGATATCTCAGGATACTCACAACGCCATTACACGGCTCAACCAAATTTTGGAACGGGTTACCTCGGCCCCTGAAGGACCTACCTCCTTAAATCTTGTTGATATCGCACAAAGTGTTGCTACCCAGAGTCAGGAAGTGTTACCTCCACTGATCGTCGCCTTCAATACCTTACGTGCGCAGATAGAGACTGCACCACCACAGTGACTCAGGATGAGTCACAAGATTGTGTTGGGGGACTGTTGGAACAGGGTCTCCTATGAGCTGTGAAACTAGTCCGATTTTGTATAATTTTGATTATAGTTAGGCTAGCGCAGGGGTTTTGGGGTGGGTCAAAGCCCCGAAAGAATTGTAATGGGTCAAAGGGTAAACCAGGGGTCTGAAAACCACAGTTTGCGGACCAAAGGAAAGTTTAGGCTAGATTATTATAAATAAAGAAACATTTTGAATTGTAAGGTAGAAAAAGAAGGAGCTATTGATGCGAACTGTGGTTTAGTAAATCTGTTTGGGTTTTTGGGGAAAGGACTCCTGCTGGCTGTGTGCGTGGAGATCTAGAGTCCTGCTGTGTGCGGACCCTGCTGCTATGTGCGCAGGCTGGGAAGGGTATTGTAAGAGGGAATTGATGAATTGATGAATTGATGAGTAATAAAGGTTGTTTGAGAATTGAATCTGTGTATCCTATTTGTGCGAATCATTGGTAATTGTTTTATTGTGTGTATTCTATATTCCGCTGCGAAATTTCTGTGTAAGTGTGTTTTCTATATCTGGATCTATTGTGTTCTATTTATGCAATGTTGTGCTACTGTAATAGAAGTATATAATTATCCAACACTGTAGACCTTGCGCACGTGGATGCGAAAAGGGACCTATAGACCCTGTGCAGAAAGAGGTGATTTGGGTATCACAAGGCCGGATGCAGCTCTGCTTGCCTTACCTACCCTTCCTCGGGGTGAGGAAACCTAGTTCCAGCACCCACCCATACTACTTCGGGTGAGACTTTGACCTGCGCAAGCGAGTCACTGCCAAAAGGGCCAGTAGTATGGGGGTTTGTTGGCAAACCTTGAACTTCGAACCTGGGTCAGGACCCCTTGAACCAACACCCTCCCTATTGGAAGCTTAGAACATCGTCAACAATTCAAAACTAGGTTGGTGATTCAAGATACACTAAATAGGTTGGTAAACCAAGGAATCACGTTTTTTCATGTATTTCACATTTTCGTGTAGTGGGGTCCATCGAAAGTATGCAACATGGATACTCCTAATATGCAAAATTAAACTTTGTTGGATGCGGAATTAAATTTTGTTGGATGTGGAATTAAATTCCACATTCAATTAGCACCCATTATTCATAATTCTTAGAAGAACCACATTGATAAAAATTGAAGATACATTAAAAAAGGTGGGTTCAACACACTTTTATAATGTATCTTCAATTTTTATCAATGTGTGTCTTCTCAAAAGTATGCACAATGGGTACTCGAAGCTACCTTAAAACAACACCCCATATTTGAGCTAGGAAACTAATAAATTATCTTCATCTAGAGAAAATCTCGAATCTAAAATGTATATAGAAAAAATTTTATAGACCGTATTTCTTTCTATTTACACATTAAGCTATTTCAAAAGGTTCCTGATAGAATATCAATGGAATTCAAAAAAATAATTTTTTTTGAGCTTCTTTGACTGCAATTGTAAAACATCAATGCTGAGAAGCATTTCATCTTATGCTTCACTTCTCAACCTTCTTATTTTATGGGTTCTAAAGCTTATAATGTGTCAGACCATATTTATATCTAATAAAGATACACTTTTTATCTTTATTATATAGCTTACTCTTATTTTCCTTTGGAACATGTACAAGAGAATCAAAACGAAATGCCCTAAGATGTTTAAGAGATGGTTTCTTATGAGTCCATACCTCATCTAGAGTCCTGTAATTCAACATTCATGATGATTATTTATTTACTAGGTAATATATAATATCTTCTACCTCTACCCAGAATTCCCATCCTAATACAACACCACTGCGCAAACTCCTTAATTTTCCCATCAATGTCTTATTCATCCTTTCTTCAACTCCATTCCATTGAACAATGTATGGAGTAGTATTCTACCTTTCTATACTACACTTCTTACCTAATCCCTTGAATTCATTCCCATAGATTTCTTCACCATTATCCATTTTCAACACCTTAATTTTCTTGATCTTTATCTGATTTTCCATAAGAGCCTTAAACTATTCAATTTTTTCTATGACATTAGATATCTTCCTGAGGAAATAAATCCATGAATTCCTTAATAAATTGTCTATAAATAAGACATAGTACATATATTTAGCAAGTGATGGAATCAATATAGGTCCAAACACATCATTATGCACCAACTATAATATTCCCTTTGCCCTCGTAGGACTAGATGATAATATTATCCAATATTGCTGCACATATAAGAAATTATCATAGAAATAAAAATTTGGAGAGCAATTAGACATATATCTTACCATACCTTTACCATGCATTACTTGAAAGGCCGTTCTCTTTGATATGTCCTAGTATTTCATGCCATGACATAGTCTTCTCTCTAAAAACTATAAGATTTTTTCCTTCTTCAACTCCACTCTTAAGAATAGTGGAATTGTTAAACCAATCACTAATAATGTTTCCCAATATATTACACAGATTTCCAGTATGAAATCTCCTCAAAAACACCATTTCTTCTCAAACTATCTTGCAATTTTCCTTTTAAGCACTATTTTTACACCTACATTGATAATCTTACTTAAATCAAATTTTTGCCAATCCTAGGATGTGTAGAAGATTAGGGAGTGTTCTTAATCTTTCCATCCATGGGTTTCAACTTGAATTTTCCTCATCCAATTATTTTGGCCAGTGAGTCATCTCCTATGAAAAATTGCCACCATTATACCTTTCATAGTCACAAAATCACTTCCTATGAGGATTCATATGAAAATATGCACCTGAGTCAACCAACCATGCTATCTGCATATTTGCTTAAATAATCCAAGTACACATCCCCTCTTTAATCTAGAGTGTTTCTTATAATTCCCTTCCTTTCCACATCTCCAACCCATCTTTATGAACTTTCCTAGAGATTTAGATCTATCACTTAAAAACTTACTTTTGTTTCTATCTTTGGATCACCATGTTATAGATCAGACATCCACACTGTGACTTTCCATTTTTTTTTGTCTTGTCTCTTTTGAAACAAGGATGAGACTATTTCATCAAAACTTGAAGTAGTTACATTACTACGTGTGGCAACAACCAACTATCACACAAGTTTCATAGATAACACAACAAACTGATAAACTTATCTTCATTTGAAATCTTAATATAAATATATTATAACTAACTTTCCACAGTATTGAAGGCGTTCAAATGCTCTTTCAACATGTTTCCATCCTTTATCCTAAGGTTATAAAACTTCTTTCATAGGAACGATTTGTTTACTAGGTTCTTAGACTAGTACAAATACCCTAGCTTTTCCATAATGCCTTCATTGTAGCTTCTTTCAAAACATTTAGTAATATTGAATTTGGGAGACATAATTATATTGTGCTCTTTTCCTTCTAATCCAACTTGGTCTAGTATTCTATCAACATCCACATAGGTGCAATACCTAGATCCATGATGATTTAATAATCTTTGTCCACTAGAATATCCTTCATTTTGAGCTTCCATAACTCAAAATTTTGTCCATTGAATTTCTCAATCTCTATCTTTGAACTACTTTCCATTTACTTTCACCACAAGAATCGATACCATATATCTCCCACTATAATAATATTTTCCATAGGCTAAAGCAAAACCCTTATCCATGAAGGTGTCCCCTCAAATCCAAACTGCTCTAATACCGAATATTGGTTTTAACCCTATATATTTAATAATTGAAAATATATTTTTAATAAAAACAAAAAAGATGCAATGGCATAGACACATGCATTTAACATATATATTTTACCTTGGAAACTCAAACTAAGAAAATTAGAAATGTTTTTCAGTATATTCTATCTTTACAATGTTACAATATAATATGTATATCCTACAAAATCCATAAATCCCCAATATATTAAACTTGGATTAGAATACAATCATAGTTCTTTAACCAGAATTACAAAACCATGGGTTGAACCACCATGCACCATAAAATCACTAAAAGAAAACCTCCAAAAACATATGAAAAAAAATACCCTTTTTTTTCGAGGGCTCCACCCCCTTGCAAGCCTTCCTTACTATGCTTGGTGCAACATCTCCCATGTTGTGTTAGTCGTGCAAAGAATATAACACATACCCAACACTGGTTAGTTCAAAATTTAAATAATACTAAAAAAATCATGTTTTAACTTTGTTTGAGGGTTCAACAATGTGCAATAAACAATAATGAGGCACCATTGCATCTACTAACTTTAAATATATCACATGAATATAAAAATTTGTTAAAAAAAAAAAAAATTGAATTTGTAAAAAGACAGTAATCATGTATTGGTGTGTATATGTATGTATAACACATCGGTGCATACTGCTATCTTATGTGCACCAAAATATTATTTTGTAAAAAAAGATTTCATATTTTTGTATTTGATGATTCTGAACTTTTTCTTATAGAACATGGCCAATAGAAGTTCAAGAAAAATAATTTATTGCAACAAGTGTGAAATTAGCTAATCCCAACAAGAGAAGAAGGCAATTTCTCTAAGTTTTATTTTAAATTTAATACATTTGAATTATTCATAAGTTTAAATTGATGATGCATATTAGTTAATGTGTGTCATGAAGAGCTAAAACTTGAAGAAAATTGATATGATTGCTCACAATTTGAGTGCAAAAGAGCGTACAGGATTTATGAAAATGTCACAATAAGAGGGAATTAGGTGGGTCAAAAGGTAATTAAAATGAAGTTTTTCTTTGAAATTTTAATAAAAATGAATTTCTTAATATAAATCAATAGTAGGTTTTAAACACTTGATTTCTCTTTGTTTTTATATTATGTAGGGATCGATGGTGAGCAATTGGAATGTCATAGTAAGCAAAAAAAAAATTATAAAGGATGTAAATGATGATGTCCTTGTGTTCAACTCATCTAGAGTGGTGTTGGAAGTTAACAAGAGTGTGATTTTTTTTTACAAAATTATGACAAATATATTGGAAAGAACGTATAGACATACTTTCCACTCACACTATGAAAAGAAGTCCAATGACTCTAAGACAAAGGTTATATATAAACTACATAAAGTGTTTCCAAAGCAATGATCAATGAGACCCTTTAGAGACTTGCAATATCAAAAGCTTACAAGAACTATAAGTATTATCAATAAACATAATTTTCTATAATATATACCAAATTAATTATTTTCATATTTACTTTTACGTCGATTATATATTTATATATATAAGCCTTAATGGTTAGCTCAGTTGGTCGAGTTCCTGTTGCTAAGTACCTCACTAGTTGAGAGGTCAAGGGGTCAAATCTCCTCGACGCCCTTGGGGTTAGGCCCTGCTTGTTTGTTGGTAGGTAGATCCCTTTGGGTTGATCTTCCTGGATTTTCTCATGAATGTGATGGCCACCCAGTGCCCATGAACCACCCTATATATATATATATATATATATATATATATATATATATATATATATATATATATATATATATATATATAATGCTTTTCATCTTTCATGAAGATTATGCAAATTCCAAAGGAAAGATAAGGAGAAAACTAATACATGTTGGTATAAATGTCCAAAAAAGTGTACAAGGAGATGGTAAAAGAAATGAACGTAATTGCATCACAAGATAAAAATTCATCCCAACAACAACATGCATTAGAGGTATGTATTGATTGATTTATTATTTATGTACATTGAACTTAATTATGGCATGAAATACTATTTTCCAATTGTTTTATTGTAGAAATGAAAACAAAATGGAACTCATTCAACACATAAGATAGGACAATAAGGAAAAAATGGTTGATCACAAAGTTAGTGAGTACTTATGTTTTTTTTGGCTTACTTGAGATTTCATATTTGTTATTATATTTATATTTAAATAATTAGTTTACACTTGTCCATAGATGTCTTCTAATAAGTCCTAACGTATAAAAAAGAGGCAACTAAAGAATTAATCAACATTTTGTTAAGTATGGATTGTGGGTATTTGTTGAAATATCAAAAAATAAATTGAACAATTTGTAAGTAGCTATATTGTTTAACTTTCATCATTTTAAAATTATTGAAACAACAAGAAACATTTATATTAACTATATCTATGTTTTGTCTGTTATATTAAACATACAGGAAACAAAGCGTGGAGTGTATCCAATGGAAGAGGTTTTTTGAGATGGTATGGAGCATGGAATTGAAATAATATGTTGTTCATCAAACACTCACTGCTATGGTACATTTTTTTGATATACGCAATCACATATATTCTACTATACAAATGTAGATAATACTTATTGCACTTTATTTTATGTTTGTAAATGGACTATGGCAAGGGAGAACATCAAAAAGAATCTAAGCAAAAAACATTAGGTTAAGTAACCCAAGTACAATATGACCTACAAGTGATGAAGAAATGAAGTATTCACATAGCTTAAGTGGTGACAACAATTCAAGTGATGAGTGAATTGAATGTTATTGCAAGTTGTCTATTTTGGAATATTTTTCTACGAGAATCAAATATTTTGTTTAATGTACTCAACATTTGTCCCAATTGCAGCAAGACATTACCAAGAAGTGCAACAATTACATATTGAGATTTCGCTTAAATTATTGGATAAATTCTCTGAATTATATGTTTATAGGTTATAAATAAGTGCAACAATTAATATTGGCTACATTTTTATTATTATGAACTTTTATGTTGTCTCCTTTTGTACGACGATGGTTCTTTTATTATATATTGTAAAATGTTTTTTCTTATTTTATTATATTGTCAAATGTTTTAAATATTACAAATTATTATACGAATGTTTTACAGTGTTACAAACAACAAATATGTAATCCATTAGATAATGCAGCAATACCATCATTATATCAAAATGCAATAATTAAAATATAAAAATAAATTTTATTATAAAAATGTTTAATTTTGAAAAGTTTTAATAAAAAAAAAAATTAAATCAATTAAAATAATACATATCGGTGCATTGTATTCCCACTAAACAATATGTGCATTAAAAAATACTATTAGTGAACTTTTATGAGTAAGATGCATAAATGCTTATTCATTATATTATCACACAAATGCTAAAAAAAAATGTGTGAATTGGCACTAACATCTCACCTCTAATGTTCGAAATTTCACATTGGTTAGTGCACATGGTAATATAGAAATTTATAGGTCTACAAAAATCAATATGCACCAACACTTTATTTAGGTGTATGAGCAATGGTAATTTTAAAACAAAATGATCAAACCAAAATGTAAAAATTATATGAGCACCATTATGCTATAAATTAAAAAAGAACAACCTGACGCATAATATTTATACAAGCACTCCCCGGATGCGGGTGATGATACAGGAAATTAAGGTGATGGGATGGGCAGATGGCAGGTTGGCAAGCCATGAGCCAACTTGGCCCAAAACTGTCATTCGGCTCATCAATATGATCGTTCAGATTTTAATGCATTTAAACCATAGTGCTCATTTCAATCTCGCCTCCGATCCTTGAGACCTCTTCGCACGCTACGACCAAGCCATGACTCCTGCTCAAATTTATGAAGGTGTAATGTCAGGAACTTATGGTTGCACGGCTGATTGGAATGATAGAATGGCGCGAGGGTATGGCTTCAACAGTTCTCCCCAGCCTGTTCAGAGGTGTTGTAATCCGGATGTTGAGCTTTCCTCCGCGCGCACTGTTACAGGGAAGAGAACTAGTCTCCATTGTTGCTTGGAGCTAGGCGACAGCTTCCACCTCTCTCTTGCAGGCTCTTGCATGTTCGCCACAGTCACCTTGCCAACTCAAACGCCCCTGTCTCCGGTCCTGACTTTGCCTCCCCACACTGTTGTTCCGTCTGAGGAGATGCCGCGTCTCAGGCATAGAATGCGTAGCAGAAGGGGCTCCACTAGACGCCGCATTCAGCACACCCCCACCTCCTCCAGTACCTCCTCTGAGTCCTCTGCGAATCCCGACAGCCATTCCACTGCTCACAGGGGTCGCCTCCACCGCTCTGGGCGTAGCTTTCATGCCCCCTTACCCCCGATTCTTCCTGCCCATCCCCATACTGTTCAATTTACTTTTAACAGTTCTCTAAATCGTCCCACAGTGACGACTTCCATCACTGTTGTCATTACGGAATCTCCTCAGGCCGTGGCTCCTGGCTCGGGCAGGGATGACAGCAACACTGAAGATGTTCATATTCCGGGGCAAAGTGCAGGTATGAAGGTTAATGACAGCATGGACTTGAAGAATGAGAAGGGAAAGGCCACTCAGTTCAATGCCAGCCAAGGTGAGGCTGGTCAGCCCAGCAGGTCGCTGACTGCGAGAACTGATGACAATGGTCAAGCTTAGGCTGAACTGGACCCTCCTCCTTCACCTGGGAATCTGATCACTACTACTGATAACCTTCTCAGCGCTGTCAGGGTTACTGGGCAGGATAGCAAAAGGATGAATACGAGCGAGGCGCAGACTGCCAAGGAACAAGCGAGCGTGGTGAAGATTCCTCCTGCAATCAGGAAGGTGATTCATTCGGTTGAGGACCTGTACAAGGAGGATGGGGAACCGGATGATCTCTGGTGCAGGGTTGAAGAAGAAGCTCCTGATGAGTAGCACCTCCCTCTCAATGTGTTTTTTGAACTCTGTCTCTGCCCCTTCTTCAGGGCATGTTACTGTTTGTTATATTGTTCATGTTTTAGTCTCTGTTAGCTATGATATCAATACTCAGAACTTCATGTCTCCCCTGCGTGGGACTGTTTTTGAAAAACACGCTGCACTGGTTTCCCTCTTGAAGGGCAGTGTCAAACATGGGTTTTTTGATCAAAATGCCACTACACAGGGCAAGGATCTGGATATGGCCTACTGTACATAATTTTTGCTGTTAATAGATTACGATTACTTAGAAAAAAAAATATTTATACAAGCACTGGTGTGTCATATAATAAAAATGTGTGTATTGTGTGTTGTACAACAACAACAACAAAAAAGACATGACCAATGCATAACAATTATATGAGCATTTGTGTGTTTAGTTTGATGTGTGCACTGGTGTGTCAATTAAATACAAACATTGAAAAACAAAACTTGAGCATGCCTAAAATAAATTACTTCTAGGGAACAATTGTTAAAACCTCTTCTATTGTTATTCAATAACAATAGTTGTAACAAAGGTATTTTTGAATAACATTAAAAATGTTTGTAAAAATGGTACAAGGTGTTTTCCTTATAATATTACACTACCAATATTTACATTTTATAATAATAATAATAATAATGAAATCATTTGATTATGTTAAGACCCTCATACTCTGCACTAATGCATGGTTTCATAATTTTAGGGTTATAATAACATAATTTTAAAAGAAGTATAATAGTTATGCATAAAATCAATATATGTTTTTTTACAATTGTGTAAATTTTTAAAGAAAATTCTATATTTAACGAGAACATATGCAGTATGTAAAGATATGTAGTATATTTTGCATGAAAAATAACATATTGTTGTTAAAAAACTTAAATTTCATCATCATTACAAAAAATTTATAGATAAAAAATACATATTTAAAAAGTTAATTCAATGTCTTACATTTCCTTTTTCTATGCCACATTAAAATTCATTGTGAAAGTACCTCAAATTATCCTTTCAAGTTAATATGTTGTTGTTTTTCCATGTTTACATTACCACTAACACATCGTGAGAAAACCCCTGGATGCAGGTGACAGCAGGAGTACGAATGACAATCGTCTCTCCCACGCCCATGAAGACGAAGATCTACAGCACAGGTCCTCACCCGATGTGGATCCTCAAGCCAGTAATCATCTGCACAAGATGAACAAGATAAGGTATGATAAATACACACTTGGACAACATCACCCCCTCTAGGGTACCTCTTTGCAGCAATCGTTCTAAATGATTACCTGGATTGACACGCCGATTGGCCATAACTCTTCACTCCTTCCCACTTATGAAAGCGGTAATGGCAAGCAGCTACGTGTGAAGCACAATCATGTTCTACTCCTTCGCATGTGTCATAGGTATTTTAAAAGGAATACCCCTCGGCACAAAAAGACACACAGTCAACTCCTTCAGTCTTATTTGTTGTTATTGTTGTTGCCCACCTGCGCACTAAGTTTGTTGCGCAGCCCTCCTCCCAGAGTTGCATTGCGCAAAATCCTGGGTTGTGATTCATCTAGCCTGCATGTATCACCCCAGCTCCATCTATCCTGCCAGTCTGATAAGTCTGCGTACACACTTTACCCCGCACCGCTTGATGCACTTTCCCCCTCATCCTTCCTCCCTATCCTCTTACGCTTCTCCCCTGCTTCGAACCTCCCCTGCTGAGATTTCCCCTAAATCTTTCACACCTCAACTTCAGCTGACCATGGCACCTATGTTGCGCCAAATAACCATCTATGGAGGTCAGAGAGGGGCGCTCCCCGGTTGTTATCACTGTGGGACGGATAATCGCTCGGAATCTGTTGAAGGCTCCTCCTCAGGCAGTTATGTTAGACAGAGCCCCGAACCTGATCAGGAGGAGGAGGCCCTCGTGTAGGCTTCAAAGAGAGGCAGAAATGGACCACCGAAGTCCACCATTGCGCACCAGGCACACCTCCCACCTCGCAAGACCGAGCCTCTTCCAGCTCAAGAAGATGAGGGTGATGATACAGAAGTTTGGAGTATGGATTCTGAAGGTACTTGGACACGCGTCCCTGACGCAGAATACCGGGTGGCTCCCATCCTTTTTGCACCGGTCCCCAAGCCTTTGTGTCCACCCACTGATATAGAGGAAGCGGCTGCACAAGCGTACGTCTGCCCCATAGTGGAGGAAGAGCCAGACAAAGATGATGAAGTCGAAGACTAAGGACTACGAAGCTGCTCAATTCTTTCTTGTTTTTTGTCATGCTTGCTATCACCATGGAATTTCTAGTCATACTTATGCTTCTGCATATTTTGTAATTTCCAGTTACACTAGTGCTTCTGCGAATTTTGAAATTTTTTGTTTCAAGTATTTTCCAGGTTGGTTCCCTCCATGGAGGCAGCCCCTTATCCACGCAACAAAGGTTGGGATTGATTAAACGCAACTTACCAACCCAGCCTGTAGCATATGTATTGTTTCTACTTTCGAATTAATATAGATTAGCCTCATTTAAAAAAAAACAAAAAAGAAAAAACAAAACAAACAAACATCATGAGAAAACATCATTTACTTGAACTCACTCATTACTCTTTTCAATGGTTTTTTCACAAAATAAGTATAAAACCTTTCAAGTGATCTCTGCATAACTCATATCTTAGTGTTTCTTCTTCTTCTTCTCACCCTATTTAGTGGATGAAATAATGATCTATATATAATGGGATATTGTCACCAAGATTATGTGAAGCTTAATCGAGTTTGGATGATCCTCGGGATGTTTAATTCCCCCAAAAGTGGCTTCCATCCTCAACCCCTCCCCATGAGGTTTGAACCTAAAACCTGGTGGGGACTAAATGCCACTCAAACCAATTGATCTACATCTCATGGATTTTTAGTGCATTTCTAAATATATTAGTAAATGCATCATTAGTTTGGAATAAAAGATTTATACCATATATAGGATAAATTACATCAATAAAGATTATATACAAGATATTTGGTGCAACCTATATGATGATGTATGCTTAAGATTTACATGGCTAGATTTTCTTATTTATAATATCAATTTAAATTTGTAAAATTTTATTGATTATATATATATGGTAATCAAGCATTAGCAAAAATAGTTTACATATGTTACAAGCATGAGATCGCTAATAGACCTAGTGCCATAGTAATGTTGGGAATCATATTTGGGACCACCTTCCTACCAAGTGGAAACCAAATGATCCCTTCATGAAAGCATATGTCTAGGATCACTTATTCCATACAAAGTGAAAAAGAACATTGCAAAAAAATATGCTAACAGAGTTAGAAAAATGCATGTGATTGTTTGCATGAATGTTATACTTAGAATTGTTAAAAAGTAGAGCAAGAAAAGCACTAATTGTTTGGTTAGACCACATGAGTGCCTTTGGAGCTTGAGGAGACCTCCTATTCCTTATTGACTGTTGTCTAAGCATTTGCATTGTCCGACTTCTCCTCCACAATAAGGCAACAATACAAGATTGATTCCTGCTAAGCTTGTTCCTTCTCTGCATTATGGCCTGCTTGGCTTTGGAGACGCATATCATCTACCGTGAGTGAAGGGGAATGAGATGGTGGAGAGAGGGAATGGGTGTCAGAGCCATCCTGAGAACTGGAGGAAGAAGGTGAAAGAGGGCCAAGTGGAAAGGAAATGTCAAAGCATCTGGCTAGGTGGTGCAGAGATTGACGAATGTTACTAACTTGAGCATTGGATTCCACCATCTTCTGGTTCGTCATTTCCATAACTTTATCTTGTTTCCATAGATGAAGAGCCAAAAAAATTATGATGGCCCAATTCCTATTGCATATGCGTCTCCTCTCCTCGGCTTCCAGCAAAGCAACTTTGCAATGGATATGAACTAGAATGCCTGAGTCAAAGAGCTCTCAATTCTCATGAATCCCGGGGGACACCCTTGGCCACAACCACCACCACCACGCCGGGCTATTCCACGCTCTTGGATCATTGTTGCAGGTTGAAGGATAAAAAGAGTGAGTCTAAGGTGATTGAAAGTAGTGTCGCGATGGACGAGAGAATGACAGAGCCAAACAGGGAGAGTGCAGTGCATGGAATGAGACAGGGGAGGCTTGTGTAACGAATGAATTCATCGAAGCCAAGAGGAAGGCATAAAAAATGAATGGAGCATGAGAGCAAATTATAGAGAAATAACAAGGTGGATGTAGAGTGAGGGATCCAAACAGTTCGAGAGTGTTATCTTAGTTGTTGAGTTGAGGGCATTGAAAGCGCATGGACGCCACTTGTTGCAGACCTTCATAACTGCAATTAATGCTTTTGATGACAAGAAATCACCGCAAGTGTGCCATTCAAATCTGGGATATTAAATATATATTATAAGATAACAATACATATTAAATAAAAAGCTCTTAAATTAAAAATTAAAATAAAATCTTCGAATAAGTCAAATTTCGTGCATTAGGTTTAGAGATTTTATTTTTTAATTAAATTAGTAAAATGTATTTACCATTTATGAAGTTGAGGTTTTAGTAGTGTACCACCGTTAATACATTATTATGTATTTTGAAATTATAGCTTAATGATAAATTTTATTGAAAATTATTTCACAATTGTGTAAAATTATGTGACAATTGTGTAAAACTTAGTAGTTAAGTGTATGTTGTATAAAAAATTATTGGACAATTATATAAAACTTAATAGTTGGGTGTATGTTCACATGTGTATTGTTTAAAAGCACCACATATCATGGCAACGAAATATATATTTTAATATTATTTTTTTAACTAATAAAATTTATGATTGAAAATAAAAAATAAGAAATTAATATAATAAAAATTTAGGTCGTAGTTTATTTGTTCTATGTGTTGGAGGGTTTGTCAATATGTTTTCCGATTTAAATTATATAGAATTTGATATAGATTTTTTGGAATCACAAGTTTTGGTTGTAAACTCTCCACAATCCATGTGCCTTGGGATTTTTTAGGGTGTTAAATCCATATATGCAGTCAAAAACACATTTTAAACAAAAAAAATTAATATTTGGCCAAAAAAATGTTAAATTCCGACCAAAGGTCCAAAACATAACATGTTTAAACAATGCCAAAATTTAGTAATTAGGTGTATGTTCTATGTTCACATGTTAAATTGTTTAAGAGTACCATATGTCATGATAATGAAATATATATTTTATATATTTTTAATTATATTATTAATAATAGTTTTTAATTTACAAAATTTATGAGTTAGAAGGTAAGAAATCAATATCATAGTGTTAACATGTTAAGAAAAAAACTCAAGTTACCTAAACCATCAAAAGATTAAAAGATATTTTTTTGTAAGAAAGCAGAGAACTTTATATTACCAAAAATGATTTACATAGAGTATAGGTTGATGTAAACAGTAGAACCTTCTGTTCAGACAGAAAGATGTCTACAAAAATCTGATTCTAGTTTGAAATGTATTGGTGAGGGACCATCTTCCCTTAACATGGAAACTAGATGGTCCTGTGAAGGAAACATTAGAAAATTTGAGACGATTTAGATCATATTCAGTACAAAAATGGTGTTGTCTAGATGGACTAGAAAAACTGAGGTAACTATGCAAACAAAGAAAAGTCCAAGGCATGAAAATCCTAATGAAGGACCTGGTCATGTTGATTTGTTGATTTCCTGGCACTGGAGTGTCTTGAGGTTGACACTGCTTGGCTTTGGTTTTCTCCTCCTGCTCTAGCATGTCCAGGTAGGTGAAAAGATCATCATATCCTTTGGGAACCCAGGGAGGATGCTTCCATTCAACCCCAAAGCCATATGAGCTTGCATCGAGCTGAGAGAATTCTCCTTCGGTGGCTTGGGTTGCGCTGGTGGGGCACTAAGGTTGCCTATCAATTTTTTTCTTATGCTTCTTGCTGGATGGGGAGTTTCCTCCTTCTGTAGGGCCCTTATCCTTTGCGTATGCCATTGGAGGGCCAGGACAAGGAGGGATGCTTCGCTTGATAGAAGAATCAATTATAGCAAAGCTCTCTTTGAGCTGGCAGACATTGGAGTAAGAGGAACTAGAGAGAAGTCGATGCCCATAGTCCTTGAAAGGTTACACAATGAGAGAGGATTATTATTGAGATTGATGCTAACCTTTACCATTCTGTAATTGGCTCTGGCCTTGGCTTCTTCCATGGTCCAAAGGTGGCACACGAGCAGGTTTCTCACAACCTAATGCCCATCTCCTAAACAACGACATTCCTCCACCTCCATTGTTGCAACTAGACGACGAATGTGAGGTGGAATATCCTTATCGAAGAGCTCCTCTTCTGGGCCATGCCAGGGAGGAAGGGGTGGAGGTCAACCACATCCTCTGCGTCCATGTCTAGCTCTACCTTGTTCATGAACCATGTCAGCTTGTCTAGAACAATATCGCTTGGTGGAAAGGTGTCTGGTGATTATGTGCATGAGAGCGTTGTTGCCTTCATATGAACTGGTTGCCTGTGGGAAGAGATTATGGAGAGAATGTATGTACACGTGAGTAATCTGGAGTTGGAGATAGAGTTTAAGGTGGAGGGAATGTTCCAGACAATCTAGAATAACATCGACTGACCTCCATTGATGGCTTTATGTATTGCATGACCGACATTCAGACATCACCTTAATTATTGGCCTGAGATTTGTCATGTAGTCTTTAACAAGGTCTGACAGTGGATGTTGCTACATTAATACATTAACACTCGAATCCAAGGGATTAAAAGAAATTATTATTCTAAAACTAATAAAAAAAATGCATCTTATAAAAGATTATATATCCTAATAAAAATAGGTAAATACATTTCAATAGTTCGTATTGTACAAAAGTCCTAAAAAAAAATCATATAAATCTCTTAAAATGCATATGAGTATGAATTGTCTTGAGATTCAAGATTCCGTGGATAAAGTTTCAACGTATGGTGACATGTCCATTCAGCATGTCCATATATAGAGTTAATGAAATGCACATGCAAGTTGCCGAAATACAAAGTCGAGATGTTAGTACACCTTAAAGATGGAGTGCATTTGTCATTTTAAATGAGAGGAAAGAATTTATTTAATACATAATTATATTTTAGAAAAAAATTAACAATATTATTCATAAAATAAAATAAAATAGAGAAATTATTTAAGTCAAATTTGTGATCCAAATTGGTATATTGTTTTAAGTTTTAAAGTGGTCAATTTAGTGGTTTAGTGAAAACAATATAGTGAAGTACATATATTCTACGTATTGCTTGCGACACTCGAACTTGTTTGCTCTCATCTTTAGTGTGACTTTTTTTCTCCTTTCAAGTATATTGGAATCATTTAAATTTTCCATCATTTATAAAAATTACAATACAATTAATAAACATCAAAATTTCATTCGTAATCACGAAAATATGGGAACCATAGAAGGGAGAAGAAACGTTGCTTTGACAAACTATGTAATTATATATCAGTGTTTTTATGAGATTGGGTGATTTTTTTTTTTAGATTTTTAAAAATGTGTCACATGCTCACCTTTCTATTATGTGCATGGGTTTTTGGAAGATTATAAATAGGCATAAGTATGCAATTTAAGAATAAATATAAAATTTAATTAATAATTATAAAAATGTAAGCTTTCTCAAGCAAATTTATTAGGTAAATTTATGAAAATGTAAAGTAAATGTGAGTACAAGGTTTTATGTTTAAATCTCTTCACTATGTAACACATGACCACTTCTTGGAGATGAACCCACATAGAGTTTATAGTGGTAGTAATCAGAATCAACCTTATGTCACACGAGTATAAGACCAATCCAATTGTTAATTTCTCTAATATTAAAAACAAAATTATAAAATGATGCAAATACACCAAAATATTCCTTGCAATGTGACATTAATGTGAAGATAATTATAACATTTAATCCATTTTATTTATATTTTTTAAAAATTTTAACTCTATTCAATAATAATAGTTAAAAAAAAACTCTTATATCATAAATAAAAAAATAACATTAAACTAAACCTCTTTAAATCCACTTAAAAAGAAAATTTGAAAATACATTTTCCAAAGAGAGTATAAGAATTGGTTGTTCTAAGAAAGTATAAGAATTTCTAATATTGTTGTCCTAATATAGTATAAGAAATCAAATGTTATTCTTATTCTAAAGTATATTATATGTTAATAAAAGTTTCTTTTTCAAAATTTATGAATATTATAACGGAAAACGTGTTTGTTGGACTTTTAAGTGAGAGTGTTTATATTCAACTCGACAAACTATATTTAACAACAAATTAAATGGAGATGTTTTTTAGCCATTTTTGTTAATTAAATTCGGTATATTAATAAAAATGAAAAATCAATGTACAAATAATAATAATAAATAAATTTGTTTTAGGGGGCAATTCAATTGGTTATCTGAGAAATGTGAAATTGTTGTAACTCGAAAGACCCAAGTTCAAATCTCCCTGTTGTGATCCAGGCTGCAGGGAGGAGGACAATTCGTAGCCCCCCAGAGGTTTGCTAGTAGTTACGTGTTAGGCGAGCTGCTAGATTCCTCTAGGTTATAAAATAATAATAATAATAATAATAAATATTATGTGATGTTAAATGTCTAATAAATAAATGCGCTTCAAAATTCTTTTACTATGTATTTTTTTGTTAATATTAATTTCCCCAATATTTAGTATATGGCTCTATCAATTTACCTCTTCATCCATTATTAAAAAAACCTTATTTTTCCTTTCTATTGCAAATTAATCGAATGAGTTTAGTTGTGTCCATATACCTATGATATAAATTCAGATTTCAATGATACAAATTTTCATGAATTTCAAGTTTTGAAGCATCATTTAGTTGAACAAGTATGTCAACTAACTACATACAAGAATTTCAATGAATCTAATCATGAGTAATCAATTTACATTATTAAAAAGGAAAACACCCAAAAGTGCAGATAAATACTTACAACCAAAAGAATTTATTCATTGCAAATCTTATATACACTTACTTGTGTGCATGACACAATCTTGCATCAACATCATATTGCATCTTGGTAACCCACCTTTTAATTTTACATAGTGATTTTGCAGCATATTTAGTAATTTTATCTTTTTATTACCATATTTGATGGGAGGAATTAGAGGGAAATTGTTCATCATGCCACGATGATAACTAAGGCTACACAATTGATCATGATAATTTCTACATAATTTTCATTCGCGTGCATACACTATTAATAGTGAACCTATAGATCCAGAAATCTAATAAAATTGTAATAGTGTAACATTTCATATTTTAAATATAATTTTATCGGATTTGTGGTGACGAACTGTCCAATGGAATATCCACAACATTTTACGGATCAATCAATATGCTTTGCATTATGTAATTTTGACCGCTTTGCATTATGCAACTTTGATTATGGGTTCTCCTATTAACACATTTATCCTTTATTCTTGTTATTGGATATAATATATTATTGTTGTTGTAATTAGGGATTTACTTACATTCTATATATAAACTAGTTTTATTACCCTCCTTGATGGGAGCAATTAGAGGGAAGTTGTTCATCATGCCACGATGATAACTAAGGCTACACAATTAATTATGATAAGGCACCAACACAATGACCCATTAAACAATAAAATGAATGTTTGGTGCTTTTGGTAATGACATCCCTTTCATGTTTGTTTTCCTCCATTTTTTTACTTCCCTATAAATAAATATTTAAACAATGATAATGTTATAAACTCGTTATATATATAATACTTGTTTAAATTGAATGTAACTATATCCATAATAAACAATAATAGTATGTTATATCCAATAATAAGAATAAAGGATAAATTTGTGTACGAAACTAACATAAATGAGAACCAATAATCAAAGTTACATAATGCAAAGCGCTTAATATTACATAATGCAAAGCATTTTGATTGATCCTTAAACTATTGTGGATATTCTACTAGACAGTTCATCACAACATATCTGATAAAATTATATTTAAAATATGAAATTTCAACTATTACAATTTTATTAGATTTATGGATATGTAGATTCACTGTTAATAGTGTACGCATGTGAATGAAAATTATGTAGAAAGTAGGGAATATAAAAATAAAAGGTCACACACACATTTGACACAATATATGCTTTGGGAAAGCCTT
This sequence comes from Pinus albicaulis, assembly GCA_034641835.2. Lineage (NCBI taxonomy): Eukaryota > Viridiplantae > Streptophyta > Pinopsida > Pinales > Pinaceae > Pinus > Pinus albicaulis. Next base: position 814,861,716 of record CM076576.1, on the reverse strand, counting down.
TTGGTAGAAAAACCCAAATGGAAGGTGAGGTTGCTCCACTCTCTTTCTCTAAATGGAAATATGACTGTGAGTACAAAGAAGTATGGGTTGTGGCCCATGAGATGCTACAGTGAACAAATCCTCTGTGTGTACTCTACCTCGTCCCTCTCTTGGCTATTTTTTCTCAGCTATGGAACAAAATGCACTCGAAATAATGGAACCCCTTTTCTTCCTAGTGGCTCGGTTATAATACAACCTGATAACCTACTAGTGGTTAGGGTTGAATACCTCAATTATTAACCATAGTTACAATATAGACTCTTCTCGTGTCTTATACATCATAATCACATGGCTACCCTCTTTATCATGAATAATGGGGGATGGCGTGGCATCCTCTCGAACTATGGTGGTGAAAATAGGAAGGTTAACTACTGAGTGACATAAATTTCATATACTGATCTGATTATGAATGTTAGTTTTGTTGTGCTAATTTCAACCTCAGATATAAAATTTACTTGTTGATCTTATGCTTGAATACATATGTTTTTGTGTTGCTTATGTGTGTCAAATAGTTAATTAAAGTGAGCTTTATGAGTGAACTTAAGAGCATAAAGTATGAATTTAAAATGTTGAACAACAACAACATAAAGAAAATCAAACCATCACAATTGATCCATTAAAACAGAGTTTTGAAGAAGGATTTCACCCCTCCTAGGCTACATCTCCTTGGTCCAGCTTCCATGGCTTGGGCCTCTATACTAGCTCAATAGTACTCATTTTTTTATTTACATGCATAAAATTCTCTTGGAACATACTCCAATGAGTTCAAAATGTCGAAATCTATCAGAAATGACTATTTATTTACTCAATTTGGCCTTCAGATGCTCTAGGCATGGCCTTCCCTCCTGGTGGCCCTCGGCTTCAAAATTATTCAAGGTAACAAAAACCTCTGTAAAGTTTCTCCTCTACCTTTGCAACCTATTCCAATGTGTTCATAGCATGCCAATTAGCCAAGAATGACTCTTTTTGAGCCAAAATTGGTCTAAAATTCGCTCAGTTATGGAAAAAAACAAATTTCCCAACAATTTCTCCTCCAAATCTGGAGAAGACTCTAGACAACTCCGACATTTTTGGTGGAATCCGCCAAAATAAAAATTCTGCTAATTCCGTCGCTAATTAACAAATGGTTTAATTAGCAGTTAAGTTGGCTTAGTAGTGATAAGCACGTCTTAACTGCACGTTTATCCAAAAAATATAAACATGTTTAATTAACCACTAATTGCAGTTTAGTGGATTAATCGCAGGTTAATTAACTCCTCCCATTTTACATATTAGCTCCGCGCCCATGGTTTGGTGGAAGGGTCACATGGGGAGGGGGTTGGCCCCCTCCAAACCTTTTTTTTAAACATCAGTTAACAACAAATATAATTTGAAACCATTGGATATTAATATCCAAGGCGGTAGTGTGGCAGTGAGGCAGAGAGCTAGCGCGGGATGGTCGTGGGTTCGACCCCGACCCTGCACATTTGATATGTTTTGCCAACACTTACAACATGCTCTCCAATAATTACATTTCTCTGTGACCATATATAGTTGACCTTGGTTAACGAATATGCTCCACCGTAATTAAAATGTAACCCAATGTAATATATAATCGGACCTTGCCAATCGTTATATATATATATATATATATATATATATATATATATATATATATATATATATATATAAGTCGCAGTATGATATGGGGAACACCAAATATATCCAAATTTCAGACTTTTGGATTAAGTACTATGCCTCTACACATAAATATGTATCGAGTTCGTACTTTAAGTTACTTAAATATATATATATATATATATATATATATATATATATATATATATATATATATATATATATATATATATATATATACACCTTCACGTAAATGTTAAACAAACCTCCACCATAAAATTTGACTTGAACCTTAGCATAATTGAAATGTGCCAACCATGTTAAAAAAATGAATTTGACCTTGGAGTTGGAGAGGGCCCACCAGAGGGGACACATGACGACCCTGGGTTGGGCTATCCTCCATATAAATAAAAAATTGAATTCAACCTTAGGAGGTCCTTGGAGGACATTGGGCAATTTTCACCTTCACAAACCAAATTGGCAAATCCAACAGTGACACTTGTCACAATCCCATTGGACAAAAACTTAAGAATATTCCTTGAATGCTGACTCGGATGTCATGTCATCAACTTGTACCTGTTCTGCAATTTTTTTTAATAAAAAATTGCATGTTCTGAATGGAGATTAACAGAGCATACCTTCTTCATCCGAACTCAGTTTTCAACGAAACGAGTTGCGTTGGATTCCTGGCGACGGGTCAGTCGCGGTCATTCAGTTTTCAATCAATTCTGAGTGCTTTCATTTTTTAGATAAAATATTGAGCCTCTGATCATTCCTCCCCACTAGAAGCCTTTTGGAACCCAAAAGTTCTCTTATTATTGATCATGTGGATGAGGGTACTGTTCCCTCACCCTTCCAGTCTCTATCCACTGAAATTTTCCCAATTTCATCATTTGGAGATTTTCACAAAAAGTCAACTTTTTCCTTGATTCTTGTGACCTTCTCTTGTTGTCATTGACACCGTCATGCTGCAATATTTCTGAATTTGCAGAACAACAAGCTATTCTTACAGAAACCATATTGTTCCTACCTTGTTCAAAAATCAAAGGAAACTTAAAAGCTTTCTCACCTTGCACATTGTCACCATGGCGATTCTTTGATGCTTTTGGTTTGTACTTGCATCGACTCTTGACCAAGTATATGCACCATATCCATGTACCTTTTGGAAACCATGAATCATCATTTGTGGAACCCATGCCTTCTTTTCCAAGATGCTTCGTCGCTTTCTCTTTTACCTTTGCACTCTATTGCACCGACATCTTGTTTCCAACACTGCTCAACACTAATGTTGACTGTTGAAATTTTGTCACATATTTTTCACCTTCTTTCAAAGGAAACTTGTTAAAATCCTAAAACAACTCATTACAAGCATAAGAATATTTTTTATTGTTTTGATTCAAAACATCTCTTTGGTTGATAATCAACAATGTCAAGTTCTGACTTGCATTCACTATCCTCTTCATGTCACTTGCATGTATAAGAGACAAACGTGTCTTCTTCTAATGCACTCTAATTATATACTCAATGTCATCTTTAAACAAGTGATACTTATTCTCATGGCGATGAAATATTGCTTTCTTATCATACAAATAAGGACTTCCCAATACAATATATGATATCTCAAGTGGCACCACAACAAGATCAACTTCATCAAGAAAGTTTGAGTTGATGGCGAATCTTAGTAAGCACTTCCTCGTAACCTGCAAGTTTGAATTCTTACATATCCAACTCAAAGTATATGGTCTTGGATGTCTAATAGTTTCAAGGCCTAGCTACTTAACCAAGTCTTTGGAAATCAAGTTAGCTTGTGACCCACTATCAAAAAGTGTATCAATCTTGGTATGTTTAGAGACAACTCTAATATGGAAAAATTTTATTCTTGTATCTTCATCATGAGTAACATTTGAACAATTTGAATAACTAGTGCTTGCATTATGTGTACCTTTCAAACCCATGGCTGTAATATTTGTCTCATCTCCTGAATCTAACCCTAAGTCATGTTCAACTATAGCAACAGTTTCACCCTTCTCTTTGGCTTTCAGTCTGTTTGGTTTCAATTCTAGATTAAGTTGCCAACAATGGTCTTCATCATGGCCAGAATTTGAACAGTTTTTGCATGTGAGTTTTTCTTCTCTCTTTTTACAAAGCTATTTCTTTTTCCTCTTCCGTAAAACTTTCCTTTTCCTTTACCCTCACTTTCACTTTTCTCATCTATGTTTTATTTCCCTCTTGCCTCTAAGTGTGTGGCTTGAACACAAACTTCATCTAAATTGCTTGGGTTAAACATAAGGATAGTATGTTTCAAATAGGAATGTAAACCCCCAATGTATTTCAAGGGTGTATCTTGGGAATTCAAGTTTATTCCTAACAACAAAGCCCTTTTCCTAAACTCCTAGGTATATTCTTGAACTGTTTGACCCTTGAGTTGCCTAAAATTTTGCCAACTCATAATGGATTTTTGCATATAGACTAAAGGATAAAACTTTCTTTTAATTGAAGAAATAAACTCAACCCAAGAAATGGATATCTTACCATGGATTCACATTTCCTCTTGAGTCTTTGCTTCCCACCAAACTAGCGTTGCTCCTTCTAGCCTTAATGAAGCCAACTGGATCTTTATGTCGTCTTCATGAAGGTTTTGAACTCTGCAATACACCTCCAATTTATGTATCCAATTTTCAAGCCTCTCTGCATTTACCTCTCCATTGTACATGGGAAGTTAAAATTTAATGTCCAATTTGAGTAATGGAGTTTTTCCTTTTGTGGCTTTTGAGTGAGTGTGAGTGGTTTTTGTGGTGGAAGTGGAAGATGATGTTGATGGAGATGATGAGGATGATGAAGATGGTGGAGATGGAGGTGGATTTACTCCACTACCCTTTGAACTCTTCTCTTCATCCTTCTTACCATCTGAAGTTACTTCTCCATATGGAGGCTTAGAACCTTCTCCTGTTATCCCAGCAGTAAATATATCAAACATGACTTTAACCATCCTATTTATGTCTTTGAAGTCTCTCTTGACATCTTCCTCTTCTGAATGTCCTTGTGTCTCTCCAACACCTAACATGATGGCTACGGATTCAAGCTCAACTTTGGATGCATGTATCTCTTCAATCAATTCAGCTTCTTGTGCAATTTGTACCTCTTCAATCTCAGCTTCTTGAGACAAAACTTGAGGTTCTTCAAGTGCATCTATGAGTGGAAATTTGGGTTAATATGGTGCTCTTGTAGCTATCCTTCTTCTGGTCTTAATCTCAGGACTTGCAACCAACAATTTCCCTTCACATTTCTGAAACTTTAACCTTGTCAGCATCACAAATTTGCAACCATTAAACTTGCATAAAAATTCAAGCACCTATCAAGCAAATAACCTTGCCTTTCAACCAAATCTCTGATACCAACTTGATCTCATTATGAATGTTAGTTTTGTTGTGCTAATTTCAACCTCAAATGTAAAATTTACTTGCTGATCTTATGCTTGAAATACGTATGTTTCCTTGTTGTTTATGTGTGTCAAATAGGTAATTAAACCTATTTTTATGAGTGAACTTAAGAGCATAAAGTATGAATTTAAAATTATGAACTGCAGCAACATAAATAAAAGCAAACCCTCACAATTGATCCATTGAAATAGATTTTTTATGAAGGATTTCACCCCTCCCGGGCTACATCTCCTTGGTCCATATTCCATGGCTTGGGCCTCTGTATTAGCTCAATAGTGCTCAAATTGATGTTTACATGCATCAAATTCTCTGGTAAAATACTCCAATGAGTTCCAATGTCCAAATCTATCACAAATGACTATTTATTTACTCAATTTGGCCTTCAGATGCTCTAGGCATGGCCTTCCCTCCTGGTGGCCCTCAGCTTAAAAAATTTTCAAGGTAACAAAAACCTCTGTAAAATTGCTCATATGCCTCTGCAGCCTATTCCTATGTGTTCATAGCATTCCAATTAGCCAATAATGACTCTTTCGGAGCCAAAAATGGTCAAAAATTGGCTCAGTTATGGTAAAAACAAATTTCCCTAGAATCTCTCCTCCAAATCTGGAGAAGACTCCAAACAACTCCAACATTTTTGGTGGAATCCGCCGAAAACAGCAATTCTGATAATTCTGCTACTAATTAACAGATGGTTTAATTAGCAGTTAAGACGACTTAGTAGGGATAAGCGCGTCTTAACTGCGCGTTTATCCAAAACATATAAACATGTTTAATTAACAACTAATTGTGGTTTAGTGGATTAATCGCGGGTTAATTAACTCTGCCCATTTTACATATCAGCTCCACGCCCATGGTTTGGTGGAAGGGTCACATGGGGAGGGGGCTGGCCCCCTCCAAACCTCTGTTGTAATCTTCAGTTAACAACAAATATAATTCGAAACCATTGGATATTAAGATACAAGGCGGTAGTGTGGTGGTAAGGTGGAGAGCTAGCACGGGGGTGGTCGTGGGTTCGACCCTGACCCGCACACGTCTGATATGTTTTACCAATGCTTACAACATGCGATCCAATAATTACATTGCTTCGTGACCATATACCTTTGACCTTGGTTAATGAATATTATCCATTGTAATTAAAATATAACCCAATGTAATACATAATCGGACCTTGCCAATCATTATATATATAAGTCGGAATATGATATGGGTACCACCAAATATACCCAAAGTTCAGACTTTGGATTAAGTACTATGCCCCCACATAAATATGAATCGACTTTGGATTAAGTACTATTCCCCCACATAAATATGAATCGACTTTGGACTTTGGACTTTGGATTAAGTACTATTCCCCTTCACATAAATGTTAATCAAACCTCCACCATAAAATTCGACTTTAACCTATGAAATGTGCCAACCATGTTAAAAAAAATGAATTCGACCTTGGATTTGGAGAGGGCCCACCAGAGAGGACAAGTGGCGACCCCTAGTTGGGTTGTCCTCCAGATAAAAAAAAAAATCAAATTCAACCTTAAGAACAAGCTAACAAGGGTGAAAATATTGAACAAGGGGTGATAATCAAGGATCAAGGAGATCCATCCATATCTCATATTCCATGATATCTAAAATAATTTGGATAAGGATTCGCATGTCAATGAATAAAAAGTAATTAAGGACTAACATGCAACTAAGTAATCTTGATACATGGAAGTCTCTTGACAAGCGAAAAACTTGGAAGAAGGATTTATTTGATCGGATATCCAGATAGAAGTGTAGAGAGGTAAAAGTAATGATAAAGGACAAGTGGATTTATCTATAATTGCATTTAATCTCCACATCAAAGCTAGGCTGGCCAATACTTCATTTGATTTGAAGTAGTTAATTTTGTTTGAGTTTTCAAGTGGAATAACGGTTATAGGGATGGATCTTCTAGTTAATACTGAGCAGGGATGGGACATTGGAAATCAGTGATAAAAGATTACTCCTAGAGATGGCTCGGACAATAGAAATCATTTAAAAGGGCTCTTACAGTTGTTGGAAATTTCGATGGTTCGAATTAAGGGTTGATTAGTCTCGAATAGACATCCACAATCAGGAATTTTAACAATGAGATCTTTGAGGAGCAACTCACAACATTAACAATGGATATTTCATCTCCTATAGCCAGGGTCGAGGATCAAATTGTGTTTGAGGTTTGCTCTCATTTCGTTATGGTTTCTCGTTAGCTTGAAGAACTTCATGAGGATGTAGAACATCTTCAGTAGTTTATTGATAATATAGCTACAAAGATGGAGACTCTTGGCTTCAAAGTGGATAATATACAAGTGACAGTGGAAGGAAACATTGTGGGTATTCTCAAATATGTATTTGGGATCTGTTATCACTTGTTGAGATTGCAACAAGATGATGAGCTTAGTGGAAAGAAGTCGCCTTCACTAAGTGGCCCCGCAGGCTATTTTTGGCGTAAGTCTATTTTTATACTATGTCTATTTTTAGACATGTCGATCATATTCCTTGAGTTGCAAGATGTTATTTGTGGATGGTTGGTCAAGTTGGAAAAATAGATGGACTTCTATTTTTAGACATATTGGGCGGAATCTATTTTTAGATTGCTAGTCTAAAAATAGATATGTCGAATATTATTAGCTCTTAATAATATTTGGACTATAAACATTATCTTATTCTCTTTATACTTCAATATACATGTATACAAGAGGAGATGACAGTATGAATTACGTCTATTCCCAGGGGTTAAGTGGAGCTAAGAAAGGGATACTTTCAAATAGAACTTCATGTATTTGTGAGTTTTCTGGTGGAGTTATTATAGTTAATGGAGTTGTGTTCAATTTAACCGAGTTAAACATAGTTGAGCTAGTTGTATCTAGTCTAACTGATTGATACACTAGTGAGAGTGGTAGTCTGAAGAAGAATTAATTCATTAATTAACAACCTATTAATCAACTAAAGAATACATCAGTTAACTTCAGTGCATGGATAGTTTCAGTGGAGACTAGTGGAGAGGTAGGTGAAAGAGCAAGTGTGACTATCAGTTGTGACCATACTGGTGCATGAGTTTGCACCACACATTGATAGAGATGCCAATGAGGATTGCATGAGCAAGGCTGGACCAATTCGAGTTCATTCAGAGCCATTCTTCAGCAGTGATTGCGCAGTAGAGGTAGGCTATCAGGTGGCAGAGATTGGAGCATGTGTTTTGCTAGATCGGACCTGTTTAGTGTGTAGCAATTGGAGATTGTACTGAGAGCTTTGTGAGGAGATTTGTATAATGATTGCTACATGATCTCTATGACATATAATATACAGATATTTTGGGGTTTTCAGCTTTAAGCTTTCCCATAAAATACTGTGTTCATATGTGTGATTGTTTATGGTTTTAATGTGCGCATGCGATTGTTTTTTATTTCCGCAGTTAATGATCAATGGTAGAAGATATTTTGTATTGTGCATGAAGTTAAAATAGTGTGTTATCAGGAGAATATCGGTGTATAACATATCAGTTATCAAATTTCTACATGGTATCAGAGCGATATTGATCATTGGAGCAATTGCAAAACATTGAAGAAGTTGAGTTTTGTGTTGGTGGAATTCGAATTTGCAGCAGTGTTTTCTTGGTGTCGAAAGTCGAGATGTCTTTCAACGGATTGCTATTGGAGTATTCCCTTGAAGGCAGCTCGAATTATATTGCATGGAAAGACAGGATGGAGGCGGTGTTAGATGACAACGGGTTGAAGGAGTTCATATATGTAGAAATTCCAAAACCTACTTCTAGTGATGCTGCCGTACTTGACACATGGCAAAAGAAGACAACAAAGTGTCGAAGGATTCTGTTGGAAGGTGTGAAGGATCACATAGTGTCCAGCCTTCATGGTAAGGCTTCTCCATTCTTGATGTGGAAAGCTTTGACAGATTTATTTCAAAGAAAGAGCGACCAGAGGAAGTTTGCGCTCAAAGATAAACTCATAAACATAAAAATGGAGAAAGGCGACAGTATGCCCAAGTACCTCACAAAGTTCATCCAATGTAGGATGGAGCGGGGAAGTGTAAGGGATCAGAGATGATGAGGACTTGGTGAGCTTGGCTCTCCTTGGGCTTTCGAAGAGTTGGCATTCCTATCAGGACTCTGTCAATGGTCGGGAGAAATTGCCAGGATGGGAGCGAATTTGGTTGGATCTTGTGCAAGAGGAGATAAGGCGAAGTACTAGGGACGGATCTTCATCAAAGAACTCTGATGAAGAGAATTGCGCTTTAGCTGCCAAAGCAAAGAAGGGGAAGAGCAAGAAAGCTTCTCAATCCGGTGCGAAAGGCAAGAAGTAGGACATGTCCAAGGTGAAGTGCTTTCACTGTCACCAACACGGACATTATGCCACTAATTGTCCACAGAAGAAGAAAAATAAGCAGGCTGCTGGAACTGCAGCTGGAGAGGCCTTAGCCTCGCAGCGTGAGGCCGGACTTTTCGCTGATCACATGCTTGGTCTCAAGTATGATGGGTTCAGTGTGGTTTCTTGACAGTGGTGTGTCTTTTCATATGACCGGAGACAAAGATTTGTTTACTGATATGGATGAGAAAGATCTTGGAGTGCACATCGAGATGGGAGATGATGGTAGATATAGTGCGACCGGTATCGGTACCATTTCCTTTGAGAGGGAGTCTGGTAAACCCTTTGTATTGAAGGAAGTGATGCATATTCTAGGATTGAAGAAGAATCTTATCTCTGTGGTGATGTTAGAAGACAAGGGATATGATGTTTTCTTTAGCGAGGGAAAGGCTTTCCTGCGCAGTAAGGCAACTGGTGAGACCCTGAGGATAGGGGTTCGAGTTAAGAACCTTTATCGCTGTGTAGATGGCTGCGCAGCAATGGCATGCAAGGCGGGAGAAGTGGTGAGTCGGGATGATGGCGAGCTGTGGTACCAGAGATTGGGCCACCTTCACCATGGAGCTTTGAAGATACTGCAGCAGATTTCTACTGGGCTTCCTAAGGGCACTCTTGCGCAGTCAGATCAGTGCAAGGGGTGTACCTTGGGAAAATTTGTGAAAGCCACCTTTCAAGAGAAGGATAGTCGCGCCACGACGATCCTTGAGAGAATTCACACAGACGTGTGTGGACCTTTCTCAGTAGCTTCGACAGCAAAGCACAGGTATTATGTGATATTTGCTGATGATTTTTCTCGTAAGTGCTGGATCTTCTTCATGCAGAAGAAGAGCGAGACATACTCAAAGTTCTGTGAGTTCAAGGCACTGGTTGAGAAAGAATCGGGGAAGCAGGTGAAGGCTCTTAGGAGCGACAATGGTGGTGAATTCATCTCTGGAAAATTCAAGGACTTTTGCAGCGCAGAAGGAATTCGAAGAGAGCTCATAGCACCTCATAACCCACAGCAGAATGGGGTTGCTGAGCGGAAGAACAGAACGATCGTGGGTGCTGCACGGGCGATGTTGCATGATCAGGGCCTTCCCATACACTTGTGGGATGAGGCATGCAATACTGCAGTATATGTGCAGAACCGTTGTCCTCACAGGATACTTGGCATGAGTACACCCGAGGAGGCATTTTCTGGTAAGAAGCCTGATATTTCCCATTTGAGGATTTTTGGTTCACCTGTTTACATTCATGTGACGAAGGATGCCAGGAAGAAGTTGGAGCCGACCGCAGAGGTTGGGATATTTTTGGGGTACACTGATACGCCCCACAACTATCGTGTGTATTTTCCAGACAGTCGCAAGACTGTTGTGCGATGGGATATCAAATTTCATGAGGAGAAAGCCATGAAGTGTTCGCTTGAGAGGGAGCCACACTTGCATGCAGATGAGGAGCTATTAGTTCCTAAGGATGAGCTTCAGTATATGGATCAGCCACAAGAGGAGGTTCATGGAGTGGAAGAGACCACTCATGAAGTGCCAACCATCAGAGGGCAGAAGCGCACTACAGAAGCTGAGCGACTGGCTCAAGATGCAGAGAAGGTTGTAAGATCACCTACATCACAACGCAGACAAAGACAGTCACCTGAACGGTACACTAGATACATGGCTCTTATGAGCAAGTGTATTGTGACAGAGCCATCCTCTTTCGAGGAAGCTGTGGAGGATCCCGCATGGGTAGATGCCATGGTGGAAGAGTATGATTCGATTTTCAGAAACAGTGCATGGGAGATTGTCCCAAGGCCGGAAGGGAAATCAGTGGTAGTTTTGAGATGGATCTACAAAGTGAAGCAAGCAGCTGACGGGAGTGTGGAGAAGTGCAAGGCAAGATTTGTTACCTGAGGCTTCTCACAGATTGAGGGGATCGATTATGAGGAAACCTTTGCACTTGTCGCAAGGTATTCCTCCATACGGACGATTCTTGCTCTCTCAGCGCAGATGGGGTGGCACATTCATCAGATGGATGTGAAGATTGGGTTCCTCAACAGAGTGATTGAGGAGGAGGTGTACATAGAGTAGCCCGAAGGTTTTGAGATCTTCAGCAGTGAGTCGCATGTGTGCAGGCACAAGAGAGCGTTGTATGGGTTGAAACAAGCACCTCATGCTTGGTACACACGGATCGACAGTTACTTTACCGGACTTGGATTCTCCAAGAGTGAGGCGGATCCGAACCTATACCATATAGTGGTGGAGGGTAAGTTGCTGATCATTGTACTTTATGTAGATGATTTGATACTGACCGGTGATGAACATTTGATACTCTCATGCAAGGCTGATCTTGCAAAAGAGTTTGAGATGAAGGACTTGGGCCTCCTTCATTATTTCCTGGGATTGGAAATTTGGCAGCGCAGTGGTGGACTGTTTGTTTCTCAGGGTAAGTATGCCCGGGAGATACTGGAGAAGTTCAACATGCATGGCTTCAAGCCTGTTGATACTCCTCTTCCTGGAGGTTGGAGGAAGGAGGATGCTACTTCAGCGGAGGTAGTGGATGCCACTGTTTATCGACAGTTGGTGGGGTCGCTTATGTATCTGGTCAATACATGACCCGACATATGCTATGCTATTAACCAGCTTTCACAAGCTATGGTTAAGCCTTACAAGCTCTACTGGAAGGCAGGAAAGCATGTATTGAGATATCTCAGAGGCACATCAGGATATGGATTATGGTACAGACAGTTGGATGAGGTGAAGCTATGTGGCTTCACGGATGCAGATTGGGCAGGGAGCCCAACGGACAGAAAGAGCACATCTGGAGGGATTTTCAGTATCGGGTCGACAGCAGTTTCTTGGTACAGCAGGAAGCAGATATCCGTGGCACTCAGTTCAGCAGAGGCCGAGTATATGGTAGCGAGTTTGGCTGCATGCGAGGCTATATGGATGAGGAAGATCCTGGTTGGGTTGTTCGGTTCACACTTAGATCCTACTGTGATATATTGTGATAATCAGAGTTGCATCAAACTCTCGGTTAATCCAGTATTTCATGATAGATCTAAACACATTGACATCCGGTATCATCATATCATAGATTGTGTGCAGCAGAAGATCATGTTACTTTCATACATTCCCACGGAGGATTAGGATGCTGATATCTTGACGAAGGCACTCACCAGGAGCAAATTCGAATACCACAGGGGCAGGATAGGGGTGGCAGATAATCCTTATCTTGTTGAGAGGGAGTGTTGAGATTGCAACAAGATGATGAGCTTAGTGGAAATAAGTCGCCTTCACTAAGTGGGCCCGCAGGCTATTTTTGGCGCAAGTATATTTTTAGACTATGTCTATTTTTAGACATGTCGATCATATTCTATGAGTTGCAGGATGCTATTTGTGGATGGTTGGTCAAGTTGGAAAAATAGATGGACTTCTATTTTTAGACATACTGGGCATAATCTATTTTTAGATTGCTAGTCTAAAAATAGATATGTCGAATATTATTAGCTCTTAATAATATTTGGACTATAAACATTATCTTATTCTCTTGGAGCACTTCAGTTAAGTGCACAGATGTGGCACAGGAGCTGACAGAAGGAATTACACTATTCATGAGGGTTAAGTGGAGCTATTGCATGGATACTTCAGTTAGAGCTCATGTGACAGAGTTTGGTGGAGTTATTGAGGTAGTTAATGGAGTTGTGTTCAGTTTAACTGAGTTAAACATAGTTGAGCTAGTTGTATCTAGTCTAACTGATTGATACACTAGTGAGAGTGGTGTGAATTAATTATTAATTCATTCATTAATTAATAACTCATTAATCAACTAAAGAATACATCATTTAACTTCAGTGCATGGGCAGTTTCAGTGGAGACCAGTGGAGAGATAGGTGAAAGAGCAGTGTGACTATCAAGTGTGACTATAGTGTTGCATGATTTGCAACAACCAGTGATTGGAGATGCCAATGAGGATTGTGTGAGAAAGGTTGGACCAATTCAAGTTCATTCAGAGCCATTCCTCAGCAGTGATTGCGCAGTAGAGGCAGGCTATCAGGTGGCAGAGATTGGAGCATGTGATTTGCTAGATTGGGCTTGATTAGTGTGTAGAAATTGGAGATTGTACTGAGAGCTTTGTGAGGAGCTTTGTATAATTATTGTTACATGATCTCTATGACATATAATATACAGATAGTTGGGGGTTTTCAGCTTTAAGATTTCCCATAAAATACCGTGTTCATATGTGTGATTGTTTATGGTTTTAATGTGTGCATGCAATTGTTTTTTTTATTTCCGCAATTAATGATCAATGGTTGAAGAGATTCTGTATTGTGCATGAAGTTAAAATAGTGTGTGATCAGGAGAATATCGGTGTATAACATATCAGTTATCAAATTTCTACATCACTCCACCAAATCTCTAAGGCTGAGAAAGAGTCCAAATAGAGGTAACCGCATACCAATCTTTTAGCTTGGTAGCTATCCCTACCAAACTGGAGAGGGCTCTCTCCAAAAAAAGAGGAAAGGTCAGGGAAAATAAGATTAGGATTGCAGTCCATTCAATGGGGAAATATAGGTAGGAAGGCTAACACTTTAGGGTTTCAGGGTGAGATGGATCACACTGATGAGGAGCTAGAAAGATCAAGACAATGCATGTATTCTTTCTAAACTGAATAAATGAGACAAACTATGAATATTTTCCCAAAACAGAGCATAGAAGATGTATTATGCTTATCAACTTGAAAATCAACATATAATAGAGATGAAATGGATCATGAAGGCAAAACATTCATACATCTATAACAAAATAAGAAACTATGTTAAATTTCCATACCACAGGTATACCAAAGAAATAGTTGCAACTCTTTCATTAATTTCCAGCCAAATATTAATTACACTATAGTCTTTGATCAATGCAACAACATCCAACCTGTGAAATGAGTCAAGAAGTGAAAGACATAGAACTCAAACAACCTCTCCCAACCTCAGGGGTCGAATCCCTAAGTTGAGGAGTTGTTTAAAAACTGAACTGCATACCTAGAGTGTAGGGAGGTCAAACTGACCCATCCCTCACTTTTTGGAAACTGATTCATTAAATCTCATCAAGAGTTTTCACCTAGTGTATTTACCCCTAGGAAACTTAGAAACATGATAATTACATTTACATCCTTAAATTACATTGGTAAAAACATCATTTTCCAAGGTAAAATTGAGAAAACTGAGAAAATTTACAAATTTCAGGAAACTCAAAAAATTGGTAAAAAGCACAGTGCCAACTTCAGCTCCACTTTTGAAGGGGTTCCCGGTGTCCAATTTGAGCTCGGGATAGCTCATTGGAAAGCCTGTCCTGTCTAGTTTCTATATATGTGCTTAGTTTCTAAAATGGTGTTGATTCGTCCCTCCAAAACTTCATTCTCTCAATAACTGGTCAAAAGCGTAGCACCAGCCTAAAAAACATGGTAGAAACATGTTTTTTGAGGTGTTTTTTTTACTTTTTTACTGAACAATTGGCCCCTAAAAAATTTGAAAAGTTGCTAGGGTGACTATATTTGGTTTTCTGAATCCAATGGTGCCTTCATTTTTTCCATTTGAGGTCCATAGAAAAATCACAACGCCTAGGGCGCTACGCTTTTGACAATGCTACTGTGCAAAACTATTAAGATGTGCAAAAAACTCAAAATTTTCAAAACTTGCCCAAAATTCCTTGAAAATTGTGCTATGGAGGCCTGATGTAGTATGATAAAAAATGAGGGATGCCTCTTCAAGGATTTCAAGCTTGTCTTCCTCCTTTTTCTTGGCTAGGGTTTGCTTGTGTTTCTCTTGCAATTGCTTAAGTTTGATGCTAGAAACCTTGTTCCTTGTGATGCACCTGTTTGACAATTTTTTGAGCATCTTGTTGTCCTTATTTTCCTTTTATATGAGCTTCTCATGATGTACATTGACCCTTTCAAGCCATGTTTCTTTGTCATCCTCAACCTCCTTGGAAATCCTTTCCTCAAAAGTCAGTTTTTCCTCTTCAATTCTCTATTGTTGTAAAGCCCTCTTAAGACCTCTTGTTTTTGGTCTTTTTCTACTGCTTTGGATGTCATGTTGTTTTGGGTCACTAGGTGGCATCATAGCTTTTCCTCTCTTTGCTTTAAGCTGCTCTAGCTCCATGATAATTTTCTTATCCTTCAGTTGCTTATTCTCCTGCTCAAGAAAATAAATGACAAACCTAGATCTCTCTAAGTTAGTCTGAAGCTCTCTAATTTGGGCATCCTTCTCTTTGAAAATAAAATTGTAGGCCTCATGATCTTCCTGCACATCCAATTCAATAAGTTCAAAATATGCTTCCTCATGATGAGTGTCCTCATCCTTTTTCATGGCTTCCTCATGCTCATATGCTTCTGTCATCTTTTGTTTACCCTTCTATACCTACTTTGTTGATGAAGAAGGCAAGGTCCCTTCCACTTTCCGTGGAGCAAACACTTTCCTATACCCTCTTTGATATGTTCTGGCTAATGTGCCCATTTCAACCCTTTTAGGCTTGCTGACCATAACTCTACTAGGTGATCCAATCTGAGCCTGAAATGGTGATGATGGTGGTGACATGGGTGAAGTAGGTTGAGATGATGAAGGAGTGGGTGATATGGGCTGAGATGAAGGAGACCTATCTTTAGCATGTTTATCAGTAGGGTGAGATAAAGAAGGCATATCTTCAGCATGTTGAGCTTGTGGAGCTGTGAAGATATCATTGGCAATGAAGGTGTCTCATGAAATAAGCAACTGGTTGAGGTGATGGAGGACAATGATCTTGATGAGAGAGTGGTGAAAGAGGTTGTTCATCTGCTAGAAATAATCTCTCCTTTGTAAAATGTATGCCATTTTTTCCATGCTCATGAACAGATAGTGTTATCACTGGAAAATCAGACAAGCAAAGATGACATTATTAAATGTCAGGCATAAGGATTTACAGGGCTAAGGCACATTATAGAATCTGAAGAATCTAAAAAATATCTAAGATCCAAAAGAAAAATCAAATTGTGCACTCAAGAGCATAGCAGAATGCGCCTCCGCGTGCATTTTTCTTTGATAGGTGCACCTTTGCGCGACTTTCTCTCAAAAAGTCGTGTGGACCTAAGAGTGGCGGAAGTCACTTTCTGGGACCACAAGGCACACTCCAGGAAATTGATCCCACACTTGAGGCCACCTAAGGACAGCCTCCCAAGCCTCCTTAGGACCTCAAGGGAGCACATAATGGAATAATGTGCACACAATGGAATCACCCTCCTCTCTTAGGTCACCATCCATCAATGTACCGAGAGAGGGAAGGAGAGTTTTAACTCTTCTATAAAAGGCCACCAAGAGATTAACAAAGGGAGAACACATTATTATGCTGGCCAAAATTGCCCCAAGAAATCCAGTAGTGTGTGATCCGGAGCAGAGATAGAGGGGATTCAGTTGTTGGCCATCCAACAACTCTAATCCTTTGGAGTAGAGAGAGGGACTTTGTGCCAAGGTAGCTCGGAGGTAAAGACATCCTTGCATCGGGTCTTAGAACTCCCTAGTTCTAAGGGCCCCTTGGCAAGTGGGTAAACGTTTAATCCTTTATTCCCAATAGCACTCAATAATAGGGGACGTAAGCACCGTAGTTTGGATTATTGAAGTTGTTTGACTCTATTTATAGCTTTTGTGTTATGTGTTTTAGTTTATTTTTTATTTCTCTCTATATATGCATGCTATTTTCTTATCCAGTATGTTTTATTTTTTGGCGTGTTCACTAACTTTCTAACTCCCTTGATTGTTTGCCTGTGACCAGGAACTTAAGAGGAAATAACCACTCCTCTTAAGCAAGTGTGGATTGGTACACCCGTGCACCAAATCCACCAACACAGATAGTATGGGATATTAAGCAATTTGACTCTTGTGAAGTGCATAAGTAGTCTAATATGATATGTATAGAGTATGGAGAACCTTCCTTCACAAGATAAGTACTTCATGATGATCTTCATCATGGGGGTATATCTATCAAGAAGGTGGCTAAAAGGAAAAACTCTCCTTCTCTCACTTTTGTACCTTGGCTTGATGAATGGTTCATAATATTGATCATCCAAGTCTTTGGATTTAAACCACCTTTCAACCATATTTGGAATCCCTGTGGCAGAAACAATGATAGATGTAGATACAATTAAGGTTACACCTGCAAGGGTCACCTGATTGTCTTTAAGGTTTGAAATGAAGAGTCATGCTCAAAATAGGGTGGTGTTGAACTCATTCAATCATATTGCAGAAATCAAGGCAACCAACATATTGAAAGAAAGAAACTGCCATTGGTGAAGCCATCAGTTCTCTGGTTTTGGTGGTCTCAATCATTAGGATTTTTCCTCCCTTATGTGGCCTTCTCTCTTGTCTATCCTCCTCTTCCAGTCTATCTTACTCTTCCTCCATGTAATCTATGTCTTCTTCCATGGTGTTTTTTCTCTAGAAACCCTAGGGATGAGGAAATGGGAGTGGGGATAGGTCTAGGAAAAAATACGGAGATGGGGGGAGGGGATATTGAACTTAGGGAGGTGATAGGGGATCAAAATTTTTAAGGGATTGGGAATTAGAATTTTATTACAGGGTTGATAGGGTTACCTAGGAAATTGAGATGCCTAGGATTTAGGGTATAGGGGAAAAGGGATCTAGGGAAAGGGATATAGTTTTGTAGGGGTAGGGATGGGGTTTATAGTGATGTAGGAAGGAAATGCAGGGTTTATGGGAATAAATTTAGGAATGAGGGAGTGAGATTAGTGTTTTAAGCTAGACAAATTGCCAATTTTTCAAGCAAACAAAAACACCATGAAAATGCTCTTTAGGAATGCAAGATGGAGGCAAATATGTTTTACTTACTTGATAAGAGGTAATAAGAGTCTTTGTTAGAGGTTAGGAGCAAGTTGGGTGATTTTTGGAGCTTGTTGGGCACACTCGGAAAAATCACAATGCCTCACCCAGAAGCGCAGCACCCGTCAACAAAAAACACAGCGCTGACTTTGAAAAGCGCAACTCCACCCTCCAGAAACGCAGCACCACCAAAAATTCAAACTTTGACCCTGCAAATCAATTATTTGAGCTGAGGGAGTGTGAGCTCCATGTTTGAAATGGCAAATGAGCTTCTTCTTTGTCTTATGGTGATCTTTATATATTGATGAATTTGATGTTTGGGCCTTGGGACCCACTTTCTCTTTTCTTCTTTCACTTTACACTTTGAAACTTACCCTTTTCTCTTTTTGACTTCTTTATTTACACATTGATCATTTGGTGATTTGAGAACTCTTTACATTTGAATTTTGATGCTTTGTTGG
The DNA here is from genome assembly GCA_034641835.2 of Pinus albicaulis. Lineage (NCBI taxonomy): Eukaryota > Viridiplantae > Streptophyta > Pinopsida > Pinales > Pinaceae > Pinus > Pinus albicaulis. Next base: position 814,842,935 of record CM076576.1, on the reverse strand, counting down.
CATGTGGAACTCTGAGTTGGCAGCTTAGGAATCATGAACTTATTACAAATTGAATGACATGAAATTACATAATGGAAAATAAAAATTACATTTTGAAATAAAAATTACATCTTGCAGGTCATCTTTACATGGAAAAGAGAGGTTATTTGATCACTTTCTTACTTGTTGCTCTTATGCAATGGAGATAGTTTATTATTGGACCTTGAAAAACCCTATAAACCTAGTGAAACCTTAAAAAACCCTAAATACCTAATGAGAGCCTTGACCAAATGAAATTCATGGTGACATGACTGAACAAGTGATAAAAACTCATGAATGATGGTCATTCAGCAAATTATGAAAATGAGCCAGCAAGTAATGGAAATTTAGGAAAAAGTGAAAATTTTTAATTTTAGGGCTACCATTAGTGAGTAAATTTTGGAATGGTGACCTAGTGAAATGACAAAATTTCTAAATGAGACCCTAATATGATATGAAAAGAGGATTTTTGATCATTGATGGAAGGATGCAAATACTAACACTAACATTGGCCTTATTGGGGATGATAGCTCTGAAAGAGGTATCAAGAACATCGTAGACTAGTAAACCTTATCCATTGGGCCAATACGGTAAAAAACTCAAAATAATAAACATGACTGAAAAATGATAACTCAGATGAAATAAAATGACTCGAGACAAACTCAAAATTGATTGAAAATTGACTCAATACTGACTTACTTGACTGAAAACTGAACTTTGAAAATAGTAGAAAATCAGTGAAACTCCATGGCCTTCACTTCAGGCTCCGAAATCAGTGATTCTCTACTTCACACTTGCAGAAAAGTTAAACTGATATTTACAATGAAAGGGAAAACTGTTTTAGAAATGTGCTTCAGAAAATATATTGCTTAAGGAGCCTACCATTGACTGGTCCTCCTAAGCACTCTTGCCCATTATCTCTTCAAGAAAATAAACATTCTGTCCACGAGAAGCTGAAATCTGATATGGCCCTTTCCATATATTCTCAAATTTTCCATGCTTACTCTTATCCTCATTTCTGGCATCACAGCGGAGTACTACATCTCCAACCTTGAAGTTGTCTTCCTTTGTTTTCCGGAATAGATTTTCTTAATCTTGTCATGGAGCTTCAAGGTATTCTGAAATACCTCATCTCTCGTCTGCTGAAGGTGTATCATTTGATTAATTCAACGTTGTACATCATTTTCCTTAGTCCCTGCTTCTTGCAACAATTTCATAACTGGGACTGCTAATGATGAAGGAAATACAATATCGACACCATACACAACTTGAAAAGGAGACATTCTAATAGACTTCTTACTACTCACCCAGTCTGCCCACAATGCATTGATCAACTTCTTATCCCAATTCTTTTTATTTGCCTCAAAATCTTCTTAATGATACTGATCAAGGATTTATTAGAGGACTCCACCAATCCATTACCTTATGGGTAGTAGGTTGTAGAGTGTCCCAACTTGATGTTATATATGTCACAAAAATCATTCATCTTCTTAGACTTGAATGTTGTTGTGTTATCTGTGATAATCTTATTAGGACAACCAAAACATGACAAGATATTAGTTTCTAAAAACTGAATAATGACATAATACATTGCTTGCCTGGTCGAGATCGCTTTGATCCATTTTGTAAAGTAATATATGGCTGTCAATATCCACTTATGTTGTGCGAATGATGTTGGGTGAATCTCGCCTATGAAATCTAGGCCCCACTACTGAAATGGTGCATGCACTGAAATATGTTGTAGAGGTAATGGGAGAAGCTTTATTTTACCTTGAAAAACTTGACATTTGTGGAAACTCATTACTGTTTTGTACACATATGTAAAATGTGTCGGCCAATAATATCCTGCTCTTAACACTTTATTGGTCGTGGTCTTCCAATATAGGTGGCCCCCACAATCTCCTTCGTGGAAGTCATTCATCACTTCTTTAGATTCTTCTTCAACCAAACAGTTCAACAAAACACCTCCAGGATCCTTCCAGTAAAGTGCATTATCTAATATTCAATACTTGAAATATTTGAGCTTCAAAGACTTGCCTTGACTCTTAGACATGCCTAGAGGAGGGTTTAGGTGTTGCAAAACATAGATAATATCATAATATCATGGAGATGACAAAAAGATATCAAATACCTGAATGAGATTTAATTCTTCTTCGTTATTGGACAAGGTTGAAATTAGGTTGATGTCTAGAGCATGGAGGTTTGACTCAGCCATGAGCTTGGCTAAGCCCTGACCTTTGATCAGCTTGGTGGGCTTGATCTCAAGGTCTTATTCTAGTAATGTTGTTATCCATCTCCCTCTCCTACCTTCTGGGTCTGTCTGCATGAGAACTTCTTTTAGCATTAGGCACATATGCGAGAGTATGTGAATGTAAAATATAAAATCTGAAATCTTTCAGCGCTTTTACCAAAGCCAAAGCCTATTTCTCTATGATGTTGTACTGAAGGGTTGCATCTCTGATTTTATGACTAAAAAATTCAATTGGTAGCTCAGTTTTATGCTTTTTCTGCATCAAGACTGCTACCACAGTATGCTCAGAAGCAAATGAGAATATTATGAAATAAATATAATAATCAGGACTTATTAAAACAGGGGCGGCGGTTAAGGCAAACTTTACTAAGTTGAAGGACTTACGGTCATCTTCAGACCACTTCACATCATTATCTTTCGTCAACATATTTGTCAACTCTCTAAGATGCTCAACCAAATTACGAATAAATCTGCATAAGAAATTCATCTTACCACTGAATGCTTATATTTCTTTTTTGGTGTGAGGGAAATCAATCTGTTGAATTGCTTGAACATGAGAAGGGTAAATCCGGATCCCATCCTTGGAGATGATGTGACCAAGAAGTTTGCCCTCCTCCATGGCAAAAAGGATTTTATTTGGGTTGAGAGAGATTCCAATTTTCCTGCATCTCTCGAAAATAATTTTTAAATGATGCAAATGTTCATCATCAGAATGTGAAGACATTGTCAAGTCATCTAAATAAACAACCAAGAAAACATATGTTTCATTGGTAAGTGCTATGTCCATGGCCTGCTGAAACGTGGCCCCTGCATTTTTTAGACAAAATGACATCTTTGCATATTTGAACGTGCCCCAAGGTGTAGTAAATGTTGTCTTGTCTTGATCATCCTTGTGCACTAAAATCTGATTGTATCCCGAATATCCATCCAACAGTCACATCTGAGAAGACCCAACAACTCTTTGAAGGATATGATCCATTTTGGGAAGTGGATAATTATCCTTCAGAGATACTTTGTTCAAGTTCTTGAAATCTATACAGATCCGAATTTCTCTAGTCTTCTTTCTTACCAAGACAAAATTTGATATCCAATCAGAAAATTTGATAGGAACAATAATGTCGGACTTAAAAATTATGTTCACTTCTTTTTCAATTAATGGCAGCAATCTCGGGTTAGTCCTTCTCAACTTTTACCGAAAGGGCTTTTGATCAGGCTTAATTAGAATCGTGTGCTGAATGATGTTCTTGTCATATACCTTTAAATCTGCATATTTCCACGCGAAAACATCAGAAAATTCTGATAGTAAATCAACATATTTAGCCTTTACTTTAGGAGATAAAGACTTGGAAAGTTTAACCATCTTTGGCTTGTCTGTTTTCCTGATGTTCACGTCCTCCACACATTTTTGCATAGGCACCAATGTAGGCTTTATTTCTATGTCATCCTGGTCAAACAATTCTTCCAAAGGTTTGAGACCTTTTGGAATATTTTTGTCTTTCAGTTGTAGTACATCCACCTGAGTTGCTTTGATGACCTGATCATCTTTGTCACAAACTTCATCTATGGAGCAATTTTCGAATTCACCCTCACCTTGGAGAAAGTTATTTACCTGCTTATCATCCCATAATACTTTCCAATATCGCAAGTTATCAGGAACAGTAGGCCAGTGTTTCACATGAATCTCAAATTTCCTATTTGAAAAGATGGGGATCTTGAAATTGTTTGCAGATGTAGCCAATGAATCTGCCATGAGATTATGACTCCTTGGCACAACTGAAAGTGTATACTCTGGAAAAAATTTCAAAATATCTAGTACATCATTCTTGTATTCTCTCATCTAGGGATGGTTAGCTTGATATTCACCTTTAACTTGCTTGATCACATGTTTTGAATCACCACGTACTGAAATTCATTTTGCACCCAGTTTCGTCAAGATCTTTAGGCTAGTAATCAGTGCTTCATACTCCGCCTCATTGTTAGTGCAATCAAAAGCTAACTTATATGAGCATAATCTAACATTTATAGGCACTTTACAAGGCTGATGAAAAGGGCTGTGGACCCAAATTCCAATGTTTGCCCCGTCTTTCCCCAAGGCACCATCAAAGTCCATGGACCATAGACCATTTTCATCCTCCAAGTGTCAGAACTCTGATTTTTGTTTTGGCTCAACTTTTTGAACTGTTTCTTCATGTTGTTCTGGATTTTCTTCTGCTTTATCTAATGGTTGGTTTGAGTTTTTCTCTGCCTCATTTAATGGATGTTTTGATGAACTCATAATATTCTCTTTTTCCTTTTCTATAACTTTTCTGATGCAATTATGAATCTCTAGAACATCTTCTACTTCTACAAGTTGGCTATCTACATCATTTAAGTTGCTTCATTAAACAAGATAAATGACTCTAAATCTGTATGTACAACATTTATCGGATGATTGTTGGGATTTTCTTTTCTTGTGATCATATATTTCATCTTTGTTTCACGGTAAAACTTTCTCAATTGTTTGAAAACTGGGATGGTTGCATAAGAAATTCTAATTGCAATGTGCCTCTCAACTTTGCTCCCCAAGATCTTGAAAACAACATACCATTAAAACATTCTTTGTTGGAATCTGCTCTAGGGAGACTACCAAATCCTTAATGAGGCCAATACAACAGACTCTACCTGAGTCGAAGGAGTACAATTCATGGTAAGGACGAATGATATCTAGGCCCAAATTCTCCATAATGGCTTTCAGCATTAGATTATGGGAGGCTCCAGAGTCTAACATGGAATTGTGTAAAATGCATTGGTGGATTCTTAGACTCAAATAAAATGGGGGAACCTCGCTATTCTCTAATTGACCATCAATAGCAGGACCAACAATAAGTTTGGGTTGATCATCTTTGACATTTACCATGTTAGAAAAAGGATCTACTTTAAGCATTTTGGCTACATGGGACTTATATTGGTTATTCTTGACAAGCTCAGTTAAAGGTATAAACACTTTCAATTTTGAAATTTCAGTTTCTAAGCTAAAAGGCATAGATTTGTCTACCACCTTTAATGACAATGTCTCGTTTGTCAGCATGGTCCGTTGATGGAGCTTCTTTCTTCTGACTGTCCTTTCCTTACTTGTTGAACTTGTAGATGGCTGACTTACCTTGCTCTGATTCATGGTTGCAGGCTCTTTTCCTTTGCTCTAATTACCTTGAGGATTCAGTTTTGTTTGAGTATCCTTCTGTTGAGATGCCCTTTTTTGAATGGGATTAACCGGCACATCTCTGCTCCTCAATGAGTACTGCCTCTGCTGTGAACTGAGCGTATTCAAGTAACCCCGCTGATAATCATTTGATTCAGTCTCCAACTCATGATCATTGGAAAAAATAAAATATTCATCCTTAGATTTGTCTCTCTTTTCAAAATACTCTTCATCTTCGTTAAAAAACATGGGCAGACGATCAACCTTGAAAAGGAGATTTTCCTCAACAATCGTGTCTTTGTCTTGTTCTCCTATTCCTTGAGCATAATTTTGCTTCAAGGGTGTCCTAATTTGTTTTTGTTGTGCTTGTTACTCAGGATCCTGCTGTTCTCTCTGCTTAATCCTTAACTGAGACTGTTGTTGGCCTATGAAGTTAGGATTTCTGACCTCAAGCTCTCTTTCAGTGATGGACATCCTGTCAACCATTATTTCAATTTTCCTTATCAAAGTGTCCATTTTGGCATCAGAATATGAAGTGGATGGTTCATATTTAATAGTGACTTTTCTCTCACCTCTAGTTCTAGCTATTTTCATCAGCAGATTTGCTTCAACACTGATTGCGTTCTTTTGCATATCTTCCAATGTAGTTGGAATTATTTCCCTTAGTTGGTATGCCATGTCTGGATCAAATGCATCTAGATAACATATGAGAGCTAGGCCTAGAGGAGGCTTGATCTCAACGGGAATTACATTATAAGTTCTGTTGAAGCGAGTATTGAAATCTTGGACTGATTCATTGAGATTTCTCTTTATGTTCTCACACTCAGAAAGCAACTGTAAATGGTCTTTCTTCACCTCCCATCGGGCTATAAATGCATCAAGCAACTGGTCTGGAGTGGCTATAGAGTTTGCATTTAAGGATATAAACCAATTTTTGACATATCCAGAGAAGCTCTAGGCTATAATTCTCATTTTGGCATTGTCATCATCTACTTCTTCCAAGTCTATGAAGTCAGAGACTTTGAAAATGTGTTGTTTTTCAGTTATGGGAGAATTTTCATCAAACAGGGGGAGTCTTTGGCCATAAACCTGAGGTAAATCATTCAATTGAGCTGGTAAGATAAGTGGGGAAAATCTGGCCATGATTTCTACTAAGTGAAGTGTTGTATTGACAACGGGATGAGTTGGTTGAATAGGTAGTGGAACAACAGTTGTATGTATTGAAGTAGTAGGTATAAATGATGAGGTAAAGGGTGTAGACTAAAAATCAACAATTGATTGAGGTTGAGTCGAGACAGATATTGACTCTTATTGGTAGAATTGGCTCCAGACTTTGATGTCAAAGTCTATTTTAGGTTTAGTCTCTTAAAAAATCAAATTTTCTTCAAGTTTCAGAGAACTAAGATCTAACTTGGATAATGACTTGACCTCGGAGAGCCTTAAAGGATCAAAGACTATGTCAGCTAAAGAAGTTTCATACTTAGATTAGAACAATGACAATTCAAATTTTAGATCAAATGGTATATCTTCGAGAGATATAACTTTAGCAGGGAGTGAAGAAGATCTTACCAATGGGATTGGACCTGATTGAGTCTCTGTAGCTTGATATCTAAGCTTCCGGACAAGCTTCTATGGATCTTTGATTGGATCAGCTAGATCAAGATCGAGATTTTCTCTGGTGTATCTTCTCGAAGCCAGCTCTACAATCTTGGCACTAAAATTATCCAGTCAGCCTTTCTGAAACTTAATCCTATCATCCAAAGGACTAAATTCCAATGATTCTTGTCGTACACCCAGGGAAAATAAATCTTTGTTATCACTCCACCGGATCTCTAAGGTTGAGAAAGAGTCCAAACAGAGGTAACAACAAACCAATATTTTAGCTTGGTAGCTAGCCCTACCAAAGCGTAGAGGGCTCTCTCCACAAAATCACAGCCAAGAGTGCTGGATGAATTAGGGTTTTAGGCTAGGTATGAGTACAAGGGTTTGTTTGTTGGAATTGGTTTGCTAGATGGGTGAATTAGGTCAAAGGGGCTAGGTCAGGGAAAATAAGATTAGGATTGCAGTCCATTCAATGGGACAAGGTAGGTAGGAAGGCTAACACTTTAGGGTTTTAGGGTGAGATGGATCACACTGATGAGGATCTAGAAAGAGAAAGACAACGCATGTATTCTTTCTAAACTGAAGAAATGAGACAAACTATGAAGACTTTCCCAAAAAAAGCATAGAAGATGTATTATTCTTATCAACTTGAAAAGCAACATATAATAGAGATGAAATGGATCATGAAGACAAAAAATTCATACATATGTAACAGAAGAAGAAACTATGTTAAATTTCGATACCACAGGTATCCCAAAGAAATAGTTGCAACTCTTTCATTAATTTCCTGCCAAATGCTGATTACACTAGACTCTCTGATCAATGCAACAACATCCAACCTATGAAACGAGTCAAGAAGTGAAATATATAGACCTCAAACAAACTCTCCAAACCTCAGGAGTTGAATCCCTAAGTTGAGGAGTTGTTCCACCAAAAACTGAACTGCATACCTAGAGTGTAGGGAGGTCAAACTGACTCATCTCTCACTTTTTGGAAATTGATTCATTACATCTCATCAAGAGTTTTCACCTAGTATATTTACCCATAGGTAACTTAAAAACAAGATAATTGCATTTACATCCTTAAATTACATTGGTAAAAACATCATTTGCCAAGGAGAAAGTGAGAAAACTGAGAAAATTTACAAATTTCACGAAACTCGAAAAATTGGTAAAAAGTGCAGCCCCAAATTCAACTCCACTTTTGAAGGGGTTCGCGGTGTCCAAATTGAGCTCAGGATAGCTCATTGGAAACCCTATCTTGTCTAGTTTCCAGATTTGTGCTCAGTTTCGAAAATGGTGTTGATTTTACCCTCCAAAACTTCGTTCTCCCAAGACTTGTCAAAAGCGCAGCGCCAACATAAAAAACAGGGCAAAAACATGTTTTTTGACTTTTTGACTGACCAATTGGCCCCAAAAAAAATTTCAAAGTTGCTAGAGTGACTGTATTTGGCCTTTTGAATCCAATGGTGCCTTCATTTTTCCATTGGAGGTCCCTAGAAAAAGTGCAGCGCCTAGGGCGCTGCGCTTTTGATAGTGCTACTATGAAAAATTGTCAAAATGTGCAAAAAACTCAAAATTTTCAAACTTGCCAAAAGTTTCTTGAAAATTGTGCTATGGAGGCCTGATGCAGTATGCTAAACAATGAGGGATGCCTCTGCAAGGATGTCAAGCTTTTCTTCCTCCTTTTGCTTGGTTAGGGTTTTCTTGTGTTTCTCTTGCAATTGCTTAAGTTTGATGTTGGAAAGCTTGTTCCTTGTGATGTACCTGTTTGACATGTTTATGAGCATCTTGTTGTCCTTGTTTTCCTTTTGGAGGAGTTTCTTAAGATGTATGATGACCCTTTCAAGCCATGTTTCTATGTCATCCTCAACCTCCTTGGCAATCCTTTCCTCAAAAGTCATTTTTTCCTCTTCAATTCTCTGCTGCTGTAAATTCCTCTTAAGACCTCTTGTTTTTGGTATTTTTCTACTGCTTTGGATGTCATGCTGGTCAGGGTCACTAGGTGGCATCATAGCTTTTCCTTTCTTTGTTTTAAGCAGCTCTAGCTCCATTATAATTTGCGTATCCTTCATGTGCTTATTCTCCTGCTCAAGAAAAGAAATGACAAACCTAGATCTATATAAGTTAGTATGAAGCTCTCTAATTTGGGCATCCTTCTCTTTGACAATAAAATTGGAGGCTTCATGATCTTCCTATTCATCTAAGTCAACAAGGTCAAAATATGCTTCCTCATCATGAAGGTCCTCATCCTTTTGCATGGCTTCCTCATGCTCATATGCTTCTGTAATATTTTGTTTACCCTTCTGTACCTGCTTTGATGATGAAGAAGGCAATGTCCCTTCCACTTTCCGTGGATAAAACACTTGCCTATACCCTCTCTCATATGTTCTGGCCAATGTGCTCATTTCAACCCTTTTAGGTTTACTGACTATAGCTCTACTATGTTATCCAATCTAAGCCTGAAATGGTGATGATGGTGGTGAAATGGGTGAAGTAGGTTGAGCTGATGAAGGAGTAGGCACTATGGGATGAGATAGAGGAGGCCTATCTTCAGCATGTTGATTAGCATGATGAGATGAAGAAGGCATATCTTCAGCATGTTGAGCTTGTGGAGCTGTGAAGATATCACTGGCAATGAAGTTGTCCCATGAAATATGCAACTGGTTGAGGTGATGGAGGACAATGATATTGATGAGAGAGTGGTGAAAAAGGTTGTTCATCTGCTAGACATATTCTCTCCTTTATATAATGTATTCCATTTTGTCCATGCTCCTAAAGAGATAGTATGGGATATTAAGCAATTTGACTCTTGTGACGTGCATAAGTAGTCTAATATGATATGTATAGAGTCTGGAGAACCTTCCTTCACAAGATAAGTACTTCATGATGATCTTCATCATGGGGGTATACCTATCAAGAAGGTGGCTAAAAGGAAAAACTCTCCTTCTCTCACTTCTGTACCTTGGCTTGATGAATGGTTCATAACACTGATCATCCAAGTCTTTGGATTTAAACCACCTTTCACCTATGTTTGGAATCCTTGTGGCAACAACAATGATATATGTAGATACAATGAAGGTTACAGCTGCAAGGGTCACTTGATTGTCTTTTAGGTTTGAAATGAGGAGCTTGCTCAAAATAAGGTGGTGTTGAACTCTTTCAATCATATTGCAGAAATCAAGGCAACCAACATATTGAGCAAGAAACTGCCATTAGTGAAGCCATCAGTTCTCTGGTGTTGATGGGCTCAAGCCTTAGGATTTTTCCTCCCTTATGTGGCATTCTCTCTTGTCTATCCTCCTCTTCCAGTCTATCTTCCTCTTCCTCCATGTAATCTATGTCTTCTTCCATGGTGTTTTTGCTTTAGAAACCCTAGGGATGAGGAAATGGGAGTGGGGATAGGTTGAGGAAAAATTAGGGAGATGGGGGAAGGGGATATTGAACTTAGGGAGGTGATAGGGGATCAAAAATTTTAAGGGATTGGGAATTAGAATTTTATTACAGGTTTGATGGGGTTGCCTAGGAAATTGAGATGCCTAGGACTTAGGGTTTAGGGGGAAAGGGATTTAGGGAAAGGGATATAGTGTTGTAGGGGTAGGGATGGGGTTTATAGTGACGTAGGAAGGAAATGCAGGGTTTATGGGCATCAATTTAGGAATGAGGGAGTGATATTAGGGTTTTAAGCTAGACAAATTGCCAATTTTTCAAGTAAACAAAAACACCATGAAAATTCTCTTTAGGAATGCAAGAAGGAGGAAAATATGTCTTACCTACTTGATAAGAGGTGATAAGAGTCTTTTTTAGAGGTTAGGAGCAAGTTGAGTTTTGGAGCTTGCTTGGCACACTAGGAAAAATCACAGTGCCTCACCTAGAAGCGCAATGCCCTTCAGCAAAATACGTAGTGCCGACTTCCAAAAGTGCAACGCCAGTTCAAAAAGCGTAGCGCCATCCTCTAGAAATGCAGTGCCACCAAAAATTCAAACTTTGACCCTGCAAATCGATTTTTTGAGCTGAGGGAGTGTGAGCTCGATGTTTGAAATGACAAATGAGCTTCTTATTTTTCTTATGGCGGTCTTTATACATTGATGAATTTGATGTTTGGGCCTTGGGACCTACTTTCTCTTTTCTTCTTTCACTTTACACTTTGAAACTTTACCCTTTTCTCTTTTTTACTTCATTATTTACACATTGATCATTTGTTGATTTGAGAACTCTTTACATTTGGCTTTGGATGCTTTATTGGCATGTGGAACTCTGAGTTGGCAGCTTGGGAATCATGAACTTATTACAAATTGAATGACATGAAATTACATAATGGAAAATAAAAATTACATTTTGAAATAAAAATCACATCTTTCAGGTCATGTTTACATGGTAAAGAGAGGTTATTTGATCACTTTCTTACTTGTTGCTCTTATGCAATGGAGATGGTTTATTATTGGACCTTGAAAAACCCTAGAAATATAGTGAAACCTTGAAAAACCCTAAAGACCTAATGAGAGCCTTGACTGAATGAAATTCATGGTGACATGATTGAACAAGTGATAAAAACTCATGAATGATGATCATTCAACAAATTATGAAAATGAGCCAACAAGTAATGGAAATTTAGGAAAAAGTGAATTTTTTTTATTTTAGGGCTACCATCAGTGAGTAAATTTTGGAATGATGGCCTAGTGAAATTACAAAATTTCTGAATGAGACCCTAATATGATATGAAAAGAGGATTTTTGATCATTGATGGCAGGATGCAAATACTGACATTAACAGGATCCCTGATGAATCCCATCCCAACGATCAGGTTGCACTGCAAGCGGAAATGGAACATAAAGTGGCAACGACGCCTCCTCTTCAGGTGGAAGTTAACCAAGTCATGCAAGATGGAACCCCTCGTGATTAGGATGAAGGCAACGTGTAGCAGTTTTGTTAAATTTAATGTGTTGTAAATGTTTTTTCATTTCGTTGTATACAATGGAGTCTTTTGTAGACTTTATAAGTTAAATGTTATTAAAACTATAGTTAAGAAAAGGTAGGGTAAATGTAAGATGTTTTCTGAATATTTTTGGAATTCTACTGAAGAAGAATAATCTCCGAATATAAATGTGTTGGTTTGTTTCTAGTTAGATTAATATAAAGCTATTCGTTTCTTAAAAAAAAAATCCTAGAGACGAAGAAACATGAAGCATTTATTTGTAAAAATTAATTCTCGATGTTTGTTTATGATTATCAAAATTGTTAACATTTTTAACTATAATCATTAATGTATAACGATGAATTTATGTTTATTGATATTTGGTTTACTAAGTAAAGATTTGAAGGTCTTGATGGATGAATCAAACAAGAATGTACAAGAAGAAGTGTGCACTAATGAAATTTGTGAATAATTAAAATCTATAATTGATAACCAATAACTAAATGGCATCCAAAGAATGATGGATGAAAGCATGCTTAGAATTTGATACAAATATCTCATAATACTAGGGAGACTTACGTACTACCTATTGCATGCATAATAATGACAATTTTTTAGGAACACTTTGAAAACCCATGAACAAACCCTTACATGCTCAATTTTCTAATGTTTGAGAGATAATTTCCATTGTCCCCTCATGAGATGACCGGTAGATTTGTACAGTGGGATGTTTTCCCTTTACTCAATTTCAAATCTCGTGGAGGGACATATTTAGCCCGTTGTGATAAGGCCCAAGGAGTAGGCTCCCCCACCTTCATGCAGGCTCGACTCTTGCTAAGTCATAAAATCCTTGTATATATGGCTTAAAAGTTGTTGGATATACTCTTGGCATGATAATGGAAGCCACTAGGTTTGATCTTAGGCCTCGCCTAGATTACTCCAACAAATTATTGATTCACACACACACACACACACACACCATTACTTTATGGAATTAGACACTAGTAACAACATAGTTATGGGAGTTCATGCAAAACGAACTACATCTAAATAAAGTTGTGTTTATGGCTATGATAGTGGGTTAGTTCATTAAAAATTTCAAAGAAAATTCATTATATTACATTTTTGAAAATAACATTTTATTATCATTGTATGTTTATAAGTTTTATGTAAAAGTGAGAAATAATAATAAGGTGTTTTGGGTTTCAAAGTTAGGTTTTTATGATTTGATTTTTTGTACGTCAAAGAATTTGTATTTTCTACTCTGTTATGTTGATTTGTAGATTTTTTTACGGAATTCAACTTGGAGTACCAAGATCTAATCGTTTTATGACATAATCTTTTCACATTAATTATTCTTTCTTACATATATTTTTTAATTTTAGCTAAATACCCTAAATGTCCCAAATTATTAGCTCATTTAATTTAATATAATTTGTGTACCCAATTTTAATTGACATTTAATTCATACTTTTTTTAAGAGAAACAAGTAAGGGTTTTGTATTAATAATTGTTGGATTATGGGTCAGAACCCTTACAATAACATTATGAAATTTGACCTTAGATGTTTTTGTTTGTCTATACAATTAGTAAGCCATAACTAATGTTGCAATTCTTGCTTATCCAAAAAACACTACCACTAAGAACAGGACAAAAATACCCAAGGATCAAACAATATTTGTTGGGAAACATAAGATGATGTTAGATATTGAGAAAACCAACAAAAAACCTTCATTGATGAAAACCATCAGCTGCGACCATTTCCAGAAGGATTATCTCCCCGCGGGCGACATGATTTTTTCTTCTTAGGAGAAACACTGGAACCAATGCCACCCGATCCAAGTTGAACACCTCCAAAAATGATATTTTCCAATGTTGAGACCCCAGTACTGAGGGAAAATATCTCTTCACGTAAACCATTTAGAGAGATCTCCATGTTGTTAAGGTGACAAAGCAACTTCTCTTCCAAGAGAAGTTGAAAATATTGGCGTTGCTTTTTCGCTATATCATCCTACCACTTCCTAGCTTCCAACAAATATTTGGCCAAATCCAACATTATATCAAGAAACAAACCATTTTTATCATGCTCCAGAATATTCAGAGGCTCTGCCATGACCAAAGAGAGCCATTGGAAGAAAGTAGATGACACACAAACTAGGTTGAACCAGTCTCTAGGATCAGAAAGGAACATCATCCCATAATAGCCCAAGATAGCTTAAAGAACCATTATATAATCCACATAGGAAATCTTCCACGAGTTGAATTGAAGAATAGAATCTATAGTCGAACCAAAATCCTTAAGATTGCAATGAGAAGAATGTTGATGGGAGTTGCAAGGCAGTGATATTACCTTCAACCCACTACACAATGAATATATTGTCTTGTCCACATTAGTTTCAACCAAAGGAAAAATAAATACAAATACCATCCTAGACAGAAGAGACTTATAATCGATTGCCACTTGTTGTGAGGAATGTGCCATCGGGGAGAGTTTTTGAAAATTCGTGGCTAGAAATTTAGATTCTACTGGACCACAACATCTGTAAACCTCAATAATTGCGTCGAGGGTTGGCTATAGTGCGAGGTAGGAAACCTCGGCCCGAGAGAAATAAATTTATAATGATCTCATATGCCTAGACATCGCTCATATATCTTTGGATTCTGAATATGGTTAAGGGATAGGGGCATAGTTCATTATTCCATGATTTATCTCTATTATGCCTTGTCCAAGGGAGGATCCTTTTTTTCCCAACACATTCACCACTTATTTTAAATGTCCGCACATGAAAATGTTCTTGGCACTCGAACTGAGAGGCAATTAAGGAATCTTATGAAGGATGGGTGGATGGTACGAGCAAGTCACTTTCTTGGACTTAATAATTTGTCGGATAACAAGCATTGAATCACCAAAAAATAATAAATTGTAAATTTTATTTCCAATTTCTAGCTGCATACCTTTCCATAAAGCAAGGAACTCAACTTAATTGTTGGTCGCAAAACCAAGACCCTAAGCAAATTGAAACACAAATTTTCATCCAAACTAAATAAAACCCCTCCCGCTCTTGTCTCCCCCTAATTCATAAAAAAAATTAGCAAACAAAGATTATGCAATTTATAATTCCTTCTCGCATAATCAATTCAAAATTTTGGTCATTCCTTCTATTTTACTTTTCTATGTCTAAGGTTGGTAATTAATCAATTTTCACGAATTTTAATTTTCCAAAGTTTCATACTACTCCCTCTCCCACTTAATAAAATAACGTGTATAGTGTTTATTACGCCGTAAGGCGTTATTATTTGAAAACAACTTTGCTGATGTGCATCGTGTCAGAATGTGAACCCTTAGATTATATGTTAGACGATTCAAACATTTTCAGCCCTTGATGCAAAAGTTAGTTTACAATGCAGTTATGAAGGTAGAGCATTGGGCGACCTGGACATTCTCGGATTTCGAAGAGGCATCGCTGAAGCGTTAGACCAACCAGTTGCTGGGAGTCGGCGCCGGAGTTCATGGCGAGTCGGCGGATCGACCGCTCCGGATCCGCCGACTCGCCATGAACTCCGACGCCGACTCCCAGCCACTGGTTGGTCTAACGCTTCAGCGATGCCTCTTCGAAATCCGAGAATGTCCAGGTCGCCCAATGCTCTACCTTCATAACTGCATTGTAAACTAACTTTTGCATCAAGGGCTGAAAATGTTTGAATCGTCTAACATATAATCTAAGGGTTCACATTCTGACACGATGCACATCAGCAAAGTTGTTTTCAAATAATAACGCCTTACGGCGTAATTACTAAATTTACACAAATATAAAATTAGATATGTTATGTTTTGAAGCCAGATGGGTTTGCCCCATAGTCCAAACATTATACAGCCATGTTAAGTAAGGGTCATGTCAAGTAAGGGACATACGTAGTCAATTTCAATTCAAAGTACATATTCCAATCTAGTAAAATATGGTATCCTTTTAAAGATGAGACAAATGGCATTGTTTCGTAGGCCCAAATTCAACAGCAAATTAATGTATTAGAGAGTTGATATTCTGATGTTTTTAACAACTAGGCAGGAGGGTTCAAGCTATGTGTATCACTTTTGCCATCCAGGCTCTCGACAATTTAACCCCACAGGGTTCAAGCTATGTGTAGCACGGTTCACCTTTTCCATCCAGGCTTCTTATAATTTAACCCCAGCGTGCCTAAGTTGCAATAACTGTAGTTACATAAAGATGAAATCAGATATGTTCTGTTTTGAAGCCAGATGGGATTGCCCTCATAGGTCCAACATCATGCAGCCAAGCTAAGTATCAGCAAGCAGTACTTTTTTAATATGTTAAAGTTGAGTGTTAATGAACTGTAATAATCCTAATGCTACAAAGTCAAAAGGGAAATATGTAGCAACTGATGGGACAGAGCATGAAAATAAGACATATCATTCTATTCCTTGGATACTTTAGATTTGTAGGGTTTTATGAATACTGGTTTATATTGTCATACTTAATTGCATAAGAAATCCTTTTACGTGGTTTCACTATAGCCATGGGTTACACTCACACTTAAGGCCTCAATCAAGATCATGATGACTCAAAATTGTAAGTCATCCACTCAATGTACTAGTTGGCAAAAGTAGTTCACATTTTTAAATTCTTCACACTTAATGCACCTTGTATTGTTGTTATTGTTGCTTAGTTTTTGTAATCTGGATTCTGATACTGTCTTGTGGAGGAAATTACCATTTTGAAGTTCGCTTTACAGCTTAGAGAAGATTGGAGCAATTTTGCTGGCAATCATTATGTTCTTTCATTTCTTTTATAGTAATGACAGTAGCTTAAAGAGCTCCTAGCATAAGTGCTTTGATCTTTGCATTTATCATACAATTCATGTTCTAACAGTTTGAGAAAATGGAGAGATTGGGGTTTTTATGTATTCTCAGCTACTTTCATAATTTCCTACTACCAGCTTTTCAGTAGGGTAGAACCGTGACATGAATGCGTGTTAACCCTGACATGAATTTATAGCATATAGCCTTAAGCATATTGCTAGTTTAAGGAATGTATCATATGAAACCTAAGTCAGTACTTGTATTTGAGAATTAATAGAATGATTGAAGGAGGGTGATGTTGAGGGAAGAATTCTATCTTTGAGGATCCAATAAAGGATGACCCAGTCAGACTACATTCTTGATTGACATTGATGATTGGTGTAACAGTATCTGTTTGTGCATCCATTACAGGATAGGATTGTGAGACAGCCTGCATCTGAAGTTTCCTGAAGATCAAGAACCTTAACAGGGGTTTCGGAAGATATTTCAAGTAATGGATCCTGGGCGCTATGTACTTCAGCAAGGATGGGATAACAGTGTATGACCCACACGATCAATATGGTTTTCTCCTTAGTCTCCTATGGGGCTGATTTCCAAGATAATTGGGTCATGTGATTCTCCTCCATATTTACATCCATCCTCATAACAGCAAGCAAGGAAGCCCACCCCCATTGAGGATAATGGATTTCTCTGCTGAGAGCTCACTCATAACAATATTAGTTGCTGACTTCCCTTATTCTGTTGGATGAACAGGCTTTGGAGGGCTATGGCAATCAGAAGCACTTCGACCAGACCAGCTGATATATCAAATGAGGATCAAAAACAAGCCAAACTCCTCTCCTTCCTCTATCGGATCCTAAGGAAGGTAAGCATTGTCACAGATTTTTGGGTAAGGCTGCAGAAATCTAGTGGGTAGATGTAGATCACGTTTGCTTTTTGGCACAAACTGTTTTGAGGAACTGTGTTTTTTATGATATGAAAGATTGTTAAGATCTTTAGATTATATCCTGGGACAGCTCCAGACAAGCTTTTATTAAAATTGTATTTTGCAATGGCCTAATGAGGTCGTCAAGGACAGCCTTGATTTAAACATATGGGATCCGAGAATGAACTTAATGGGCCAAATTATATGTTATTACTGTTATTTTAGTCTCTGTCATTTCTGGTGTATGTGTGTGTGATGAACTTTTTGCTTAGTTTTTCATGAGTATTTCTCAACTTAAATCATACTCTCACTCTTCAGTCTGCCTTCGGCTGTGAAGTTCTTCTCGACTTCATGTCATGTTGGCCTTCTCCTGCCTTCTTTTTCCCTTCAAAAAGCATGAATTTGTGTGGGCAACTGTCATTTTGGGGGCTTTTGAAACTTGAAGGGAGATTGCTAATTCTGAAACTATGACTGCCTCTAGTAGTGCTATTGCATTTGCATCTGGTTTACGTTGTGCTTGTGCTTCTCATCACTAAGTGAGGGACCACTTAGGTTGTGCTTGTCCTTAAGTTCTATAATTTTATAATTTTGACAGGGGCCACTCAGGTTGTGCTTGTCCTCAAGTTCTATAATTTTATAATTGTAACACCTTGGCTTGTAGACTGTAATGTTGACAGTTTGGTTCACAAAAGAATTGATAATAATATGTATTTTTTATCGTGAAATTATGAATTAACCATCATTCATCTTTGTCTTCAAAACCTAAAAGACTAGAACATTGATATCTGTTCGCAAATTTATCATTTTGATTTTGTGTATTTTTCTCTATTTTCTGTCTCTTATTACTGTTATTTTACTCTCTGTCATTTCTGGTGTATGTGTGTGTAATGAACTTTTTGCTTAGTTTTTCATGAGTATTTCTCAACTTAAATCATACTCTCACTCTTCAGTCTGCCTTCGGCTGTGGAGTTCTTCTCGACTTCATGTCATGTTGGCCTTCTCCTGCCTTCTTTTTCCCTTCAAAAAGCATGAATTTGTGTGGGCAACTGTCATTTTGGGGACTTTTGAAACTTGAAGGGAGATTGCTAATTTTGAAACTATGAAGGGAGGGCTATGTTGGATGAACAGCAAGACCATGAACTGGTTGGAAGTCAAAATTGAGGTGTCCTCTGTCCTTTTCCGGGCAGCAAAAAACTCAGTTACATGAAGAGCACCTTTCAAGGGATATTACAAGCATCGAATTAGCATTTTTCAGTGTAAAATCATTTAGAAATTATTTAGACAAGTTGAGCAACTCCCAGGCCATGCAGATTTGAAGAAAAATGTCTATATCTGGTGGATGTTTATAGTATTTGTAAATATTAAATACTATCCAATAAGATAATGGATGAGTTGACTTCTTACTTCTTAATATTTGTTGTATCCACCATTAACCCATCATTGGGATAGCCTTATATATGAGCTTTGATTTGACCTCACTGCCCAAGACGTTAGCCTCTGATTCTTCTATTCATTTTATTTTCTTATATTGAGACTGTAAGTTTTTCCCTCTTCTCATATAATGACACTGTGTCTCCATTAATGTGCTCACACTACTATAGTTCTGAATATTTTGTTGCATATCAAAAGGCTATTGTTTCCCCTCACCCAAATGCTTGTTGCATATCAAAAGGCTATTGTTTCCCCTCACCCAAATGCTTGTGAACCATTTTTAATTCTAAGACAAAACATAAGTAATTATAATCATATGGAGCAAAAGATGCATGTCATGTACTGAAATAAATAAATTTCGAAGTTATCCTCTCTCACTCTAAACTTAATAAGAGGTAAGTGTACATCAAATGGTTGGAAATTACCTGCACTAGGATCATAGAAGCGTTCAATTAAGGAAATGTTTGTGCTTTTGCCAGATCCACTATGACCAACAAGTGCTACTGTCTTGCCACCAGGAATAGAAAGGCAAAAATCTTGGAAGACAATTTCTTTTCGCGATGGATAACTGAAGCAAACCTTCTGTAGTTCAATGTGCCCCTCTATATGTGATAAAGTCTCACCTTCTAGAGGGTTGTGATTAATATCTGGCTTCCGTTTGATCGTGCTTAGAACGTTATATGCAGCTGTTTTCCCCTTACTGAATGCACTCAAGTTTGGGGCTGCTTCACCAAGAGAGCTGGGCATGCATAAAAGGAGAAAAATTAGAATATAAAAGCAAGTAGGAACACTCCAACTGTTCAAATTTCAAAGATTTGAGGACTAGATCCTAGTCCTTGTAAATCTTACATGCCACTGATAACCACATTCAGAATTGTAGTGAATGCTTCACCACCATTGGTTACTCCATCTCTAACAAGGAGACCAGCATACCAAAGAAGCAATGCCCATGCACCAAATATTAGTCCGTAGGTAAAACCCACACCTAGTCCTTTGGCAAGGCCACCTTTCTTCCCTAACTCAAATGTAGTTCCAAGAGCTCTTGAATAAGCTTGAATAGCTTTGGTCTCCCCCACAAATGAATATACTGTGCGCACTAGAGAAATTGCCTGTTTTCATAGACCATGGGTAAAAGGCCATATCAGATTTATTGTAAAATTGCAGCAACGCCAATGTTTAATCAGAGTCCAGTTACAACAATACAAATTCTAAAACACAAGATATTCAATAGTCAATCATAAATAAGAAAGGCAATGGGAAGGAAACCAACTAAGTTGTTGTCTGCAAAAGAACACACAGAACACCCAAAATAAATCAATAAGCAAATGCAAACAGAACAATCCATAAAACAATATAGACATATAGCAGAAAGATATGAACAGAGGAAAAATTAGAAATACTACTAACTACTTTTCCTGATACCAAAATATCAACATAACCAAAGGGGGAGTCAAAGCTTGTGCAATAAAACCACCATATGAAAAAAGAAAAGATACAACCGTATGAATAGAGGAAATGTAACCTCCACAACTAACCATGATTGATGTGCAAACTGAAAAAGTATGATTGCAAACTAAAGAATTTTTACCAGTCAAAATAATGATAAGGCTTTATAACATGAACAGAAAATGACTACTTCATACAAATGGCTGCATATGACGCTTTATGACTGGCATACTCTATCCCCTGGGCCCTGACTCGAGGTATTTACTAGAATGCATACATCAAAATTATCCCTGGAGACTCACTAGCTGCATTTGCATGCTAATGCTCTGTATACTTATAAGATATGAAGTTGTATTTGCAGGGAGAAGGGAAACTGGTTTCTAACATCAGTGGCACTCCAAGTTGTTTGCTTGAGATCTTGGCAATTTCTACATCAACTAAGATATGTTATGGTGTTCAAACAAATACAATCTATTCCCAAATTTTTAAAATTTACTATTATTTATGCTATTAGTATGTCATGGATCTTGTGACAAATTATCATAAAAACTGAAGGTAGACTCGGCATAGTTCTGCATTATTGAAAACTGATCATCAACTTTGAAAGGGCTTGTAGCATAAGAGGTGATTGATACTTGCCATAATTAGGAACAGGTATTCTGTAACACATGGTGTTACATTTAATAAGCCTTGTAGGCCTTGTAGGTATGGCTCCTGGCACAAAGATTATTGCAGTCTGCAGCACTGTACCTTGACAAAATAGATAAAAATAAAGCATGTACCAGCAGCCTTTAATTAATTTGACATATTGTGTGGGTACCTCAAGATACTTAAAAATTGTATTCAGTAGATTCCTACACCCACATTGCAGATCATTTCTATGATAAGACAACACTCTTTAGAGCTACAAATTTGTGCATTTGTATCACTAACCTCGCCATACAAAACAATGAAATCTTCTAGTTGTTGGAATGGCAGAAATGAGACTTCAGAGAAGAACTTAGAATGTAAATTCGAGCATACATGTAGTAAAAATATGTCCTCTCTATGAAAATCTGCAATCAACTTTGAAAGGGCATGTAGCCTTTCTGCCTGCGTAGCTAAATCTCCAACCACAGTTTGAATCCTTCCTCGAGCTTCTTCCTTACGGCGTTTCCTTTGCAACATTAGGTGCAATTGCTAGTTATATGTTTTTGAAAAAAAGTTGTGATTAGCACTAGAAACGTAGAGTGCATGACATTTATGTTTTCTCTCTTTAACTTCTTAAATGCACTAACATTGGTTGCATTGGTGTAAGTTTTCTTTGCTTACTTTTGTTTTATAATTTTTTCAGTATATCCTATTTATATAATATAAGTTTTTAATAAGTGTTACAGGGTAGTTTGGTCTGTACCATTCAAGCGGAAATTATATTTTTAGAAAAATTACAAATTGATATATTAAGTGGAAAAATTAATTGCTTATTAAGGAGTAAGGACTTACATAAATTTTGGTGGGTAGTATTCACTAGTAAGTCTGCACATTTACATTTTTACTCTTACTTATTAAATTGTTAAAAAATACTTTAACAATGGTGGGCAAGTAACTGATTGTAAATATGTTATTTAAGTGAATAAGAGTTACTTGGAGGATTTTAATTTTGGGTGGTTTTTCTATGAAACATAACAATGAAAAATCATTACACAAATATCTAAAAATCATAGCATAGTAATTGGATCCAAAATTACTGCAAAAAAATAGAGGTAGTTATTCACATGCCATTGTCTTCTGCAAAGGCTACAATAAGACCTTAAGTTATGGTCCAATCAAATGTTTGAAATTTGTTTTCAATAATATTGGTTTTTTTTCAAAATTAAACATTATAACTTGCATTGGTCAATGCTAAACTAATACTAGTGAGTTATAGTCCTACCCTAGGACTAATAACATAATTGTCTTTTTTTTAATATACTACTATTATTTTTTAAACTTTTTCATTTTCACTTTGCAATTGCTCAATGGTATAGTGTTTGGACTCATATTGTTTACTTCATTTTAGAGAGAATAAGGTTAAATGTTTTATTTCATTTGCCAATTTTTTTATAGCAATTAAGTAGACATGAATGTGATTGATCTAACAATATTGAGAATGTAGAGAATGGAGATAAAGAAATTGATTTTTGCAACAACGGCCTTAGTGGATCTGACTATTGCAAATCAAATGTAAATTTGGTTTCAAGCTTCTCTAACTCATAAGGGATTTAGTGCTAATGACTAACCATATTTAATTAGGTTGGAATAGAAGTGAATAAATGTGTTCAAGCATAATAAGAAAATATTTTCTTGCACATTATAAGTAAAATATCCAAATTTTTAAGTTGTTGGGATTTGTGGATTTCAAAAACAAGTTATTTAGCTTTTTAATGGGGTATTAGTGCATATGATGCTTATTAAAATACCAAATAAAAACTAACCTTGATTAAATTCTCCACCTTCACCATCATGAACTGGGTATTTGCAATACTACAAGCTCAACCTTGGTCGTGCTTTCCACTTTTAAAACATGAGACATGGAATTGGCACTCTTCGCTACAATGAATAATGTAGGAAAAAGACATAATTCCAAAATAAACACATATTCTCTAAGCATGCAAATGAATACATGGTTGGTGCATTTTGAATCATAAACATATAAATAATAAAAGTTAAAATGCATTTCACAGATTGTCGTCTTGTCACATGTAGCCTTCTCAAAATTAAAAGTATTGTTGAGCCATAAATTTTTCTAGTCGTGTGAGAAAAAGAAATTCCATTAAAAAAATATTCTTAATTTCTACCGCACTCTTTCCTTTATATACAACACTTAGTTGATTTCTCATTATGCAGGGAAATTTGAAGCGCATGTCTCTCCGCAAATCGTTATTCCACACTTTGCCTCTCTGCACACTTTTCTCCACACACTTGAGCTTTGCATTTGTTTCACTCTATATACTCATCCTCCACACCACATGAGACTTTGCACAATGGAAGTATCATACCCTCACATAGACTCGTTCTCTAGACTACATGAGACTCCACACAATTCATTTTCCCACACTCCTTGACATTATTTAACATTAATTACAAAGATCACATGTCAAAGAATCACTTTGCCACATTTACTCTCTTGCATCCTTTTTTGCTTGTTTTGAGGTCACTTAAAGCATAAATAAAGGGAATTTATCTCTAGGTAAAAGTGACATGATGGGTATCGTACTTTGGGATCTACCCCCTATCATTCCTTGTAAAGTATGATTATGCTTAGTAACTTCTACTTAATATTTTTCCTCAACCAAAAAAATGGAATGAGAGAAGCTAATTATATTAGTAATTGCACCAAATATTGAGGAGTTAACAACTAAGACACTAAAGAGCTTTATTTATCGAGACATGTTTCCCTAAGTACAATAAACAAATGGCTATAAGAAAGAGGCATAAAGCCTACAAATGCTCCTCCAACTTCGACATCACGGGTTCACTCGAGTTTGTTGTTCAATCACTGAAGAAAGGACTCCAATGTGGATAAAGGCACAAGTATCGATAGGCACTCTAGTGGAGGAGATGGAGAGGAACCACCTTCCAATGTGGTGTTGGAAATATCACACATTATTGAATTATCCGAGATAAAAAGCTCTAAAGAGGCTCAACATGCATACAAGCCAACAATATGGAAGTTGACAATACTCCAATACTTGATTGGGTTATTTCCCACATGGTTGAAAGTCAAAGAATGATCCAAGAGATAACATAAGAGTCTGCCATTTGTGATGACCATCCACAAACCATGCAAGATGTGCATTATGATCGAGGTAATAAAAGCTACAGATTTAAAGGGTAGGAATTTAGAAGATAAAAGTCATTAACCAATTGAAAACATAAGTGGACGTTTCAGAAATAAGAACAACTAGACTCTTGAAATTACACTAGACCACTAGTGAAGCTCTAACCCACTCTTTTACAAAACAAGAAGCTGAAAATCTAAGACTAAAAAAGAGAATAAATTACCTTGAAGAGGCTTGTTGGAGCAGGGTCTCCCAACGGCTATGAAATTTGTCCATTTTCGTATAATTTTGTATTGTTTAGTCTAACGCAGGGGTTTTGGGGCGGGTCAAAGCCCCTAATTCATTGTAAATGGGTCAAGGGTAGACCAAGAGTCCGCAAACCACGATTTGGGGACCATTGGATACGTAGGCTAAATCTCTATAAAGAGTTAAACCTTTTTTGAGTCATAGGTAGGAAATGAATAGAGATTGATGCGAAGTACGAACTGTTAGATGTGTGGTAGGGTTGTTTGGGTTAGGACTCCTGTTGGCTATGTGCGCGGAGATCCTCTGTCCTATTATGTGCGGACCCTGCTGGCTGTGTGCGTAGGTGGTAATTCAGGAATGTAAGAGGATTTTTGGGTAATAATATAGATGTGCGAAAGTATTGCAGATATTTGATGTTATCTGTTATGGTTGATGCGGACTTGAGTTATATGATCTATTTGTAAGCTGTGAACTATCTATGTTTATGGTAAATACATCTATGATTTGTTAATCTGCTGCGAATATAATGTTATGTGATTATAGCTGATAGTATGCACGTGGATGCGAGCCTGTTAAATAGATCTGATAGTTGTATTCTGGTTATTTATTGGAACTCCTGCGAACAACCTTGAACCGTATAGATTTGATAATTGCGGACTGGCTTGACTTACCTGCTCTCTCCCAGGGTGTGGAAACTTGGTTCCAGCACCCTCCCATACTGCTTCGGGTGAGACTTTGACCTACGCAAGCAGGTCACTGTCGAAAGGGCCAGTAGTATAGGGGTTTTTTGGCAAACCTTAACCTTCGAACTTGGGTCAGGACCCTTCGAGCCAACAAATGGTTCTATTGTCAAGACCGGGAGCATTTTGAGAGAGATCGGGTAATGCCAAAACCGAAGTAGGGACCTAAGAAGAATCAACGAAGAGATTGAAGCAATAATTCATAGGGAAAGAACTCAATTCCATCAGAAGATGAGATGGATTCGCACATGAAGCTACCTACTTTCAAGGGCATGGGTGATGAGGACATGGATCAGTTATAGTTTGTCGCAGGATTGGTATGGGTTGCGCAGAACGTAGCAAGTGATACGGTGAAACGGGCGCAGTTGTCCCTTGCTTTTGAGGGGAGAGCCTTGGACTAGTACATGGGATACATTGATCAACATGAAAACACAACTATTGAGGAAATCAATAAAGAATTAAAGCAGCAGTTCAAGAAACACAAGTCCTACTCTCAAATAGTGAACGACCTGAAATATATCAAGCAAGGACCGTCTGAGTCCATGTGGGAACCAGATCAACAGTTAAAGAGGGTGATAAGAGAAGGAGGATTCTAGTATGATGACAGGCAACACATGGAGTGGTTCATTGCTATGTTGATGCCCCACCTGCGTGTACCTATGGGTCAACAAGCCATTGAAACACAAGAGAAGGCCTTGAAGGTTGCCATGAAACTGGAAGTTGCGCCAAGAGATGATACCTAGTCAGTAGTACAACAGATACAAGGCCAGCTAGAAGCAATGCACATGGAGATTCAGAATCTACGTAGGGAGCGAGGGACGGAGGCCAGCTCGTTGCGCCCAAGGGAAGTTGTAGGACTGAGTGGGCCGACGGTATGGTGTGATGATTGCCGCATGGCTGGGCTGCACAATACTAATCACTGTCCCCGCCTTGCCGCATATATCCTGGAGGTAAAACAGTAGTGGTGTAGGTTTTGTAAGTCTGTAGGACATGATGAACAGAACTGCTGAACGTATGATCTGATGGTCGACCGAGGAGACCTATATAGGGTATAGTCAAACCCTACTTTTCCTAGATCCCCCGCAGGTATAGGAGGCTCCTCGGCCAGGGGCAGGGGAGGGGGGCGAGGAGGAAGCACATGCAGGGGTAGAGGCAAACTAATCTGCTATAATTGTGGGGAAGTAGGTCACTTTGCAAGGGATTGCACGAACCCAACTCGGCAGTCCTGCAAATATTGCAGACAGCTGGACCATGTGGTTGAAGATTGCCCTATTTTGATAGCCAAGATGCAGGAGAAGCAACAGACACCTATGTAGAAAGTACAAAGGGTCAAGATAGAACCACGAAGTGAAGAACCAAGTATTAATGTTATAACCCGTAGTGGCATAGCCACCGGCAGGGCTGCGGAAAAAGCTGAGGTAGAACCTCTTATCCGTAAAACAACCAATAAACAAGAAGGGTTGGACCTACCAAAAGAAAGAGAAACTTTTGTCTCGGCTTGCCAAGACTTTGCCAATGCTGCGGCACCTATCCTTCCAACACCTACGCACCTTAGAGGAGATGATGATTTTAAATCATTCCTACAGGCATGTATGAGGCTGTTACATAATCAACGGGCCATAGAAACACTCCAAGTCCTGATAGATAGCTGCGCAGGAAAAACTATGGGAGTTAAGGAGGTGCACAAACTATATAAGCATAAGATGCGCATTGGTCAGGAGATGCGGCTGACTGCACAAATCGACGATTACGAGATGGAACAAGTTATTTTAGACTTGGGATCTGATGTGAATGTATTACCCAAACAGACGTGGCAGCGAATGGGCGAACCTAAGTTGGAATGGTCTACTATCCAGCAATGCATGGCTTATCAACAGAAGATCATACCACTGGGGCGATTGTCAAAGATGGTCGTAGATATCGTTGGGGCTAAGGTACGAGCTGACTTTGAAGTCATTCAAATTGTAGAAGATGCGGACCCTTACCCAATGCTCCTGGGATTGGATTGGGCCATTGATATGGGTGGAATTATCAACTTGAAAAAGTGAAGCATGGTATTTGAAAGAGAGGGAACTTGGTGATCGTACCACTAGGTCCTGCAGAAGGAGAAAGATATACTAAGCCAGCGTGGGAGGAAGAAGAAATAGACAGTATCGATAAGCTAACTGCAAGGGACGAAGAATGGATCAATCCTACGACCGATGGAGTGTTGTGTTGGGAAAAGGATAGCGAATGCTTTTCCGACTCCGACGAGGAAATAGACAATTGGAAAAACTGACTCCATGATGTCTCCGCACCGCGCTGTCTACAAACTGCCAGGTTCTTCCGCTGCATCTCCCCGAGGTAAGATAACTACCATATTTTGATGGCTTCGATAGCATAAGGAAATTTCTGCGTACATTCGAAGCAGGGGTCCCAAGAGAATGAAGGTCGTGGGCTCTTAATCTAGCTATACGCGCAACACCTGCAAGATGGTGGGAGACACATAAGGAGGTGTTCCAGGACTGGGAGGAATGTCGAGACATGATGATCCTGCAATTTTAGGCCTCGGTTGAGGTGCATGTCAAGAAGTTCCTTGGCCCAAGGGACCCACATGAACATTTGTCTGCCTGGATAGAAAAATGGCACGACTGAACTTCGAAGGAATGGGTTCATTTGTTTATTCATGCATTAGGACTGATCCCTACTGCGTGGTACTTGGATGCAAAGCTACATCAACACACCCGTCATTGGGAAACCTTGAAGGACGAATTCATTAGTACCTTTGGACTACTAGGAGGATCAGAGGCACTTGATGAAGCTCTGCAAGACATAGATGCATTCGTGTTTGGGGAACCTATCTCCTCCGCAGCAATTCGAGTACTGACATGGGAAATGCAGATGTAGGACGTTATCCATTGTAGCAATATAGCTATAGAAGAATGTGATGAGAACCTGCGTAATATCTCTATCCCAGAATCAGAAGGGGAACGCACAGTTGCAGGGCCCTCGCTACAGGCTGTGGATGTAACAAAACCTATGAAACTATGGGAAGTCAACGTTGGCACGGAAGAGCAGCCTAAGTTGGCTAAGATTGGTGACTACTGGGATGATGACATTGTAAGCAAGGTGGCTGAATTGCTCACAGAATACCAAGACTTATTCCCAACCAAGTTTTCGGAGCTCAAAGGGATTATAGGAGACTTGGGAGTGATGTGCATCACATTAAAACCAGATGTGCGACCAATAAAGTAGTGACCTTACCGATTGAATCCTAAGTATAAAAAAAAGGTTAAGGAGGAACTGGATAAAATGCTCGCCGCAGGTATTATTGAACCCGTGGAGTAGTCGGATTGGGTAATTTCAATGGTAGTTCAACAAAAGAAAACTAAAGGAGAAATCTGGATCTGTGTGGACTTATGCAAGTTAAATGACGCCTGCGTTCATGACCCCTTCCCGACGCCATTTTATGATGAAATATTGGATAGTGTAGGCGGCCAGGAAGTGTATTTGTTTACCGATGGGTTCTCCGGATATCATCAAATCCAAATAGCACCAGAAGATCACAGCAAGACTACATTTGCCTCAGAATGGGGATCTTTCCAGTATACGGTCATGCCGTTTGGACTGAAGAATGCCCCTATTATCTTCTCACGAGTCGTTGTTGCAGTATTCAAAGAATTCATCCACAAATTTGTCGAAGTATATTTCAATGACTGGATTGTATTTGGCTTGGTAAAGATGCATGTTTCCAACCTGCGCATGATGTTGGATGCCTGCCGGAAACACCAAATTTCCCTGAATATTAAAAAGTGTATCTTCTGCATACCATTCGGGATCTTGCTTGGACATATAGTTTGCCAACAAGGGCTAATGGTGGACCCTGCGAAGGTTTCAATTATCATCAACCTAGCTGTACCTACGATAGAGAAACAACTGCGTTCGATCCTCGGCCATATGGGCTACTAATTTTTTTTTCTTTCAAGGATACGCACTAATCACAACACCCTTGGAGAAGCTGCTTAAGAGAGATGTGTCATTTTTTTGGGATGATGAATGCCAGAAGAGCTTTGAGCTACTCAAAGAAAAAATGGTCTCTGCACCTATCCTTATCTTCCCTGATTGGACACAGGAATTCCATGTTCATGTGGATGCTTTAGGAATTGCCTTGGGAGTGGTCCTTACGCAGCTTGGTGCCGGAGATATTGATCACCCTATCACATTTTCTAGTCATAAACTCTCAAGTGTGGAGTGCAACTATGCCACTATGGAGAGGGAAGGGTTGGCCATGGTTTATGCGCTACAAAAGTATCGGCACTATCCGTTAGGAGGACACTTTAAAATGTTTACAGATCACTCAACTTTAAAGTACCTAGTGAATAAGCTTGTGTTGGGGGGGGGGGGGGAATCTACAAATGGTTGTTGTTGTTCCAGGAATACGATTTCGAAATTATAGTCAAACCAGGGAAGTTGAACGCTGGGCCGGATCACTTATCTTGCATTGAGATAGGGAAAGAAACTACTACCTTGGAGGAAGGATTGCCTAGCGCACATCTGTTCACATACGAGTCGTTGATGCGCACTTCGCCGATATCATCCAGTTCCTGACCATAGGCATGGCACCTGCGGAATACTCAGTACAACAAAAGAAGGAGTTGGTTACCCGGGCGACAGATTTTACCATCATTGCAAGGCAATTGTATAAACTGGGCACTGCTGAAGTACTGTGCAAGTACGTTCTAGATGGAATCGCAGGGGGTCACTACGCAGGCAAGGTAATGGCACACAAGATTTTACGGGATGGACTATGGTGGCCTACCCTCCATAGTGATTCTCAAGACTATTATAAAGCCTGCAATACATGTCAACGGATAGGAAAGCTGTCACAAAGAGATGAAATGTCGTTACAACCACAAGTAGCATTACAAGCCTTTGACAAATGGGCCATTGATTTTGTGGGACCCATCAACCCGTCGGGGAAAAATACGGGTGCACGCTACATAATTACTGCCACTGATTATGTCACCAGGTGGGCCGAAGCACAAGCGGTAAAGGATTGTACGGTAGATATCGCTACACACTTCATCTTCGAGCATATTCTGACTCTATTTGGATGTCCAAAGATCCTTATGAGTGATCGAGGTATGCACTTTGTTAATGAAACAATCCAAGCATTGATTGAAGAGTTCTGGATCCATCATGCAAAAAGCACCCCATATCATCCACAGGCGAACAGAGAGGTAGAAACTTTTAACAAGATTTTGGAGCAAGCACTGACTAAGGTCTGCAACGCTGATCGCAACAATTGGGACGTACGCATCCCATCGGTGCTCTGGGCCTACAGGATGACCTGCAAAAAACTGACAGGGAAAACCCCATTTTGGCTGGTCTATGGTAAGGAGGCCATTATGCCAATGGAGTATATTGTTCCCAGTCTGCATATCGCGGCATTTATAAACATGGCTGAACCCGACGTCATGAAGGAGCATTTAGCACAGCTTATGGCTTTGGAGGGAGATCGGTTTATTGCTAATTTCCATCAGCAGGTTTAGAAGACCTGCGATAAGGCCTGGCATGATCGTCATATTCCCTAGAAGACGTTTGTAGAGGGTGATCTGGTCCTCCTATATGACAGCCAGTTTGCAAAACATCCAGGGAAGTTCCGATAACACTGGCTCGATCCCTATACAATCAAGGAAATCATGAATGGAGGAGCTATAAGGCTAGCCACCCTGCGCGGCGATATGCTCCTTGGCTATATCAATGGTAGCCAACTCAAACCATATAGGGTCAAATGACTATATGGCCGGAGTAGCTGTATACGGCGGGATCGGTCTACCATAACACGTGAGGATGATCAGGATACGTATGGGGGGTGACCACAACTTAGGAGGCCCAGAGCGATGAGCAGAGGGCGCAGGTGTCGGTTCAAAACGCGACAGGTGCGATGGAAGTCCCGGGGTGTGCTGGGCGCACAAGAGGTGCGATAAATAGCCATTGGGACAGTAGAATCGCGTGAAAAGCTAAAGTTACCGTTGACAGGAGCGGGTGGTCGGCAGTTAATGAAGCGATCTCTTGAACTTGTGTACCATTTATCTGATAGAAGGTGTCCATCACCATTCACCTGACCGTTAGTAACTCTTTGGGGTTATAAACATGGAAGGATCGGTCAGATGAGGGTTCCATATCTTTTGTCTTGCTTCTGCTCCACGGGATTATGCTTTAGGGTCATTTGGGTCTACTATACATTTGACATGTCCGAACCATCTACCCCCTTTGAGAGCAGTCACCCGGGGCTGGGATTCACTTTCTGCCCCAGAACGACGACCACCGACCCGAAGATAGCCTCGACAGTGCTAGTAGCTGAGAAGGAAGTACAGATGGCATCAGGGACCGCAGTGGTTATCTCCACTCCGCCTCCAACAACAAAGAAATTCAAATAGAAAGTGCAAGGGTCCGGGAAGCCTGCCAAAGAGGCTGGGATACAATCCCGCACTTCTCCTCGCCATAAGAAGCCACCATGGAAGATGGACTCGACTGACTTACCTAAACTAGCGAGCCGCTCCTTATCTGCTCAGGAAAAGGCCCAGGTCGCCCAACCAGTCAAGTGGTTGCTCACATTTGTTCAACCTCGCCAACCCTTGACTCGCATGCTGAAGAACCTCGATGGCCTGGCCACCTACCTACAGATGCCACTGACCCCGGGCGGGGTCCCCGTCATTGTCGAACCCTTCGGCAAGCTTCATGAGGTAAAGTTTGACAATCATGATTTAGCTAATTATGAGGCCTTTCCCTAGCTGGCCCCTGAATTTTACCTGGAACAAATACTGGAAGATGATGGAGTACAGATTGTCCCTATGCGTTGGGTGCGCAGATTGGCTGGTACTGGGCTGTTGAACTTGCTCAGGATGCTGCATTTTGGCCACTACAACATCACAGATCGCGTGGTCCGTCAACTGCTTGCTTTAGTTCATGACGGTAGCTTATGGATTTGGGACTGAATCCCTATTGAAGCTGCGCTAATTCACTGAATCACTAGCCTCCCCACGGAAGGCCCTAACCTAATGCTGAGGGTGGGTAAGAAGTATGAACAGAAGATTGCCGACAGAGTGCGATAAGCCTACCATGTCCTGCGAAATAAACGAGGATTCATGATCAATACCATCAGTGACCCAGGTACGCAAATGGGCACCTTGTTGCTCGCATGCAAGCTAATGCGAAAATGCCAGGCTGCCACCGTACACGTATATGTTATTCAGTTGGCAGTATGCTTTAATTGGGCCCAACACTTATGTAACGAACTTTTGGCAAATATCTGAAAAGCTCAGGATCAGGGGCGCCCATTCTATTACACCTGGTTGCTGTTGCTTATTGCGTTGGTTGCATGGGAGGCACCATAGGAAGCAATCCTCCTCGAGATAACCCTAGATATGTGCGAAGGAGCATGCTACGCCAGCTTGTGGGATTCCAAGGACATGCAACGTATCGAGGACAATCAGGTCTTTTGGGTTCTGTTTCAATGTCGCTTAGTAGCCGCTATCAACTCCCGGCCACACCTGTCTCCAGCAGTATATATAAAGTACCAATCCATTGCGGAATTTCAGGTCACCCTGCACCACGTCCACATTAGAGTGCGCAATGTTAAAGGTTGGGTCTCTCTCCCATATATGGTTGTGGATGAGGATATTGATTGCATAACCGCCACCTGGTCCTTGCAGTCGCAGGTTGGGCTCCAAACCGGTACAATTGGCTCTTCAGGAGCAAAGATTCCCCCCATTGCTGCAGCCAAAGAAGATGATGGATCAAACAACCCCATGAGGAAAGAAGAGAACGTTGGGTCCCCGGAGGATTTGCAGACAAATAGCAATATGAAGAAGGGTGGGGTAGTCCTGTCGTAGAAGGGGTCGCAGCCCCATGTCCCGGGGCCAAGGGATGTTGATTCCCCCGGAGGTACAAAACGGACAGGTGCAGCTGCTCAGGGGCCACGAAAGAAGCAAAGCTCGCAGAGCGCAGGACGCAATGAATCAGTTACACTCACGACAGGAGACCTGGAACATATTGCCGATACAGTCACCATGGCCACGGAGGACAAGTGGTTGACCTTGGAAAAGCAGCAACAAGCTGCGGTCGCCGCACTTCAGGCCGAGTTCCGAGACTTGCAAATGAAGACGGCCACATTACAAACCAGTTTGGTCCTGGTACGCTCGACCCTTGTTACGGAGGCAAGCCACCTTTGCCCACTACCCACGGCAGCCACCCCTCAGGCAAAAGTAGAAATACTAGTTGCAGCTCTGAGAGCCTCCCAAACAGAGGTCCAGGTTGTCAAAGCTCAGATGGAAGAACAAACCATAGAATTACAGGCCAAGCTGCAGCCAGAAACACCTTCGGAAGTCAGGACCCAACGGGTTGTGTTGGTTACAGCTTCCACGAATGAAATCACATGCCACATTACTTAGGGCGCCCTATTATTGGACACAACAATGCAACTATGGACTAAGGCACAGAGTGATCCTCTCCTGCACGAACTTAATCAAACATTGCGTCAGAAGGAAGAGGAGTTCGATCAAATGGAGGCTACCTTGACTACACTAGTCCCAGCCCAACGCTTGATTTGACTGCGCTCCAGCCAGGCCCTCGGAGACGACATAGAAGCCCTTAGACAACATAAGTGGACGTTGTGTGATCACCTCAAACCATGGGCGGACGAGGCCCTTAAGCTATCCCACGATGTGGATGTTGCAGTGAAATAGTTGAACCAGACATTGGAGAGTATCGCAGCCACTACTGAAGGCCCAAATTCGCAGAAGTTGGTGGAGATCGCTCACACTGCCGCTGGGCAAAGTGAAGGGGTGCTTCCCCCATTGATCGAGGCCGTCATGCAGCTTCAGGCGAAGATGGAGGACTTACGCCCGCCGTGACTCGGGACAAGTCACAAGATTGTGTTGGGGGACTGTTGGAGCAGGGTCTCCCAACGACTATGAAATTTGTCCATTTTCGTATAATTTTGTATTTTTTAGCCTAACGCAGGGGTTTTGGGGTGGGTCAAAGCCCCTAACGCATTGTAAATGGGTCAAGGGTAAACCAAGTGGTTTGCAGACCATTGGATGCGTAGGCTAAATCGCTATAAATAGTTGAACCTTTTTTGAGTCATAGGTAGGAAATGAATAGAGATTGATGCAAAGTACAAACTGTTAGATCTGTGGTAGGGTTGTTTGGGTTAAGACTCCTGCTGGCTGTGTGCGTGGAGATCCTCTGTCCTGCTGTGTGCGAACCCTGCTGGCTGTGTGAGCAGGTGGTAATTCGGGAATGTAAGAGGATTTTTGGGTAATAATATAGATGTGCGAAAGTATTGCGGATATTTGATGTTACCTATTATGGTTGATGCAGACTTGAGTTATATGATCTATTTGTAAGCTGCAAACTGTCTATGTTTGTGGTAAATACATCTATGATTTGTTAATCTGCTGCGAATATAATGTTCTGTGATTATAGCTGATAGTACGCACGTGGATGCGAGCCTATTAAATAGATTTGATAGTTGTATTTTGGTTATTTTTTGGAACTCCTGCGAACGACCTTGGACCGTATAGATATGATAATTGCAGACTGGCTTGACTTACCTGCTCTCTCCCAGGGTGCGGAAACCTGGTTCCAACACCCTCCCATACTGCTTCGGGTGAGAATTTGACCTGCACAAGCAGGTCACTACCGAAAGGGCCAGTGGTATAGGGGTTTGTTGGCAAACCTTAACGTGCGAACCTGGGTCAGAACCCCTCGAGCCAACAAGGCTCTTAATCCAATGCCCCTATTCATGACCCCCTTAGTTATTAAAGCACCCAAGCCTATGACAAACACACCCGCCACACCTCATCAAATAAATAAAGAAACACACCTACTCACATGAATCATATACTACATTGTAACTAACATTAGTAAGATAATGTAAATTGTTGAAGAACTATGGGAATTCACTTTGCATTTGAAGAATTTGGCGTAGAGAACTCGTTCATTTTCTGATTATCTTAAAAAGGATTTGAAAAATGATAAAAAAAATATTGATAATGAATTTTCAACCTTTGTGAACAAAAGACCAACTTACTTAGCAAATTCCAAAGGACACAATAGAGCTTCCCAAGACCTAAAAAATTAAAGCATATCAAAGCTGGTTGGTCTGCTAGAATTATGATGTTAGAGGAGGCTACAGCTAATTGTGAAAACATTAACACTAAGAGGAGTGATGCCTTTCTCAAGGCCTTTCAAGTTGTCAACAACCTCATGGGCCCTTGCATGATCAAAGACTTTAGCTCATTTCTAAAGGTATTTTACATGAAGAGCTAGAGATCATTAAGACTATAATGGGTTTTGAATTTGACAATTTGACTAATTTCCTGGAAGATGAGATTAAAAAGAGGTTAGTTACATTTGTAAATTATAATGAAGACTTGTTAACTATAACGACATAATTGCAAGTAGATGCTCTAAGTGTTGGAGAGGAGATCTCCGACTTATGTGTCAAGTAGGACATAATGGTCCCTCCAATGAAAGAATATATTGAAGAATGACAAAATAAATCATTACAATATGTTGTTAATATGAAATAACTATCAAATAGTTATGTTAACGACATCCTTCGTGCCATATAATGGAGCATATGCTTCAACATAGCAGGAGGGTTCTTCTGCATCACTTTTTAGTAGCAAAATATTTTGAAGCATTTTCCTTCTTTCTTCCCATTCTTTGATCATCCAACATTCTTGATTGTTTCTTCACATTATTTAAGCCAATCCATGATTGTAGCTCACTCTGTCTTTCAAGTATCTTAAATATTTATTGGTCCACGCGAGCCCAATCCCAATCCCCTTATGGGACAAATACATTTACTTTTACAACTTTTAGTATCATGATTTTGAAGAGTGATTAAGCACTTGATGTTTCTAAGTTTTTAAAATTATTTTTTTACTCTCATAAAGAGCTCCCTTCCAGAAAAGCTATTTATTTATCATTTCGAAACTTATTTAAAACAATTTGAATCTCGTAAATATTTTCCTGTTGAGATTCAATAAACTGATGAGCTTAGTGAAAAGTAAGCACCTTCACTAAGTGGGGCTCGCAGGCTATTTTTAGGTGTATGTCTATTTTTAGACATGGTGAGCATATTCTATAAGTTGCAGGATACTATTTGTAGATGGTTGGTCAAATGTGAAAAATAGATGAAATTCTATTTTTAGAATATTGGGAGAAGTCTATTTATAGATCGTCGATCTAAAAATAGATGTATGTCGATTATTATTAGCTCTTAATAATAATCCGACAATAAACATCAACTTATTCTCTTGGAGCACTTTATTCAGTGAACAAATTTGGCAAATTAGTGGGCTGAAGGAATTATGCAATTCCTAGGGTTTATTGGTGGCTCATGCATGGAGGAATCAGTTAGAACTGAAGTGGCAAAGTTATGGCAGAGTTGGAAGAGTAGTTTATGGAGTTGTTATTTAGTTTAACTCAGTTAAGTGAGTTAAACTCAGTTGAGCTAGTTGTATCTAGTCTAACTGAAAGATACACTAGTGAGAGTAAAGTGAATTAATTAGTTAATTAATTCACAACTAATAACTCACTAACAACTGAACATAAACAACAGTTAACTATAGTGCATGTCAGTTCCAGTGGAGACCCAGTGGAGAGATAGGTGAAAGGGTGAGATGGACTATCCGTTGTGACTATAGTGATGCATTCAATGCATCTGGCACACATTGGAGTTGCCAATGAGAATTGTGCAGTCAAGGCAAGGCCAATTCGAATTCATTCAGGGGTCTTCTTCAGCAGGGATTGCGCAGTGGAGGCAGGTTGTCAAGAGGCAAGAAATTGGTGCATGGAGATGCAAATTTCTGCATGACAGTGTGTAATGAATCTACATTGTACTAAGAGCTTGATTTACTAAGCTTTGTATGAGATTATTACATGATTCCATTGATATACATAATATATGATAGTTGGAATTTTTAGCTTTAAGCTTTCGCGTTAAAACAACTGTGTTATGTGCGATTGAATTTATTCACATATGTTTGCAATTAAGTTTTAAATTTCTGCAAGTTTAACAATGAAAGGATTTTGTATTTTGCAAGAAGATAATATTGTGAGATCAAGAGAATCTAGTAATACATCAATATTAATAAATTTCTACATTTCCTATGCCTTTATAATTTCCATGAATAAAATTAGTCTATAACTCTCTAAATATCTAGACCATTACTTTTTTTGGTTTTATCTATTTTCTTTAATCAATAATACTTGGCTCACAAATGATGAATGAATACTTGGCTCACAAATGATGAATGGATAGACATGATTTATTTAAATAGATTTAGATATTTTTATTTTGCCATGTGTTGATTACCACGTTTGGTACACTCACAAGCCTATAACTTGAAAGTATATTATTTCTTGATACATACATATGTTAGAAATGAGGGTGTTCAGAAAAGAAAAACTACCTCTTAAAAAACTAAAAGGTTGACTAGCCAGCCTTACGAGGTCGACTTTTTTCTTAAAAAAATAAAGAAAGAAAGAAAGAAAGAAAGAAAGAATTTTTAATGTCCACGAGGCTAAAAATAGCCTATGAGACAGATTGCTTCTCTATCTGACTCTGGTATTCGGCCCTTTTCCTGTGAAGTTTTACAATGAGCACTCCCAGCTTATCGACAAACTCTTCGCTGAATAGATTATCCCAAGAATTAGCTGCCAGAATACTTGCATAGTTTTCCCTGGTGTCCTTGAAGGCCTCACATTCTAGAATGAAATGTTTTTCTGTTTCCACTTTTCCGGAGGAGCAAAAAATACATACTCTTTCTTCACACATTTCTTTTGGCCTTTTCCAGCGCCCTGTTTCACAACGGAGTTGATGAGAATTAGTCCTTAA
This sequence comes from Pinus albicaulis, assembly GCA_034641835.2. NCBI lineage: Eukaryota > Viridiplantae > Streptophyta > Pinopsida > Pinales > Pinaceae > Pinus > Pinus albicaulis. The sequence goes on along the minus strand of CM076576.1, from coordinate 814,804,670 downwards.
TTGAGCAATAAGAATTTTAGATCTCCAAGAAATATCAGCCCCTATGTATGCCTTTTGTTGATGGTTATGTGTGGGGTTAAACTCTTCTATGTAGTACTTATTCTTTCTCTCTAGCTCTTTCTTCCAACAAGTACCCACACCATCAATCCTTGTTATCATAATTTGACTTGGTGAATTCGTACCAGGATCACTTTTAATCATAAATACTTATAACGACTTTAATCGTAAATGCTAATGACGTTTAGAAAAGAATTACGATAAGCTTTTAAAAGATAATGGTATGATCACGAGGTGTGCAGTTCGAATTGCCAAACTGATACAAACGGCTAACCACTAGGTACCTTTCGATCACTACACCAAGGGTGAATCCAACTCCTGTGTCACTGTCGGAAAAGCTTCAATGGTCTTAAACCCAGGAATGGAGGGCCGAGGCGGGCCGCAGGCACATAAATACATTTTCTATTTGCCTAACTACCGATTGACTACAGTATTCAAGTTTGTCGCACTGGGGGTCGGATTCCTAATCCTGTTCGGCAATAATGCAGCATTTATGGGAAATACGCCGGCCTAAAGAGGTGGAGATATTGCACATGCCAGTGTGTGTATGGCGGCATACAGCATTGATGCTACACTGGTCACTGCATTTTGGTGGCCCTCGCTTTTCCAACAGGGACACATCAAATTCTCCAGATAGATAAATACTATCACTCGGGGCCAATTCTGTATTTTATTGGTGCCATCTTTGTTAATTCTCTCTTCTGCACTGCACATTCCTTGGTCAAACGCATAAAGAAAGTCTACTCTCATAAGGGTTTCTAGCAGGGTTGGGAATGGAAACGATTTCCACATGGCAGGTTGTGAGCTTGGCCAGCATTCTGGGTTGGATCGTGTTCGCCAGATTAACGAGTTTAACGGTTCGAGTGAGATTTTTAACGCAGCCATTCGTCACCACCCAGGTTGAGAAGTGTACCAGTTTTGCGCTCCGACTTCAGGTACTTAATCTCTGCCCTTCAAAGTTTTTTCAAAAAATTTCAGTTGTTATATATACACACACACACACGGGCATTGGAGCTGCTTGGACACCATATATGCAAGCCCTCAAGGCCATGCAGACATTATCTAAATATATAGGTTCAGTGAATATGTACAACATTTTTTGGATTTTTTCTAGGGAATGTTGTTCTTTCCTTTATTCTTGAAGACACATAGGCCATCATCAACAAGCCCTTTGAGTTGGATCTCCACATGGAACGTTATGTTACAATTTTTTTCATGTTTATTTTGAACCGGTGGAGCTCATGGCTGAAAGCTAATTCCACAGATATCAGTTATTAGGCACCTATATATATGTGTGTGTGCATTGGAGCTGATTGGACACCATTTATGTTATCCCTCAAGGCCATGCAGACATTATCTAAATCTATAGGTACAGTGAATATGTACAATTTTTTTTGGAATTTTTCTAGGGAATGTTGTTCTTTCCTTTATTCTTGAAGACATATAGGCCATCATCAACAAGCCCTTTGAGGTGGATCTCCACATGGAACGTTAAGTTCCAAGTTTTTTTCATATTTATTTTGAACCGGTGGAGCTCATGGCTGAGAGGTAATTCCACATATATCAGTTATTAGGCACCTACTTTCCTATAGTGACGAGGCAGATCCACACCAATGGGAATTTTCAATCATCATGGGCTATCTGTTTACAATTTCTTGCAGTACTGGTGATCTGTTTTTCAATAGGCAAGTCAAAATCACCCAATTTATCCACACCATGGATACTGTTAAACAAAAATGACTGTGTATAATGAATATTACACCCTAGATTTCTTACCTTATTAAGCATTTAATAGAATAAAAAACAAAGAATCAATCTCATAAAAATGTACAACATGTACACAGGTTTTTAAGGAGAACCTTCATGGGATTAAATTCCATTTCTTATCAATTTCAAAGGATGTAGATCAGTGAGTATTCACAATTGCAAATTTGCTCAATCTCTGCAATTCCGCATCCACATCCACATGGCTGCATTTTACAATGCCTTTTACTCTCAATAACAATGTCGAGATTTGCCCTTTCTAGAAGGACCTTTCTTCTGCTTCTTGCTACATTGAATTTCTATTTATGCTTTGATCCATTAATCTACTTCCATAGTCAAAATTGCCCAATTTCCAACCTTTCCATCCAACCTTCTCCTTCCTGCAGCGTGCCTTCTTACGGTCCATCTCTAAGAGTTGCTTGGATTGGTTAGGTTTCCATTGCATCCCTTCATTAATTAACTTTCAAATTGACTCATATGGGTCATCAAATGCCATAGACATCTATCTAAGGGACACAAAGCTGTCACTAATAAGACTTCCACCAATCCTTCAATCTACATCTCTCATTGAATCTAATTGATCTCCCATTCTGGTCATCAGCATATGTGCACTAGTTGATTGAGTCTAGTTGATCCACTAGTCAACTTCATGGTTGATTTTGTTTTAGTCTGTTCTTTATTGGTGATTCAACTTGGTTCAATCAATTACCTCAGTGGATCCTACCTTCTTAATCTATTTGCTGACAACATGATCCTCTTATCATCATCACCTGAGGGCTTTCGAGATGGCATGATGCATCCTCTAGTTTTTTTGACCCTCAACAGTTGATGATTAACCTTGGTAAAACTAAGTTCATGATCTTCAATGTCTCAAAGAGTGTGCTCTTTTACTACCATTTCTATTTTAGAGGGAGACTAATTGAGATCACAACAACCTGCACATACTTGGGGGTTCAATGCATTGGGTTATGTTTCCATTTGAGACATGATTTTTAGCCTAGAATCTACAATGGATGTTTTTCCCATGTCCTACATGAGCAGCAATGCTTTCAGATCCACTTCTAGGACATCTCTTCCAAGATGCTCCTCTTTAACATGATCATCAGACCCACAAGTCCTTCATGGCTCCAAGGTTTGGGGAGCTAGTTTAGTAAGAGCTCATTAGGTTATGATTGAGAAGGCCCAAATCATGTTATTGTAGCATATGATCTATTGCAATTAGACCAACGTTGCACGAAGCGGGGACGAATTGGGTAAGTTTTTTGGAAGCGGGGGCGCAGAAGCGTCATTTTCCAAAAAATTAGGAAGCAAAGCATTTCAGAAGCGTCTACTATATATATATATATATATTGCATTTATATTGAAAACAAACATCCAAAATACCACATTAGTTGTAGAAGACATGAAAACATGCATATTTTTACATAAATCAAGATAGATATGATCCATGATTCCATTGTACATCAATAATTAATTATTTGAGCATGAACCATCTAGATTCTAGATTCTAGCAATTACAAACATACATCAAATTTTTAAGCATATTATAAAACATAAAATGATAAAACATTTAAGCATACTATAAAACATTTAAGCATACTATAAAACATAAAACATTTAAGCATGCTGCATATTATAAAACACAAAACATTTAACTGTATTGTAAAACATAAAGCATATTATCTAGCAAGTGAGCAACTGTCAACATTAGTCATGTCCAAAATTCAAACAATAATGTTTACAAAATAGGCCACTTGGCCACCACCAAGACAAAAAGTTCAAATTCACAACAAGCCTACAAGTCCAATCTATGACAAAAGCAGTAAATTGTGAATATATCTACTAATCTCTCCACCTTCCACCACGAAGGGTATGTGGTGGTGGGCCTCCACGTGGTGGCAATGAAGAAGATGTAAAACACAAAACATTTAACCATATTATAAAACACAAAGCATATTATCTAGCAAGTGAGCAACTTTCAACATTAGTCATGTCCAAAATTCAAATAATAATGTTTACAAAATAGGCCACTTGGCCACCACCAAGACAAAAAAGTTCAAATTCAAAACAAGCTTACAAGTCTAATCTATGACAAAAGCAGTATATTGTGAGTATATCTACTAATATCTCCTCCTTCCACCACGAAGAGTACGTGGCGGTGGGCCTCCACGTGGTGGCAATAAAGAAGATGGCGGCTGTGGAAGTTGTGGCACTGCAATTGATGAAGACGAAGCCCTTGTTGTTGGTGTTGAACCATGAAACCTAGAAAGCAAGGGATCAGATGGGGGTGGCATCTCAACTCGATCATCATCATCATGGATAAGAGCATCCTCTAATTGCTCTAATCGCAATAGTCCATCCTCCAAATTGGGCTCCTCTGGATACCTGTCCCAAACCTTAAGGTCTTTATTACTCTTTGCATCATCACAGTAATGGGACAACGATCGCAAGTTGTAATGAACATAAACAAGCTCTCTGCCCGGTCTAAACTCAACCTGTTCCTTTTAACACTGTGGATGAAAGAATAAGAGCTCCAACATCTCTCTCAAAAGAAGTGTTTACCACCTGTGATAGCACCCACAATGCCAAAGTCTGTAGAATTGGAGTAGCACCTCCATGCATGTTCCACCACACAATAGAAGAAAAAGCCTCTCGATCTCTAATTGCATGCATGCTCCCATATGGACTAGTGCAAAGCATATAGTTGCTCAACTGTTTCTATACCAAGGCAACCTCCTCCTCATCAGGGACTAATCTAGTCAATGCAATCATATATTTTTCTAGAACCTCTGGATCTAGGTGTGGTTTTCTCCTTCCCCCCCCCCCAAGATGCTGGTGTTGAAAGCCATGATGGATGATAGTATTTAGGTGTCAAAACATATGCTAGTGCATGCAATGGAATATTTAGCATAACCCATCATTTTTCTACCTCTACACGAATATAACTGTACAAGGTGATATCTCTAGGCTCAACAATGTCTTTAATCTGCGCCAACATGTTATCCATTTTCTCATACACATCCCAATTATTTGTCGATCTGAATCTGCAAACTTGATCATGTAATAAATTGGTTTGATGAATTGTAAAACATATTTAACCCGTGACCAAACGTACATGTCAAGATAGTGTCCTTGGCTACGTTAGCACCATCTCTATCAGTGTTAATTTCCTCCCATGATTCAGCGGTGACCATTTTAGTTAAAGCTTGTCTCACCTTCACTAGCCGCCTAAAGGTGAGGTAATAACTTGCAAATCTTGTTTTTGCAAGTTTAAGCAACTGCAACTTGGAGTCAAGGAAGCAAACATCGCGATTTAATCGCGATGTTTTCAAAAAATCGCGTTTTTTTCAACAAAACGATTAAATCGGGGATGTTTTGCACGATTTTTTGAAAAAATCGCTAATCGGAAAAAATCGCGGGCCCATCAAACAGCAACCCTATAAGTTCAAAAATCGATTTTTTTTTTGTCATTTTTGCAGCCCTCTCATTTTCCTGACACACCCTGTTGGTAGTTAATGGTAATGTTAAATTCTTAAAGTAAAAGTGATATTTCCTTTATTTTTCATCCTTTTACTTAAATTTTTAACATTACCATGAAATGACTCAGGATGTTTAAGAGTGGTTTCGACCTCATTGGATTTCATATGGAGAAACTAGAATTTTAGATTTCACTCAAAATTCAGCAGACTTAATGGTTTTTAGGGTTTCATGGTTTGGGGATTTGCATTATTTCCATTTGATTCTATTATGTGTAAGGGTATGAGATTGGCATTTGATCAAGAGTATGAAGTCCTTTAAGAACCTTGATGTTGGTGGCATTGATTGTTGAACTTTGTTGATGTTGGTGGTATTGATTGTTGAACTCTCCTACCGTGGCCTTAACAAGAATGTACCCTTCACTCAAAGGAAAACAACTGGTTAGGCATGTTAATCTTTTTCTACCGCATTTTAAGGTTGAGGAGATGAGCCCTTCACTCAAACCAAAATCATTGGTTAGGCATGTTAAACTTTTTCAATTTCTATCATGTTATAAGGTTGAGCAATCCAAGTCTAAAGACTTTGAGCTAGATGATGTTTATGTATCTCTTGTTGATGATCCCATTTCTAGTAGCGATGAATCAGTGATGAGTTTCATGAGGGAGAGGTAACAACGGAAGGGAGGGCGTCGCTACCTACCCTGTCTGAAGTGGGAGCATGAGTACACTTTCAGCACAGCTCACCAGTGTGGGGATGGGCACAACGGAGGTCCTTCTTGACCCTCACGACTTCTTCGTCTAGAGGGAAAGCTGTTACATTTTCTCGCAAGAGGGGTAGAGGAAATCAGTAGTATAGGTTAGTTGGTGCATTCCTTTGTATATAACATTATGACTCATGATATGAGATACATTATTATATTTTTTGTTGATATTTTGAGGTTGAGTTGAGACTCAGGACTTAGTATTTAGGACATGATTCACTATTATGTGTGATGTAGCACTAGACATGATATTACACGTCTTATATATTAGTTTTTTCTTCATATTTATGTGTTAATGCATTTATTTTATGTTGTGGGTACTTTAGATATTAAAAAAATTGAAAAAAAATGAATATTTTTGTATGTGCCGATTTTTTCCCGATTTTTATGATTTTTTCCGATTTTTTCCCCTCGCCGATTTAATCCCGATCGCGATGTTTGCAACATTTGGAGTAAGTGCCATAGAAGTAGTTTACCCTTGTATGCCCTGTGATAAATTTAATGAGTTGCTTCTCTCTCTTGTAAAGCTCATTAATCCACCCACATTCTCTATGCTTCACAATATCATGCATCAACAGTTTCAATGTGTGCACAAAGCACCTAGACCAAAATATGTGTGGATGAGTATGCTCAATAATTTTTCCTTCTCCCTTACAATTTGCTGCATTATCTGTGATCACGTGAACCACTTTACTAGGAACAACATCTTTGATTGATTGCAATAGGAGATCTGCAATGTTTTGGGAAGTTGCACTGACGAAGGAGGAGTCATGGCATGTAATAAATACAACACCACTAGCAGAAACACCAAGAACATTTATCAAATGTTGGTTTCTAATATTTGTCCACCCATCTGATACAATGGATACCCCACAATCCACCCACTCATTTGTAAAATGTGTCAAAGCTATTTGAACCTTTCCTTTTTCTCTTTCATATAACACTATTCTAGCTTTCTCATAGTTGGAGGACTTGTATCCTTTTGGGGCTTCATTGATGGCCTTTACCATTTCATGCCAATAGGGAGAGTGAAGCACATTGAATGGTACACCGCAAGCATAAAGAAATCAGACTATCTTTCCATCCACATCATCCCTCCCAGCAACATTAAGGAAATCCCTTATTGTTTTTTTTACCTCCAGAGCTTATAGAAGTACCATGAGGAGATGAGCTACCAAATCTAGAGGTTGCACTTGATTCAAATTGAGTTTTTTGTTTCTTGTTTATTTGTTGTGAAGCTTCCTCTATTTGGATGTCTTTTTTTCTTTGTTTAGTTGAAACCTTTGGGCAAATCGCTATCCCCACGTCACCCTTTTTTTCATCACTTTCCATCACCCCACAAAGATGCCTCCTCACATGGGTATATGAATCACTATATGGTTCTCCTCCATGACAATCATGAGGGCACAAAAACTTGTAGCTCCCACCATATTTTCCCCCTTCAAGTTTGGTCACATAGTTCCACAAGGGTGTCAATGCAACGTTCCCCTCTAGTGTTTCAATTCTCTCATCAAAATCATCCCCTTCCTCTTCAAACCCTTCCTCCTCATCATACATTGGGTCACTCATATGGGGACCACTATATTCTTCTTCTTCTTGTTCTTCTCTTCTATTTCTACTCCCCCTTTCCATCATGAAAACCAAGAGTGGAATGATACATAGAAGCCAAAAAAACATCATCTTTGAATATGAAAATAGGTGGTGGAAAACCTGCAAATAAATGAGCAAGAAGAAAGAATGGGAAAGTGTAGGAGAGGGAGGAGAGAAAATATCAAAAACAATGACAAAAAAAGGAGAAAGTTTTGGGTTTGCGCTTACCCTTTTAGCTTTTGTAGATGGAAGCCCTTCTTCTCTCCTCCAAGCTCCTGCTCCTTCTCTCCTCCAAGCTCTCCTCAGCTCTTTCTTCTCCAAGCTCTCTTCTCCTCTCTTTCTCCTCTCTTCCCCAAGCTGTCCAAAAACACAAGTGAGCAAATGAGAGGTGAAAGTGAGCTTTTAACTTTTTCATCCCATCCCTAATTCAACACTAACCCACCCCCTAACCCAACTTAAGCAAAAAAAAAAATCGCTTTTTTGGAGGGCGCAAGTCGGATCTGTCCGCCGCTGTACGAAAGCGGTCGTGATCCGTACGGAACCACCTACGAAGCGCAGCGTTTCCATATGCCGATCTGCCATACGAAGCGCAAATCCGACATACAGAAATGCGGATTGGGCGGGGCGTTTTGGAAATGGCAGGAACTGTCTCTTTCCAACCAATCCGCGTTTCCGAATTTCGGATTCGTGTTTCGTACGATGGATCCCGTACGATTCCGTACGGGACGTAGATTGAGTGTTGGAGCCGCGGGGGGGGGACGTTTCTTGCAACACTGAATTAGACTATCTTGCATGACATAATTTAGGTTGAATTTGGTGCACACTCTTTGTGCCTTTATCTATGCTACATGAGAGTACCCCCTCTATTTCACTCTCGATCATGCTCTAAGTAAGAAAGCTTCTTAAGCATGTTTCCAAGTCACTATCGTTTGAAAGAATTTTTTTTTTAAGCAAAATTGAGTAATATTTAGATTAAATCTGTGCCTGATTGCAACAAATACACGGGGAGTACATCGATTTAGAATCCAAATTTCATTAGATGTCTACTAGCTACAGACCCATTACAACATGGATACTCCCTATCAATGGTATTACCTCAAAATTGATACATATAGGAACTATCATATAAGCTGACTGGACAAAAACCAAAATAGCCTTGCGGAAAGGTCAATCAGATTCAGTATCTGGCATGTTAAGATCTATAACTGGCTTGTTTGCTAGATCTAGAGGTTGATCTTGCATATTGGAAGGTCCTATGGCAAGATTGATGGATAAATGATCATCCAGAGTGCGTCCATATCATCTTCCAACTTTAAAATATGTTGTTGAAGTAGGAAGATACAATCTTGCTATTCAACCTAAGCATTATACATTTGACAAAATTATGCTTGTATGTCATCATCAACCCTCTGTAGGGCCTCATGGGCCTCTAAACACTGGGAGAAGGCACAATCCCCAGAGGGGGAATTCGAGGATGAGGAGGACATCATGTTCTAGAGATGACAAAAATTATAACCCGAGTAGATTGTGTGCAAAGGAAAACCCAACCAACCCAAATCCACCTAGTGCAGTAAATAATAGGCCTAGTGCAGAAAGAAGGGACTGAGGAACTACATCCAAATTAATAATAATAGACTCCCAACGACAAGGATTTCCAACTCGAACAAAAGAGCCTCTTCTCCAATACCCGGTGCGCAAACAATGTCACAAAAACACTTTGAAATCGAAATTTCTTTGAACTAGAGACTTCCATGGGGAGACAAAAGGAAAGTGGCTCAATTTACAACTTAAGACCATGGATAGGGAACTAATTAAGTTGAACCTTCCCTCACACTTCTGTCTACTGAGAGTTTTCAACATAGGGGGCTTGGGTTTACCTTCTAACTGAAGAATGAGAGCTAGACTGGTGCCAATTGGAACAAAAATGCAAGGGTATTCCAAGGAGATTTGCGAGCCAGAGAGTCCATTACGCTAGAAAACCCACAAATTGAAATGTCGAACCCACACCTTTCCAATTGCTATCGAAAGCGCCAAGGCCCTGAGAAGAATATCCTTGCAGAGCCTCTTGGAGAAGGTTTGATTAGACTCCACAGTTGAATTTAGAGGCAAATTCTAGAACCAATTCTCCTCCCGCTGATGAGGATAGCAAATTCTTAAGATCGACACATGCATGAATGAATCCTAGGTTGGGTTTGGAGTCCATATAACACCACTACGCGTACCTTTGCCACACAAATTGCATCATATTACGATTATTGTCACCTGTGTGACCTCCAAGGGAACTCATCATCTTTTTGAGTTGAAGGTCATTCCGAAAAGTTGGCAGAGGATCCTTGTAATTACATGCATGGGAGGATATGAAGATACCACCTGCATGGTGGTGGATTTCATTCGGTGCCACGTTAAAAGATATCCTGCTGGGAGCCATTAACCAAAGGAGCATCCTTTCATGAATAAGCGAGGCAGAAAGGACAACGACAAATGGATATGACTGCTTAACTAATGATAAAGAGGAGAGGGGATGAAACTTACAGGAGGGGGTAGGAACGAGGAGGAAAAAGACGGAAGGGTAAGGGGAATAGGGGGATAGTGTTGAAAATGTAACTAGTTTCGGTCTTCATAATTGTTGTTGTACTCATTTCAATATGTATTCTATGTAACAAACAAGAAAATAAAAGAAAAAAGTTATTATTATTAAAGCATGGGTTTCATGCTCTTTATTGATGGTCTTCTAGGTAAAAGCATGTTCTTCATGTTTCTAGGGTTTGTTAGGTCTTGGGATGTATTGTCATGAGTCAAATGATGTAGCGTACTAAGTGAATTTTTCCCTAGGTTTTCTGGAGGTAACTAGGATTTAAAATAAAATTTCCTCTTTGTTCAAATTTCTAGTCACTTCAGCTGCCAATAGACAATATGACAATCATATAATGCACAGTAATCAAAATTCAATTGTTTGGTGAAACCCAACCAACTCCAGGGAAATTACAAACAATTAGTTCCAAATTTCACAATCTGATACTGATTTCTATCGATTAGCCGAGCTATATTATTTTATTCTAACCAAGGAGATGCCAATATAATTCTAATACCCTAGTGTGCCTCAGGATAATGCCTCCCCTTTTTGTACAAACGCTGCAACAATTTGATTTTGTTCAAATCCGGGTCCTTGTATGGCGTTCGTCTATCTCATTACGAGCTCACACTACTTGTACAAGACTCATGCTCAATGAACGTAGGAGTAGCAATATTTATGTGTTTGGATATTCGATAAACTTGCCTGGATATCCGTCTGGTATGCGTATGCATCTGGATATCCCAAGGATTCCGCTCTACTCCAGCTGAAACAATTCAGGCGATAATAAACTATTCGACACTTAAGATTCCAAGTGGTTCGGTTGGACTTACAAGTGGTTCAATCCTCACACACTGTCACTGTCCAGTATTACAACTTGTCCTTAGGGGATTCGTCTTGCCCAAAGTTATTCGCTCATAGAGATTTCGATCATCTTCATTGAATTTCCGCAAGGGTTTGACTATCACGACCGATCCAAAATTTAGTTTCCAAGGAGTCGTTTAGCCTCCAGACTTTACTTGAGATACAATGCGGTGATGAATTTCTCCTTGTGCCAGAGAAAATAATGTGTCTACTTCAATGATAGGTTGTCCAAAATTTCGTTATTCTCCAGTTCTACTTACATGGCCCAGAAGTGACTTTGGATGGATGGATTTGCCTTTGAACGAATCTGACTGTCTTGATGAACCCTCTTAGATGAGAAAATTCCTTCAACAATCCTGTGCCAGAAAAAAAAATAAAAGATAAAGGATAAAAGATAAAAAGATAATTTTATCAACTAGGGTGGAATCTTTCACCATCGAAATTGATAGGGGAAGGGGGTCTTAAAACCCTTAGAACCTCAGGCTAAAAAAAACAAAGATAAAATGTTCCAATCTTTCATGCTCCAATTGAGATCATCCCTCTTGTATTTATAGATTTCCTAGAGGGGCTTCCTTGCTTAATTATTGAGTAAAATACACCCCAAACCCCAAATTTGGATTTCTCTACCCAGCTACCCCAAAAATTGCCCAATCATGGGGTATTCTGGGTTTTCCCCTTTATTGAGGACTATAGCCTACGGGGATCGATAGGCTATTTCATCCCTTAATCGATTAATTATTTGGGAACATTACAATTCCCCCTTCCTGACATTGCTTAATGTCAAGTTTTGTTGTTGCCCACTTTGTAATCCTTCCTTACTCTTCAAAGCCAAACTAAGTAGATATTCATGTTGAGAAATCGATAGGTGTAAATTTTTGTAGATGTTCTATGCTTGATGCAACTTTACTTTTATTCCCAATATCAAACAACAATCACATAAATAAGAAAGTAAAATGCTGATAGAACATATCAATAGATCGATAGAAGACAAGCCAAAAATACACTTAACTTGATCAGCAAAATATATGTGTTGTGGTGTGTTATGGTGGTCAACAGGATGCTTCAACCAGCAAAGTCTCAATACGGTCAGCCAACCAGAATGTGTCACACAACCCTCTCGGACAACTCTATATCAGTCAACCCAAAGTCAACAAAAGTCAACGCTGTCCCAGTCAATGGTCAACGCAAAAACATCAACAAAAGGTCAATGCAACCTAGTCAAAGTCAACATCCAACCTCGATTTGTGTGCCAATAAATGCAAACTGCAGAAATCGAAATTTTGGGAGAGATTAGGGTTAGTTTGACCATGCATTGACCAAAGTCAATGCTGGTCAAATCTGCGCTGAAAACCCTAGGTCAAAACATACAATTCTCTTGCTGCGTTTTCCCACATGTGAGAGAAGAAGAGCCTCCAAGGTGATCGAACCAATCAGATGATGAGAGAGAATGTGTGATGAGTGATGGATGAAAATGTCCTCCAACGTTGACCTATATATATCCATTAGTGAGGGTCTGTGACACATTTGCTGGGGCTTCAAGCCTACATTTCAATTATGGTCGACCTTGCACATAAGTGGAATTAATTCAAAATAAATGCTCTGCTCATCGGATCAAGATGATCTTTAGATCGATCTTGCACCTCTCCGAAAGAGGAATCCAATAAAAATATTGGCATCTTCATCTGAGCATCACAACATGGAGTTTGGACCTAGTTGTCCAAAATTAACACTCCCTCTCAACTAGGGAGAACTCCATCCACCTGTTCCATCCAAACATCGTGCGTCATCGCGCTTAACTTGCTTTGCTGGCTTCTTTATTTCAAAACAAAAGGTGAGTCACAAAGACATCACTCCCGGCTGACAAATTCAGTTCAGAGGTCCGAAACCTCTATAGGGCCCAAAGGAGTCACATACCAACCCGAAGTTGGTTTATCTGACCCGAAGTCAAATTGAGGTCTGAAAACTCACTAGACTTGATCCTAGATCAAGTGGTTGGACATGTGCCATCCTAGACATAGAGAGTACGACAATCTTCGATACGTCCATCGGTCTTTGCTACTAGTCTCTAGCTTTTCCCACCTCACTGGCCAAATGAGAGATACTTCCCATGAGTCCGAGACTCAATGGGTAGGATGCATACGAGGCACAAATCATGAGAGGTGAACCAACTCAATATCATAACGGTGGGGCAGAAGCACGCCAACAAGGTTCGGCAAGCCTAGCCCTGTGGTTGCTTATAGCTCCAAGAAGCTATCCCCAAAGCCCCTTGGAGCTCCCAGAGCTCATCGTCCAACAGGACCCTCAACATAGGGTTGTTCCACGATTCCAAGATTCTCACGGAAGGTTAGGAACTTGACCTTCCCCAAGGGCTTTGTGAGAATATCCGCGACCCGCTTATCGATTCCTACATGATCGAGCCTTACGGCGCCTCGCTATACCATATCTCGAATAAAGTGGTACCTGATATCAATATGCTTGGATTGATCGTGGAACATGGGATTCTTAGACAAGCGAATCCCACTCTGGTTATCACAGAGTATCACGGTGGTATCCAGCACATGCCCGAACAGCTCACTGAAGAGCTTTTGCAACCAAACTGCTTCACAATAGGCCATATCTGCTGCAATATATTTGGCCTGAGCAGTGCTCAAAGCCACCGACTTCTGCTTCCTGTTCATCCATGATATCGAGGTAGACCCAAGTGTGAAGCAACATCCAGATGTGCTCTTGCGATCCACCACACTGCCAGCCCAATCGGCTTCAGTATATCCATGGAGTGTCACGCTCCCGACAGTGTATCTTAGCCCATGGTTTATCGTGCCCCGTAGATATCACAACAGATTCTTGGCACCAACCCAGTGAATGTGATGAGGATCAACAATGTGTTGACTCAAAGTGTTCACTGCAAAACATACGTCCGGACGGGTGTTCACTAAGAACATCAAGGCCCCTACGAATTGACGATACTCAATAGGATTTGCTAGCATGGACCCAGCAGTGCTGCCACTCAACTTATTAAAGTTGAGCTACATCGGTGTCGAAACGGACTTACAGTCCACCATTCTGAATCTTTCCAGCAGCTTCACAATATATTTTCCTTGAAAAAGGAAAATCTCGCCATGTCTCTGCTAGACCTCTAGGCCTAAGATGTAATGCATCAGTCCTAGGTCCTTCATCTTGAACTTAGAAGCGAGCTCCCTCTTACGCTAATCAATGAGAGGGTCAGCACCTGTCAGGAAGAGGTCGTCCACATACAACACCAGAATGAGAGGCTTTTCTCTATCAACCTTGAAGTAAAGGTTCGGATCAGCATCACTACGAGTGAAGCCCAGCTTCATCAGGTAGCTATTTATCCTCTTGTACCAAGCTCTGTGGGCTTGCTTCACCCATAGAGGGCTTTCTTCAACCTACATACATGGGTGTCTCGATCCTGGACTTCGAACCCCAGAGGTTGCTCCACATACACCTCTTCCTTTATCGCACCACGCATAAATGCGGTCTTTACATCCATCTGATGAAGATTCCATCCTTGCGTAGCAGTGAGGGATATGATAGAACGGATGGTGGTATATCGAGCCACAGGTGCAAATATATCATCATATTCTACGCCTTCCTTTTGAGAGAAGCCACAGGCAACAAATCTTGCCTTGAACTTTTCAGCACTACCATCAGATCCATGCTTGATCTTATAGAGCCATTTCGAGGTGACAACTGCTTTGTCCTCCGGTCTTGGAACCACATCCTAGACATCATAATGGACTCATATTCTTCGTGCATAGCATCCTTCCAGACATGATGCTTTATGACTTCCTCAAAAGATCCAGGCTCAGATTGTACGATTGTACTCATGGTTGCTAGATAGCCTTGGTATCTATTCGACTTCTTGCTTTCATGGAATGTCCCCCTTGGGGCCACAAGATTCTTGGCATCCTCAAGAGTGTCCCTGAGCCATGAGGGTCTTCTCTTCATTGAAGGAGGTGGATCAATAGGGTCCATCGGTCCTTCAACATCGGGCATCGTCTCATCCTTTGGGGTCTTCCTGATTTCCAGCCCTTACTTCATGGTCTTCCTCAGAGTTCGGAAGATTGATCACTTTACTGAGGGAAGCATCTTCATCAAAGGTAACATCGTGGCATATCTCCACTTCCCTTTGACCAGGCACATAGACTCTATAAGCCTTTGAAGTTTCACTGTATCCCACAAATATTCCCTTCTTCCCAGAAGCATCCAGCGTGCTCCTCTTCTCTTTTGGCACATGAAAATAAATGGGACAACCAAAAACTCTAAAATGTGAGATGTCAGGATTCTTACTAGAGAAAACCTCTTTGGGAGTTTTGGAGTCCAGAGCGGAATGCGGGCATCGATTTTGTATGTACACATCAATGTTCACAGCTTCTCCCCACAGAAACTTCGGAAGACTTTGGTCACATAGCATGGCACGGGCAGCTTCCACAATGGTCCTGTTCTTTCTTTCAGCAACGCCATTTTGCTCAGGAGTATATATGGTTTTGGTCTCCCTCTTAATGCTAGCTTCTCTGCAAAAGTTATTGAACTCGTTCGTCTCATATTCAGTGCCATTATCGGTCCTCAATATCTTGATCTTCTTCCCTGTTGAATTTTCCACCAAGGCTTTGAAAGTATGAAACCTTATGAAAGCCTCATCCTTCTTCTTCAAGAAGTATATCTAAATTTTGCGAGAGAAGTCATTTATGAATGTCATATAATAAGAACATCCTCCCAAGGATGTCACGGGCAACATACCAGACAAATCAGAATGTATCAATTGCAAGACATCAGATGTCTTTGTGACACTTGAGGGGAAAGGTCCCCTTGTATGCTTTCCTTTGGCACAACCCTGACATACACCTTCATGATCATTCTTGAATTCAAGCATCCTCGTCACCACCTTCCTTGCTTCGGGAAGGGCTTTGTAATGAAGGTGTCCAAACCTCCGGTGCCATAGTTCAGTCTGTTGGATAGTATCACATGTCATCGCTCCCAGTGGATTTCCTCGAACCTGGTAGAGTGTATCAACTCTAAACCTAATTGTGACAGCTTCCTTAAAAATTTTCTTCCAGATGCGCACCTTCCCATCAATGAATGCCACATTGAAACCTTTGTCTTCCATGGCCGAAATAGACACAAGGTTCTTCTTCAAATCAGGTGCATATAGTACATCTTGCAAGCAGAGGACTTGACCTTGAGACAAGTGGAGGGTCACAGTCCCTGTCCCTTTCACGGGATATGTGGCATTATCTCCAAGGATAATTTTTAGATTAGTATCCTTTTCAAACATATCAGAAAGTGCTTCCTTAAACCCAGTGAGGTGCCTTGAGGCACCACTATCTATCAACCAGACATCCATAGTGTCGAGTGGAGATGCAACAGAGAGGGCAGATACAAGAGTGAATTCATTTCTTTTATCATCAACAACATTAGATTCCTCATACCTGGAATTTCTCGACCTTTTGAAAGGTTTCCCATTTCCACCAGAGGGAGCCTTCCTCTTTCCTTTGAACCTGTTGTTCCTTTGATTGCCATTCCTCTGGTTGTTGTTGTTATCATCATCCCCAGGAGAATCCTTCTTGAAAGGGCATTCTCTAGCATAGTGGCCGGTCTTGTGGCATGTGTAACATTTTCCTTTCTTTCCTTGGCTCCTTGCTCTTCCTTGGTTCCTCGGACCACCATAGTTCTTCTTCTTAGCACGAGTAGTGAAGGCAACATTACCTTTATTTTCATATTCCTTCATTCTTGATTCCTCTTGTACGTATCTCGATAATAGTTCTTCAAAATCAGTGATCACATTGTTATTGAGAATGGTAGTATTGAATACGTGCCATTCGGAGGAGAGACCTCCAAGTGCGGTGAGAACCATTTCTCGATTGGCTATTGTCTCCCCAATGGCCAGAAGATTATTTCTGCTTTTGGTCAACTTCAGAAAATAAGATTGAACGGATTCATCCCTGCCTTTCTTCAGATTCTTCAGTTGGTTCTTAAAGAAAATGACTTGATTTGCATTGTTGGCCTTGAACATGTTGACCAACTTATCATACATATCCTTGGATGTGCCCAACTCAGAGATGTAGGCTACCAGACTCTTATGAATAGAATCCCAGATCATCAACTTTGCTTTGATTTCCCCCTTCTTATATTTTGACTTGGTGGCAGCAGGTGCAGATGATGGAGGCTCTTAGATTTTACCCTGCACATAGTCCATGACATCTTGGTCTTCCAACATAAGATCCAAAGTCATCTTCCAGGCATGGAAGTCTTCCTTCCTAGTCAACTTATCATCAGCTTTGAAGCCATTATAGTTTGAGGTACCCATGCTCTTATTCGGTGATTGTTTGTCTTCACCTCACCTCTGATACCATGTAAATTTTCATAGATGTTCTATGCTTGATGCAACTTCACTTTTATTCCCAATATCAAACAACAATCACATAAACAAGAAACTAAAATGCTGATAGAACATACCAATAGATCGATAGAAGACAAGCCAAAAATACACTTAACTTGATCAGCAAAATATATGTGTTGTGGTGCGTTACGGAAGTCAACAGGATGCTTCAACCAGCAAAGTCTCAATATGGTCAGCCAACCAGAATGTGTCACACAACCCTCTCGGACAGCTCTATATCAGTCAACCCAAAGTCAACAAAAGTCAACGTTGTCCCAGTCAATGGTCAATGCAAAAACAACAGCAGTAAAAGGTCAACATATCCCGGTCAAAGTCAACATCTAGCCTCGATTTCTGTGCCAATAAATGCGGATTGCAGAAATCGGAATTTTGGGAGAGATTAGGTTCAGTTTGACCATGCGTTGACCAAAGTCAACACTTGTCAAATTTGCATTGAAAACCCTAGGTCAAAACATAAAATTCTCTTGCTGCGTTTTCCCACGTGTGAGAGAAGAAGAGCCTCCAAGGTGATTGAACCAATCAGATGATGAGAGAGAATGTGTGATGAGTGATGGATGAAAATGTCCTCCAACGTTGACCTATATATATCCATCAGTGAGGGTGTGTGACACATCTGCTGGGGCTTCAAGCCTACATTTCAATTCTGGCTGACCTTGCACATAAGTGGAATTAATTCAAAATAAATGTTCTGCTCATCGGATCAAGATGATCTTTAGATCGATCTTGCACCTCTCCGAAAGAGGAATCCGATAAAAATATTGGCATCTTCATCTGAGCATCACAACATGGAGTTTTGACCTAGTTGTCCAAAATTAACAATAGGGCTATACTTAGGATGATATCTCTTATACTTGATAACTACTTGTGATGTATTTTACTTTTTATTGATTATTAATTTCTTCACTTATTATTATGTTGTTCTTATTATCAAACAACTACCAAAAACATGAAGATCAATAGTACACAAGAACATAGGATGTAGGCTCCAAGCCAGGGCCAAAACCTTTCCTTTTGAGAGGAAAACCCACAAAACTCTTCTCTTCTTATAGATTCTTCAAATGAAGAATTCCAAGACCTCTAGACCAAGACCAATACCCTTCCAAGACCAAGCCATACCTTCTTGATGAGGTGCTTCTTCTATCCAAGTCAAACCCAGTCACATCTCTTCCAGTAGCACACTTTCGAGTCTTGACTCGCAACTACAGAATTTCGGCCTCCACTATAGGTCTGCAATTTTTGGCCCCTACAACAGTTGTTGCTTCCACACGTGTGAGGGAACTTAGGGCTTCCAAGGCTTCCTTGCTCCTTCGCTTGGGCTGCTTCTCCTTCTAGGGCTAGTAGGTGACCTAAAAGTCCTTTCTTCGACCTTCTTTTTGCAATTTGAAAACTTTGACCTTACAGCTGCAAAACCCTATCCTTATCTTCACACGTGTATGAGAGAGAGAGAAAATTAACCCAAAACCTTTGTCCTTCTTCCTTCTATCCTTTTTCGCTTGCCTTTCTTCTACCTCTTCTTCGCTTAGATGATGAGAAGTGATTGAGTGTCCATAGGAGGTCAAATTCCCTCCTATATATAGACTTCCAAGTTGGATGACATGCCCTAATGAGGTTGACTTCTTAGCTGCTAGGCTGACTTGGTCTTGGAGGGGTATTTTGACACTTTAAATACAAAAATAATTCTTTTGACATGTTACAATATGCCCAATGGGGTCTTCTTCATATGACAATGACTCTATTGACTTCTTGACTCTTTGACAAACCCTAGAAGCACTCAATGTGTGCTTGACCTCTAAATAAAATAGCCTTGAGCATGAAACCTATTGTTGCTCGGATTGTATAGGCATCGCGACAACACTCAGGATGGGGGTTGTCACTCTGATCTCCGCCCACTCCATTTTGACTTTCTCCCAACAACAGGCTATGGGGGGTAGTCCCTATGGAATGAAGTGAAGGAAAACAAGTTGGAAACCAACTTGTTTGGGAGACACAGATGAGTGGCCTAGCCACTTGGTTGAATTTAAGCAAGATTATTAATTAGATTGGATTCTAAACTATGGGACTAGTGCCTTAATGGAGTCACAATTTTTGGTTATGGTAGATTGGAACCAAATGACCGGATGGACACCCGCTGCTTGAATGGTTTGACTAACCTATATGATGTGCAAATCCTACGACCTATGTGAGATGCAGTGATCTTGGTTAATTTTAATTATATACCTAGTGTAAGTGTAACCTTCCCTTAACTGTTTTGAAGCCAAGCTCCAAGGTAGGCTGTGGGAAGGAGGCCAACAGGAAGCAGGCTAAGGCCTGATTAACGATACCTTCTGTTAGGCTCCTATCACCCAATACCTCTGGCGCTGCAGAGATTGTGGCTCTGATGACTGCAAGGTCATTGTGTTAATCATTGAAGAGTTGTTGGGCCCCTCAAGCTAGGTGAGAAGGGTTGCCCTAGATTTCTATCAACCTAGCTTATGCTAGGAGGTAAATTATTAATGCAATCTAGACTTATTATGCTTGTGAAGAGATTAGGAGTGAGATTATCTTGAGTGAAGATTGTTCGTGTTACTTAAGTACTTAGTGTGAATTATCTTAAAGGAAGAGTACTATACAATATTGAGATAACAATCTTAAACAAGATAAGTGCTAATAGATACAAGTGCAAACTTCATCTATGAGATGCTTGACCAGTTCAAAGAAAACAAAAGCACTTATACAGTAATGATTATACACAAGATGTAAAATGCCAATGTTTTTAACAATGTTTCAATACCACTTAGGATAAACCAAACACCACTTCCGAGATAACCAATGAGATACTCAAATGCTTAAGATGATCAACACATATGCCAAAGACTTAGAGCAATTATTCAAGTATATTCCAAACACAATGATGCCAATTAGATTCCAAGTATCAAAACAACTTATACCAATCACAAGATTAAATCTTTGAAGCTTAAGTGTAGGAGTGCTTTAGGTGCCAATTTCAGAAAATTTTGCAAATTTAGAACAAGACACAAAAATGTTAGATCCCAACAATCAAATCAACAATAGTACTTCAGAAAAATTTCAGCCACTTATTAGTGTTATGGCAGTGGTAGAAAAGTCACTCTAGATTATAGAATTTGCCCAACACATGAAGCACAAAACTTTCCAATGACCAACATAAGTAAATTTATGTGTCTAGCTTACTTTATGATGACGTGTTCAACAATATTTCAGTTCTGTAATAAGTTATTACAGCACTAAATTGACCCACAATTGAACAATCTAGTGATATCAAAACTAATGCCCAATATGCCCAAAAATAGTAAAAATTCACCAAATTTGAAAAAATCAATTTTTAGGGCTTTTAGAGGGTATGATTCAAAAAATTTCAGATCTGATTCAGTTATTTATGCAGTAAATTCTAGCCAACATAAAATCAGATCCAAGCCAAATCTAGGATGCCCAAGTGGCCAAAATTCATGAATTTTTAGATTTTACAAATTAGAGCAATTTTGACCAGGTTAAATGTGATTTTAGGGTTTATGAGGTCAGTGTTACAATCTAAAAATTACAGCAGTGATAAAACAATGAAGATTAGGGTTTAAATAGCAAACTCTAGGCCCAAGGCCTTGAAGATCCCTTGGTCAAAATTTGCTGAAACTTTCGGATCAAGTTCCCATTGGGAAAATAATTTTTTTTGGCCCCAAAACTTGAAAAACCACCTAGTGTTTAGTCCAGAAAAATCATAAAAGGATCTAGGGCAAGTTAGGGCCAAGGAGGGCCAACACCAAGCCCAATAGGGCTAGTGTTGGGCTGGAAAGTGCCAAGGAGGGTCAACGCTTGAAGGGAGAGACCTTTTAGAAGGCCTAACGACTAAGGGAGAGGCCCTAAATGGGCCATTGTGGCCCCCCCACAATGGCTACGACTTACGGTGAGAAAGAGGTCGATGTCCTTGGGAGGGCCCTAAGGCCTATGGCCTAAGGCTAAAGGCCTAGAAGGGTAGCCGCAAGCCCTTAGAGGGTTGCGACTAAGGGAAGAGAGGGGAGAAGGAGGAGACGAGGGGCCGAGGAGGGCTAGCAGAGGAGGGTTGAGAGGGAGGAGGGCCGAGGGGAGGAGAGGACTGCAGCAGGCCTAGGAGGTGAGGTTGTGGCCCCTAGGGATCATGACTATCCCTAGGGAGGCTAGAAACCATGACACAGAGGGCCAAAGGAGGGACGATGAGGGTTTTGAGGGAATAACCGGGGCTAGAAGCCTTGAAAACCTTGCTCAATTTTTTTTTGTGTTTCAGCTTTTCAATTTTTTGAAAATTCTTCCATGGGTAGCCTTGCAAATTTTTCAAGAGGCTAGATCTTACCCTCAAGGGCCTACATCTATCTCTTCTTCCACTTGATCCCTTGATCCAACCTGCAAAAAATAAAAATACAACACCCCAAACACCAAATATATACAAAATATCTAAAAATCCCCATACCCCAATTAGCAAAATAATTTACAATTTTAATTTACAAAATTATCTTACAAATCATGCAAGGGTTTCAAATAGATTTTGAGAAATACTTTTATGATATTGTTTCCTTTGATGAATGACAACGACTTAAGAAAATTTATGCTCACTATAGCCTTACTGAAGATTTAATGCACCATATAAAAACTTAGGATCCAAGCAAAATGATCCTTGTCCACAGTCTGTGAACTTGGAGACCAAGGACTGAAGTACTTGCAATCACTATGTATTATCTCAAAATAATCATATAAAACAAAACGTAGGAAGCTCGTAGTCAGTACATACCACAAATTAACGTACAAGTACACCTCGAGTTGCACCCCAAAGTATTTTATTATAGCAAAAGAAATAGTTTCCAGAGGGACAATAGTTTACACAAATGCTTCAACAACAATATTCTAACCATAGATCAAGATGACTAGAGACTCAACTGACTCTCTAATTTATAGATAAATCCTCCAAGTGGATATGTAACGACTAGTTTCTTTGATCTTTGTCAAAATAATTTTGGTCGTTGATAAACACTTCAAGATCTTTTAATCTTGGCCCTTGAGTTTTTATTTTTGAGGAATTTTCGAATTTATCATTTAATTCCATTTTTATTAGCTCCAAATTAATTATTTTGAGTTAATTTCCTCAAAAATTTGACTTTGACTTAACCATCGAAGTCCAAGGGTCCAAATTTTCCTGAAAAATACAATATTCCCTTGGTGGAGGACCTTTAAAAATTGATTCCTTTAAGACCCACGAATTTTCCACTTGGAGAATTAATTTTCCTAAGACAACCTAACTTGACTCTAATTAATTAATTTTATGGCTTACGATTTAATTTTATTTTGCCATAAAAATTAATTAATTTACACACGAGGGGATTTATTATTTTTCCATCCTCTAATACATAATATTTTACATTTACAATCCTCAAAGGGGGAATACACATTCGACTTAGACCGTCAAGTCACGTAACCCATCTGTGACACAAGATGATCTAGTAGACCAAGTGATTTGTAATAAAATAATTAAGCCAACTAGCTTAAATTATTCCCAAGTCACTTTTACATTAGACTCGACTAGAAACACTAGGACTCACATAAGACTTTGACAATAAATTTCACCCTAGCTTTGGAGGTTTAACCTGGAGGGGAAAAACTCTTTTGATTATCGTGTTTATAAACACAGATAATCAGCGAGATTAAAAAAACTCCTAGGATGAAATTCATCGCCAAAATCATAGGCTTACCTAGGTTGTTACATATACTCGAGGTCTTACTAGGATCATTTACATCATATAACTTGCAGAATGGGATGACCATGACACATAGACTGCTGATATGTGATCTGATCCTGTTGAAAAAATTGGCGCTTTCGCCTCCTTGGAACTTTGACAGTTTGAGTGCAACAAAACCCATGCTACAAAAATAACAGTAATAATTTTTCTTTCTTTTTACAATATACAAGAATCAAGAGTACATTTCATATTTTTGAAGACCGAACCTAGTTACATATTTCAACACTCCCTCTTAACTAGGGATTTATTCATAATAGTACATGGACATTCTCAAACTGAAGATATCTCATAAGAAGAGTCATATTTGTAAGCCATCTTATAAGCTATTATTTCAGCTTATCTCATTGCATCTCATCATACCAACCAATATTATCACATAGCAAGGCCTTAACTAACCACTCTATCTCTCCACAAGATCAGAGCACAATGCTGGAAAGACAATGAATGAGAGACACCATCATCATTGTCTCTCAAGGCACATACCTCACCTGGGTGTTCATAGGGTATGTCCTTTTAGGACAATTCCTATCTTGGAATAACACATCCTCAAGGAATTTCCTCTTCTACTACTTTTACCTGTAGGATGCCCTACCTCATCCTCAAAGAGTATTACAACTCAGATGCTTACCCAATCCTCCATTCTTTCTTCACAAAATGAAGACAAGAACGATGTGTCTATCTCTCCCTCTCAACTAGGGAGGAGATATCAACCAATCCACGCTTGTCTCTCAAATACACAAGCTTCTTATTAGGAAGAGATTTTGTTAAAATGTCAGCTACCACTTGCTCATCGATGGAGATATACTGTAGCTGCAACACTCCATCTTTCACCAACTTTTGTATGTAATGATACTTGTTATTTATGTGCTTTGTCTTTCCATGGAGTACTGGGTTTCTAGACAACATTATGCAAGTGGTGTTATCACAATGTATAACTGTAGGGTCCATTGGTCCTTCAAACAGGCCGGACAATAGCTTCCTCAACCAGACAACTTCTCTGTTTACTTCACAAGCTGCAATGTATTCAACTTCAACACTGCTTAAAGCAATTGACTCTTGCTTTCTACTCATCCATGATCACAAAGGATCCCAAGCTAAAAAATCCTCCAGTAGTTCTTCTTCTATCTGTCTCACTACCTCCCCAATCAAAGTTTGTATATCCAATCAATTGGACATCATTTTTTCTATCATTTTTCAAGCAGTATTGGATTGTTCTCTGCAAATATCTCATTATATGCTTGGCTACTATCTAATGATCATACTTGGGATCTATCTGAAACTGACTGAGAATACTCATTGCAAAACAAATGTTTGGTCGAGTGTTCACCAGATACATCATAGATCCAACCAATTGTCTATACCTTGTAGGATCCACGGGGCTTGAATCAAAACTTCTTAGCCTCTTCAAATTTGTGATCATGGGGTTGTCATAGGTTTGCAATCCATCATGCCAAGCCTCTGCAGCATCTTAATAACATATTTTCCTTGACCTAGGTATATTTCACTAGGTCCTTGCCAAACTTCCAACCCCAAGTAATAGTGCATCAACCCTAGATCCTTCATATCAAATTCCGTTGCCAATTGTTTCTTGCACTCTTGAATATGACCTTCCACACGTGTTATAAGAAGATCATCCACATATAGAAGAATGATTATGCGTTCATTCTCCACTACCTTGATATAGAGATTTAGATCAACAAAACTCTTTGAGAAGCCCAATCTTTGTAGGTATGTGTCCATCCTTGCATACCAATCCCTTGGAGCTTGCTCTCTTGAATATGATCTTCCACACATGTTATAAGAAGATCCTCCACATATAGAAGAATGATTACGCGTTCATTCTCCACTACCTTGATATAGAGATTTAGATCAACAAAATTCTTCGAGAAGCCCAACCTTTGTAGGTATTGTCCATCCTTGCATACCAAGCCCTTGGAGCTTCCTTAAGGCCATAAAGTGCCTCCTTCAGCTTGAAGACGCGAGTCTCCCTATGATTCACTTCAAATTCCAAGGGCTGTTCTATATAGACTTCTTCATCGACAATACCGTTCAAGAATGTTATCTTGATATCCATTTGATGGATGTTCCATCCCATCGATGCTGCCAAAGAGACTAATGATCATATAGTTGTGTATCTAGTTGTAGGTGCAAATGTCTCTTCATAATCGATGCTTTCTTGTTGGGAGAAACCCCTAGCCACAAACCGTGCTTTATATTTATCAATACTTCCATACGCTGCATGTTTAATCTTGTAAAGCCACTTGGAAGTCACCACAGATTTGTCTATTGGCCTAGGAACGATTTCCCAAACTCCATTCTTCATTTATTAATATCTTTCATTCATAGCATCTTTCCATTCTTGATGATTGACAACATCTTCAAAGGTGGATGGTTCTGCTTCAATCAACTTTTTCATATAAGCTGCATAACCTGAGTATCTTTTATGTTTCTTACTTTCCTTGAATGTATGCTTGTCTGCTCCATGTCCTTCTGCATCTTGAAGAGTAGACTTCAACCTATTAGGTCTCTTTCTATTTTCAAGAATTGTGACTTATTGCACAGGTTCGCTGGGACCTTCTTCTTCATGATCATAATCTCTTTCCTCCCTAGAACATTCTTCAAATATCGGTAGTTCTTCATCATCAGAGTCGATCGGGAGATCTTTGTGAAATTTTCTGAATGTTACTTATGCATAAATCCACTGTTAGATCTGGTTATGCTTCTCCTACTTACATAAGTTATGAATGCTGAATATTCAGATTAACATCAAATCAAAACACATAACAGACTTTCACTGATTAAGATCTAAAACAAAAAAGTACATGCACACATAGACAAAGTGACACAAGATTTTCTGGACAATAGTCCTCGAAAAAAACCAATGCGGGAAAACTGGTCTTCTGGCTGCTGGAGGGTTTGTATTATTAAGTAGTTTTTTGAATACAACAAATCTGGGTACCACACTGGTAAAATCGACAGAGAAAAATATAGATTTGCAGCTAACTTGCTGTTCTGAAGCCAAAACATTGACTGATCCACCCCCTCAAACGAGATTTACAAGACTCAGCCAGATCTTGGCCCTAGAAACCCCTGTACTGCTCCTGAAGCCCCTGTGTCAGCCTCTGCAGCCTCTGCGCTGGCCTGGAGAGGGTTGTGTAACCCCAGAATGGGTGATGCAGACCCTACGCTGCCCTTGAGGATCTCTGCGTAACCCAGATGGGTCCTCGGTTGACTAGCGCTGCCCCAAAAGGGACTGCGTAGCACCTGCGTAGCTGAAGCTGCCCCTGTGTTGCACAACTGCTGCCCTCTCTGCTATTGCTGCCTCTGCTTCTCTGCGCTGCCTTTGGAAGCTGCTCTCTGCCTCTTGCTGATTCTAGGCACTGGGATCAGACCATCCCCTTTGCCTATACTACCCCTCTCTGTAGTTAAAACACTTTTGGAAATTCTTAGCAAATCACGCCCTATAATTCTAGCTTAGCTTCAATGCTCTGCCTCTATGTGTGTCGTCTCCAAATGGCCCCAAGCCTTTCCTTTATACTTTTCTTATTGGGAAATCAACGACCATGATCAGATCTTGAATCGATGGCTAAGATTAAAAGAAAGTTTGATCCGTGTGACTTAATACAATTTCATCACATGTTTTAATTAATTACCTTTAATAATTTAATTTTCCTAAGTTAGACTTAGGATCCATAATTAAAATTATTAATTAATTAATTATCTCCCAAATCAGATGAAATTTCCCATATCCCTTTCTGGGTATTGGAGATCTCATGTACTCTAGTCCCGTCACAAATTTTGAGAGCTAGAGCACATCCAATGCTACTCCATCACTCAAAAAAACTCAACACTCCTTAGCGAGGAATGTGCTCTAGTACAAACTCTGCTTCACCCCAAAGCTCTGCATTGATCTCTGGTGCGTGTCTCTGCACTGTAGAAATTTTAGACCCAACCCCGGTTATCAGTTTCTCCTTATCACTTCCATATAGTTAAATGTCCATTCCCATAATCATACATTCAACAAGCTAGAAATGATAAATATTTCTGAAAACACAAATTCTGGAAATTTCACAGTGCTGGAAATTGCAGAAATAAAACACAGAAAATAATTCAGCCACACACATAGAAAATAACACGCTGATTTTTGGTCAATATGACCCTGGAAAAACCCCCTACAACTCTTGGGGAAAACCAGTTCGAAAGCTCTTCTTTATTTCTAAATATTGCTTTTACAGAGAAATGAAATACATAGTAAAAATTCCAACAACCAATAATTTTTACTTATCTTGAAAATTGTGCTTGTACTCCACCTCGATTTTCGTGCCAATGCAAAACAGTAAAATTACAGTGAAAGTTACAACATTAAATGCTGTACGGACAACATGGAAAAGTGTGTTAGAACCACTGTATGACCCTCGAAAATTGTGCCAAAGGCTACCTTGAAAACTGTGCCAACTACTGTTGTATGAACCTCGATTTCTGTGGTGCTTTTCAGTTGTCCGGACCTCGAAAATAGTGCCTCCTTTGCTGCTGTACGAACCTCGAAATATGTGCCAATATTGCTGCAATAAATGTTGTTCTCCCTTCCTCGATTTTCGTGCTACTTGCCTTGAAAATCATGCTCCTGCTTTGCTGTACGGATTTGCTGAAATAGTGCTGCCTTGGTAAATGTGTCAAGGTGTTGTTTCTCCTTCTTCTTCTCTGCTTAGAAATTTCTCCTGCTCTCCTCTCTTTCTCTCAATCTGCTCATGAAAGATTGAATGACCTTTTCTCTTCTTTCCTCCTTTAACCTAACCCTAAGTGACTTTTGGGGAGTCCCTAAATCCAATGGCTGAGATAACTTTAGATCTAGGGCTGAGATAAAATGTGCATTTAATTCTCACTTTCTATTTTTCAATTCACCCCACTTAAATAAAGACCCACTTAGCCTTTTATTCCTATAGTCACTTTTTCACTTTCTAATTTCACATTGACTTTAATAAAGTCACTTTAAGTTTAAAATTAGACTTAGTGACTTTATCACTTACAAAGTCACTTTTAAATTAGATTTGACTTTACCACTTATAAAGTCACTTTAGGAGAAAAGGTTAAATACATTTGGACACTTTTCCCTAGGCCAAAGATCAAAGGCTTAGGGAACCACTTGTCCTCTGGTACCCAAATTTTAACACTCCCTCTTACCGAGGAAAGTGTTCCTCACCACACCCATCTTGTTTCTGAAGTAGACATGCTTGCCTCGTGGTAAGGCTTTGGTGAATATGTCGACTACCTGTTCATCTGTAAGAATATACTCAAGCTTCACAGCTCCTTATGGAACATAGTCTCTGATGAAATGATATTTGATTCTGATATGCTTTGACCTGTCATGAAATACTAGATTCTCCGTGAGTTTAATGCAACTCTGATTATCACAATAAATCACTGAAGCTCTCAACGCTTGACCAAATAAGCCAAACAACATCTTGCGAAGCCATATGGTCTCACAACTAGCCAAATTAGCTGCCATGTACTCTGCTTCCACTGAACTCAATGCAACTGATTGTTGCTTCTGATTGAACCACGACACAACTTCCGAACCCAACCCAAAACAACACCTTGAAGTGCTCTTCCTATCAGAAGCACAACCTGCCCAATCAAAATCAGTGTACCTTGCCAATCTCACTCCATCTCCCTGTCTATAATCTAGACCATAGTCCACTGTCCCCTGCAAGTAACACAAAATGTGTTTTGCAGCAACCCAGTGCACTTTCCTGGGCTCACACATGAACTGGCTCATCGTGTTGACTGCAAAACATATATTTGGTCTAGTGTTGACCAAATACATCAAGGAACGAATCAACTATCTATACAATGTAGGATCCAC
Source organism: Pinus albicaulis (assembly GCA_034641835.2). Lineage (NCBI taxonomy): Eukaryota > Viridiplantae > Streptophyta > Pinopsida > Pinales > Pinaceae > Pinus > Pinus albicaulis. The sequence goes on along the minus strand of CM076576.1, from coordinate 814,775,525 downwards.
CAACTCGGAATCAGAAGCGTGAAGCTTCTTTCAGTTAGTGATCATAGGTGTCGACATGGGTTTGCAATCCTCCATGTGAAATCTGCTAAGAATGTCCACAATATACTTCCCATGTCCTAGGAAGAAATGCCCCTCCTCTTGCCACACCTCCAATCCCAAAAATTAATGCATCAAGCCAATGTCCTTCATCTCGAACTCCAAAGCAAGATCTCTCTTGTAGCCCTCTATGAGTCTCTCTGCACCCGTAATGACCAAGTCATCCACATACAACACCAGAATGAGGGGCTCCTTGAAGCAAACAAAGTTCCTTCTCAAGTTAAATACTCCAGAACACTTGGAATACAAAGATATCCATGAGGATACAAATATTATATTAGATGTAAGATGAATGAGATGAGATAGATAGATAGATGATTGAATGTTACAAGTGAGGCCTGCTTATATACCTACGCGGGTGCCTCTTCACGAAAGGTCATGTCTTATCAGACATGGCCTTTCAACCTAATTATTAATTAACTAATTAACTATTTTATTCATTACATTGCCTTCCCTTCAAAAAGCTTTGTCCTCAAAGCTTGTCGACAAAATGCCTCAATTTCTTTTCCTGCTACGAACATCTTCTCGTCTCGGGGCAGTCATCCTTGTCAATACAAGTTGATATGATCCTCTAAGTGACAAACAAAACTGTCACACTGAGAATGGATTGAACCATCCTAAGATGACTGGCAGCTTGTGATGATTCGTTAGTATTCGTCGGAATATTAGCTTGTTTCTGTTCTGAATACATAGCTTGGTTGAGTTGTCTGCTCCCGTGATTTGGATGTCGATAGGGAACTTTTTTGGTTTGACTTTGATTTTCTTTTGGCGAGGATGTTATTGAGTAGGTTACAGAACCTTCACTTAGAATGTTTCTCCTTTGTCTGACATCTAAGTTTGTTTCTTCTGCAACTTGCTTGTCGTCCTCTTCAGCTGAGACATTTACTGGATCAACATTCGATTTTTCTTCAACATGAACTTCTACATTTGTCGATTTTGACGACTCTTTTTCGACAAGTTGTTGCATCTTGTTTTCCAACGACTTCTTATCCTTCTTCAATTTCTTAATTTGTGTTAGCAATTTTTCGTTGTGGTCCTTAAGGCGAGAAACTTCTTCATTCTTGTTAGCTGTGATTTTGTCAATTTCCTTTTGCATATTTTGAATCGCCTTTTTACTTTCTTGAGAAATTACTTTTGAAATTTCTTGAATGTCTTCATGTGTCACTGAATTTGGTTTTAAGTTAATGTCCCGTAGCGTTATTTTCTTCTTTTTGTAGGAGAATGTTAAAAGGGGATTTGGCAAACTTCCACATAGCACATCCTCTGCATGTATCAATGTGATCAAAACTGAAATCTGGCACACCTGTGGTGATCTCCCACAATGTCCTCAAGGCCCCATGATACATGTGCCCCATCCTGCGGTGCCAAATCTCTCACAGCTCTGAACTGCTAGCTCTGGTGTCGGTACTACTGCTCAATGCCATAAGGGGCTGGAATGAAAACTTGTACACCTTGGCATGGTGCACACCAATTGCTCTAGCTAAAGAAGCTGGAGCGCCCCTAGGATATATAAGCACCTGTCCTCTCCTGAACAATACCTCATACCCTCTGTCCTCCAATGCTGAGACGGATATAAGGTTCTTCTTCATCCCTGGCACATATAGAACATCCGACACTTTCAAGGGAGGTTTGGGTTCTCTATCAAATGTCAATGTCCTCACACCGACTGCTCTAACAACGATGTTGTCTCCGAGTACTACCTCTATATCAGTGCCACTCCCTGAAAGCTCTGAGAAGTACTCACGGACTCCTGTCATATGACGGGAAGCCCCACTGTCAACATACCAAATACCTGAAGATGCTCCGCCAGTGGAGGGAAATGCACACTCCCTCTCAACCTGTGTGGCAGGTGATCCCGCACTAGTGGACTCAAGAGCAATGTACCCAAACTCCCGGTTAATTCGAACTTGACTTTCTCTTGGTCAATGAACCCAACTTCTGACAATTCCAACACTTGACTTTGGAAAAGTCCTTTTCCTTGTTCACCTACTCTTTACCTTTACTTTTGCCCCCACCACCACTTGTGGAAGCTTTCTTCTTTCCCTTGCCCTTATTGCCCCTTGCTAACAATGCAACATTGTCATCCTCCTCTACCTGCTTTGCTGTTCCAAGATGGTTCTTTCTGATTTCATTCTGAATGCAATCATCCCACAACCTCTCCCAAGTGAGAAGGTTCTCCCGTGCAACAATCCCATCCACAAAACTCTTGGCAAGACTATTCAATGTAATCCGCACCAACTTAGTGGGTGGAATGGTCTCTCCAACAACAACCAACTCATCTCTCACAGAAGTGATCTTTGTGAGGTATGTTGTAACGCCATCAGTATTAGCCATTTTAATGGCCTTCAACTTCTCCCTTAGGACCATTTTTCTGTTCTCATTTGTGCTCTGATAGAGATTGGTCAAGGCTGTCCACATTTCATGTGCATATGTCTTTCCTCTCACATGAGGAATGACACGGTCTTTAACACCATGTAGAATCAGTTTGTTTCCCTTGGCATTCTTCTTATTAAAATCTTCCAACTTAACAGGGTCAACAGGCACTGCTACTGGGTGTTGTGCGGTGTGAACCATGATGCCCCAGACTTTTGCCTCCTCAAAGATGCTCTGGATTCTCTCCCTCCATGCACTATCGTTGCTCTGCCCATCCAACCTATCCTCCACCCTCAAGCCCAAAGACATGCTTGTTGTCCTAACAAACTAAAGTTTTCAAATCTGTGGTAAAGGTTCAGTTTTCTGTGTGAAAATAGCTGGCTGTAATTTTTCACTTGCTGTCCCAAACTGCACTTTTCAGCCATCCAAGCTCTGATACCATGTAGAAATTTTAGACCCAACCTCGGTTATCAGTTTCTTCTTGTCACTCCCATATAGTTAAATGCCCATTCCCATAATCATACATTCAACAAGTTGGAAATGATAAATATTTCTGAAAACACAAGTTCTGGAAATTTCATAGTGCTGGAAATTGCAGAAATAAAACACAGAAAATAATTCAGTCACACACGCAGAAAATAACACATTGATTTTTAGTCAATATGACCCTGGAAAAACCCCCTACAACTCTTGGGGAAAACTAGTTTGAAAGCTTTTCTTTATTTTTGAATATTGTTTTTACAAAGAAATGAAATACACAGTAAAAATTCTAGCAACCAATAATTTTTACTGATCTCGAAAATCGTGCTTGTACTCCACCTCGATTTTCGTGCCAATGCAAAATAGAAAAATTACAGCGAAAGGTATAGCATTAAATGTTGTATGGACAACATGGAAAAGTGCGTTGGAAAAGCTGTACGACCCTCCTCGAAAATTGTGCCAAAGGTTGCCTCAAACACTGTGCCAACTGTTGCCGAACGGACCTTGAAAACAATGCCTCCTTTGCTGTTGTACGGACCTCGAAGACAGTGCCTCCTTTGCTGCTGTACGAAACTCGAAATCTGTGCCAGTATTGCTGCAATAAATGTTGTTCTCTCTTCCTCGATTTTCGTGCCACTTGCCTCGAAAATCGTGCTCCTGCTTTGCTGAAATAGAGCTGCCTTGGTAAATGTGCCAAGGTGTTGTTTCTCCTTCTTCTCTGCTCAAAAATTTATCCTGCTCTCCTTCTCTCTTTCACTCAATCTGATCATGAAAGACTGAATGACTTTTTCTCTTCTTTTCCTCCTTTAACCTAACCCTAAGTGACTTTTGGGGAATCCCTAAATCCAATGGCTGAGATAGCTTTAGATCTAGGGCTAAGATTAAATGTGCATTTAATTCACACTTTCTATTTTTCAATTCACCCCACTTAAATAAAGACCCACTTAGCCTTTTATTCCTATAGTCACTTTTTCACTTTCTAATTTCACATTGACTTTAATAAAGTCATTTTAAAATTAGACTTGGTAACTTTATCACTTATAAAGTCACTTTTAAAATAGATTTGACTTTACCACTTATAAAGTCACTTTAGGAGAAAAAGTTAAATACATTTGGACACTTTTCCCTAGGCCAAAGATCAAAGTCTTAGGGAACCACTTGTCCTCTGGTATGTGAAAAATCCTAGATCCGAATTCCTACTGCAACAAATATGAATTACTTCTTCTATTATGTTACATAATTATTTCATTATTGTGAAATATCAAAGTAATTTCTAAAGCAGTCTACACAAATAATACTACGGAAATAAATCTAAGTGCTGAAACAATCTGAACAAAATACAATGAAAAACATCCACATGTGACACAATAGTTTTTGGACTAAGTCCCCGGAAAAAACCCAACTTGGGAAAACCGGTGCAATAGTTTTGAGGGTTTGTATTATTAAGCAGCAAAATCTTAAATACAACTAGGGTGCCAACATCCGGCAAACCCTTCAGAGAAATCTAGACAGCAAAAAATAACTGTGAGATATACCTCACTCAGCAAGTCTCTGCTGATCAAAAACAACGCTGGCGAAGCCCTCACTGCCTCTACGTGATTGCGACGCTAGATCTGCGTAAGCCTACATGGGAAAGCTTAAGGAACTGTGTCACCCTTCTCTGCAGCTGATCTGGCTGATCTGAAGCTAGATTTTGGCCCTCCTGGCTCAGAACCCCAGCCTCTAGCTTTCTCCGGACTGACTCCAAGAGACATTGCGCTGGTTTTGCGTGATTCTCTGCAGGAACTGTGTCACCTCTGCAAAAAACTGCGTTGTCTCTTTTCTGCATAAATGCTGTCTCACTCTGAAATGTATTCTTGGTCCACCTGACCAATCTCTGCTTCTGCCCGTCTCTGGATCTGATCACTGAATCACAATCACTTAGCAAACCCTGCCTTAGTGATTTGATCTTTGATCAAAAGTTGTGTCTCCTCACACAAATCGAAATGCTCAATGGCTCAAGTGCAATAACGTATTTTCCATAGGCCCCTAACCCTCCTTATATTCTTCCGTTGAACCTTCAACGACCAAGATTAAAACATAATCAAGGGTTAAGATTAACTTGGAGGTGATCCATGACTTCATCTAGAAGATTCACACTTAGTTTAATTAATACCCTTTAATTAATCAGTTTCCCTAAATTTAGACTTAGGAAAACATAAAAAACGATTAATTATTTTAATTAAACCATCTCTAAGTGGAATTTTCCAAAACCATTTCTGGGTTTTATGGAATACATGTGTCCTAGCCTATATACAAAGTTACAAGGCTAGAGCACATCCGATGCTACCATAGATCAACACTCCCTCTCAGCGAGGAAAGTGCTCTAGCAAGACAACTCATTGTGTTGCTGGTCTGACTTATGTAACATCTGCTGCTGTGTTGTTGATGCTGCTCACCAACACTGCACAAGAAAATGTTGCATCTGTGCTGCTTCTGACTATGTATGTTGCTGCCAACTGCCACTTTACTGCAACTCCCTCTGAATTTTGCAACCATGCTGTTGCACTGCGTGAACACTACACTGCACAGTGTGAGCACTGTTCTGCATTGCGTTGCCCCTCTGTGCACTGCGTTGCTGCTGCTCATCTCCTGCTGCTACTCATCTATGACTGCTGCTGCACTGTTGCTAATTGCAACAGAAAAACATCCGAAATTGGACAAGAAAATTTGCAACTGAAAAATAAGACTGACTGCTGCTAGTTTCTGCACTAGCTCTCTGAAAACACTGCGCTGTTGCTGCTCTGCATTGCGTGAGCACTGCACTGCACTGCTGCTGCTCAACTGCTAATGCTGCTGTTCCCTTTCTGCGCTGATTAGGCTCTAGTACTGCTAGCCACTGCACTGTCTTCTCATCTTCCATTGCAACTGTCTATCCTGCTACTATCTTTAGGCTGTCGTAGCTCACATGTGATCCAAGAGTTCGGAAATACTTAAGGATCCTACCTCCTTGTAGATTCTGTATCTACAAATCCAAGTCAACCCATTTCTCTCCTTTCGAAATATGAGCTAACATGGCACAATCTTTTTCTGCCTCAATCTTGGCAACTCTTGCTTATGGATCTTCCTTCTCCTCTTTATGCTTTTTCTTAAGAGGACAATGTGTGGCATAATGCCCCATTTCCCCACACCGGAAGCACTTGATCTTGGACAGGTCTTTCTTTTTCTGTTTCTGTTGCCCTTTTGATGCAAGGGCAGTGTTATCTTCTTCCTCTTTTTTGACCTTTGAACTGCTATTGCCATCCTCCAAGTGGATTTTTAGGAGATCTCTCCTCAACTCTTGATGGAGGAGCATCCGGCTCAACAATTTTATTTTAATTTAATAGATATAGGGGGTCTTGTATTTCTATGAAATTGGAATAATCTGTTTGGAGTTGAGTGATTTTAATATTTTAAAAATAGGATTAATTAAATATTGAGAGGATTTTTGTAAATGTTCTCGAAAGAGAATATGAGAGGTTTGAGAATTAATTGTAAATCCTAAATTAGAATTGGTTTCATGAATCTGGGGATTTATGAGAATCTTTAGGGATAAAAGAGAGATTTTAGGATATAGAGGATATTTAGGATTTGATTGAGGATATAGTGGATCTAAACCAAAATTGGTTTTAGAATCCAATTGTATAAATTGTAAGTCTCAAGGCATTAGACGGAGAGATTCAAGATTTAGAGAGATATAGTTTGGATTGGAAGCCTACGGGCTGTAAGAAGAAGTAGGCCACTGATTAGAAAATCAGGGCAGAAGAACAATCCTGTGTAAATATTTGATTGTCAATACAAGAACTCAATTTCTGAGTTTGTATGAAGTGTGATGTGTTAATTCATTTATAAATGTGTGTATGTACTAGATAATTTGTATAATTTAAGTGTGCAGGGTATTTTGGAAGAACCAGAGAAGGAATCAAATTCACAAGGAATTTGATAGATTCCTTTTCGGAAAGCTGAGGGACTACGTTGAATGATCTGTACTTAACCTGATGAATAAATGGCGGAATGGAAACTATGAATTTCAACCTGGGCAAGTGGCATGATATATATCTTGATATCGTGTTTGTATCCCAGTGGATCAAAGTCCTTTTATGTTCGAAAACAAAAACTTGTGGCCTTAGAAGGTGTTAGAGTTGCGTTGTAGCTTACGGAATGGAGAGTTATTAAGGAAAGTGATTTAATTGTTCTTGAAGAAATTACTGGCGTGATGGAAACTTGAAATCTGGGTGCAAAAAAAACCAGCGATCTAAGCCTTGAGCGGAGAACTGTGTATAGCGGAGTAAATAGATGATTGGAGGGAAATTAAATGCAGTTGAAAGTTAAAGAGCGCACAGAAAATAGATCTCAATTTGAATTTCAAAATCGCATTTTGAAATTGGCATGTCGTTATGGAATTTCTTCAGGTTGAAACTATGGGTTTATATTTCTGAGGAGCAACAAAGAACCGAATCTCTGTTTTCCGCGAAAATAAAGACAAAAAGCACAAATTGATGGCGCAGTAAACGTTGAAATGGTTTTATAAAACCACACGTGGTTTTCGCGTAGGTTGAAAGCTGTAAGCGGTATTTAGTTGATGAGTGCAATAGTGTCAAGGCAGTGACACGTAGCATCAATAAACCACCAATTTCGCGTAAGTTTCAAAACATTAAACATCGGTTGAGTTGAATTGCGATACTCGTTGATTTGAAGGCATAGTATGATGGACAGTGGAGATTGAAAAGAAAAGAGCCTCGATATATATGCAGGTTTATTGGACGAGCATCGATGTATGCGAAGAGTATTAAATTGGAGAAATGGTAAGTTATAATGTTTATAACTTATGTTAAAAGTTGAGTTAATTCCGTAAATATTGGTGAGATTAATGCTGGGGACGGACAGACACATACAATTGCTAGCAAAAGTGTATTGAAATAAATGAGGGTCCAACATATATATGTTGACAATTCTGTTTTAAATCAAAGTTGAATTCGTAGATTCGATATTCATGTTTAGAGTTTATAATAAGGGTCGTTTCAAAGTTTATGAAAGATTTAAGCTTTGGTTAAGGGCAAATATCTTTTCATAAAAGATATAATGAAATGGGAATAGATTTTTGGATTAAGAGGGTGTCATTAAATTTGACATTGTAAAATTCCCGAGTTTAATGAGAAAGGCATTTTTATATGCGTAACGGTGATTATAAAGTAGCTAAGGTTTCGTCAAAGTGGTATCAGAGCTAGCAAAAGCTCTTTTGAAGATTAAAGTATTTTTTTAAATTATATAGAATGCATGTGTGATGGATGAAGCAAGAGAAGATCAGATTTTGAATTTGATAAGTCGCAGATACACAGAGTTGATGTGTAACAGGCATTTGTAGATTTACATGAGAATTGTACATTCAGAGTACTAGCAATGAGGAGAATAAGGTCATGCAGAGATCTTGAAGGTGAGATAATTTTAATCTGGTTTGAAGATTGTGATTGCAGAATTCTGGTTGCAGACAAGATGAAGACAAAGGTTTTGATGATGATGGCAATGAACCTATCCAATTAGAGATTGGAAGAAAGAAGGAAGGTGACTGAGTGCAGCATCCAAAGGAACATCAGGTTCAAGAAAGTGAACCAAAAAAATACCTAGGAAGAGGTCAAGGTTAGAAAGGAAGCTTGATAGGGTATTGAGTAGCAAAAAGAGATTGCTACAAGAGGAGGCTATGTTGCAGATCACCAATTGAGCATGTATGAGCTCATGAGGAAGATGGCCATGGAGGCTCAGAGAAGAGGTTCTAAAGATAGAATAAGTGATGAGGATCGAGAAAGAGATATTGCAGTAATGAAAGTATAGCTTGAGGTACTACAGGGATGGCTACAAGAAACAAGGAATGAATGCCAAAGGCATGGATGGAGAATGAAGAAATGGGTTAGATGGAACCTATTGCAAAAGAAATGGAATGCTAAGCTGATGAACAAGTTCAGAGAACTTGAATAGATACATATTTCTATGTTGGAAAAAGAAAGACTCAAAGGAGTTGAGTCACAGCAAATAGGATCTGCTGGAAACCAGAAAATACATTGTGAAATATTGGTGCTTGAAGAAGCAAACGAGACTGAAAGGTCTTGTGGTTTTAAAACTAATGATTTGTGTATGATTTCAGGTACATCACAGGATGATGCACAAACTTTAAATTTTGTTAAGCAAAAGGCGCTGAATCTGAAATCTGTTCAGATTAATGCTGAGATAGCAAGATCTCAGAAAGAAAAGGAGACAGAGGGGTCTTATGGAATTATACAACAGAATATTGAAGCAGAGGAAGAAGGACCATCTGATGATTGGTCAACAACAAGGGAAGGTATGGAAAGTCGTGTAAAGTTTCCAAATTCTACCCCAATTGAAATTGTTGAGTTATATAGAAAGCTAGATCTTCAAAGAAGAGAGTTGGAAAAGCAGAGGATCTATACTCGGGATAAATTGCTAAAAGAGAAAGACAAAGAAATTGTCATGAATGACAGTCAGGAAACAGAGGATAAGGATGTAAGAATGTTTCATCAAGTCAAAAAAGTTAATTAGTGTGGACCAGAGCAGGGATACATTCTTGAAATAGATGATATGAAGAAGAGACTAGCTGATAGTCTCATGGAGGATTTAAATCAACATACTGATGTGCTGACAAAGGAGTCAAATGAAAACTCAAAGCAACATACTGAGATGTTGCCAGAGGAGGAAGAGACATTGAAACCTTGTATTTTTAATACTGATAATTCATGTGTTAATTATGCAGTCAAAGAAGGACAACAAATGGAAAATGTTAGAGAATCTAATGAAAATGAAACTATGTTAGCTGAAAACATAGTGGAGGATCATCATTCTATCATGGTGATTGGCTCAACGGAGATAACCCTGGAAACTGGGAAGGAAGGCAATACAAATTTTCTTAGTCCTGAAAGAGATTTAGAACTGCAAGAGGAAGATTTGGTGACTGGATCATCAAATGAGACCATTGGGTATTGTGATTTTGAAATTGATAATTTGATTGTGTTTACAGGTGTTGCAGAAGGCAATACATCTCTTGGAGTTGTCTTGAATGAAGATAAATTGTTGCAGCAAAAGGAACCCATAGATTCCTTACTTAATAAGGAGAGCATCTACAAGGAAGTTGAGACATTCATGTCTCATATAAAGGAACTTGTTATTGCTGAAGACAAGGAGGAATTGGTTTATCTGATTGGCCAAGAGAAGACTGTAGGACAGACTCTTAGAACTGCCACAATGGTGGAGAATCAGAATTCTATTCTGATAGAGGATGAAGATACAGTGTTTGAAGAATTTGAATTGATTTCCAGAATAAATGAAGGAGGTAAAGGACAATCACTGAAGGTTTTCAAGGAAGAAAAAGAAGGATATGTTGAAACTGAATTGTAGCATATTGATGATATGTTTGGCATGAAACAAGTACAAAGGGAATGGCTGAAATGCTTGCTAGAAACATTTGAACAAGAGAAAGGAATTGCAGACACTGAAGTGGAAATGTCTGAAGTTATGGAAGAGCCAGGAGCAAATGCTAGTTTGCCGAAATTGATTATGCTTGCTAGTATACAAGGAACAGTGAATGAGTATGTTGCTGTAGTTAAAGAATCAGAAGATAATTTATTTTTCAAAAATGAATTTGCAGGTAGTGAGCAGAAGAAGGATGTTGCAGAGGGAGATATCTTAAGAGATATTCAGGAAGTTTGGGAGGTAACAACATCTACAACAATGTCCAAAGTAACAGTATTTGGAGAAATATCTACAAGAGTATTTGGAGCAGTATCTACAACAATATTTGCAGCAGAAATTGGAAGCAGCAACAAATGGCAGAGTGGTTACCAGTCAGAGGATAACCTGGACATAGAGATTGAAAACATAAGAAGGTTGACGATGAAGGTGTTTCAGAAGAAGACAACAACAAGAGAGCAAAGAAACAGCAGCAAGGAAAAGACAAGAACAAAAAGTGAAAGCATAGCTAGTGGGAAGATGCAGAATAAAGTATGGAAGCCTGGAAAAGTGCAGCTGAAGAATGATACAGCTTATGGACAGTAGCAAAACATAGTATGGGATCCAGGAGGCAAAGGTTGGAAGCACATGATCAGGAGATCATGATAAATTTCTACTTTGGGAGTTTGATGCAGGAGCATCCGGCTCAGCAATTTCATTTTAATTTGATAGATATAGGGGGTCTTGTATTTCTATGAAATTGGAATAATTTGTTTGGAGTTGAGTGATTTTAATATTTTAAAAATAGGATTAATTAAATATTGAGAGGATTTTTGTAAATGTTCTCGAAAGAGAATATGAGAGGTTTGAGAATTAATTGTAAATCCTAAATTAGAATTGGTTTCATGACTCTGGGGATTTATGAGAATCCTTAGGGATAAAAGAGAGATTTTAGGATATAGAGGATATTTAGGATTTGATTGAGGATATAGTGGATCTAAACCAAAATTGGTTTTAGAATCCAATTGTATAAATTGTAAGCCTCAAGGCATTAGACGGAGAGATTCAGGATTTAGAGAGATAGAGTTTGGATTGGAAGCCTACGAGCTGTAAGAAGAAGTAGGCCACTGATTAGAAAATCAAGCCAGAAGAACAATCCTGTGTAAATATTTGATTGTCAATACAAGAACTCAATTTCTGAGTTTGTATGAAGTGTGATGTGTTAATGCATTTATAAATGTGTGTATTTACCAGATCATTTGTATAATTTAAGTGTGCAGGGTATTTTGGAAGAACCAGAGAAGGAATCGAACTCACAAGGAGTTCGATAGATTCCTTTTCGAAAAGCTGAGGGACTGCGTTGAATGATCTGTACTTAACCTGATGAATAAATGACGGAATAGAAACTGTGAATTTCAGCCTAGGCAAGTGGCATGATATGCATCTTGATACCGTGTTTGTATCCCAGTGGATCAAAGTCCTTTTATGTTCAAAAACAAAAACTTGTGGTGTTAGAAGGTGTTAGAGTTGCGTTGTAGCTTATGAAATTGAGAGTTATTAAGGAAAGTGATTTAATTTTTCTTGAAGAAATTACTGGCGTGATGGAAACCCGAAATATGGGTGCAAAAAAAAACCAGCGATCTAAGCCTTGAGCGGAGAACTGTGTATAGCAGAGTAAATAAATGATTGCAAGGAAATTAAATGCTGTTGAAAGTTAAAGAGCGCACATAAAAGAGATCTCAATTTGAATTTCAAAATCGTATTTTGAAATTGGCATGTTGTTATGGAATTTCTTCAGATTGAAACTATGGGTTTATATCTCTGAGGAGCAACATAGAACCAAATCTTTGTTTTCCGTGAAAATAAAGATAGAAAGCACGAATTGATGGCGCAGTAAACGTTGAAATGGTTTTATAAAACCACACGTGGTTTTCGCGTAGGTTGACAGCTGTAAGCGGTATTTAGTTGAGTGCGATAGTGTCAAGGCAGTGACACGTAGCATCAATAAACCACCAATTTCGCGTAAGTTTCAAAACATTAAACATCGGTTGAGTTGAATTGTGATACCCGTTGATTTGAAGGCATAGTATGATGGACGGTGGAGATTGAAAAGAAAAGAGCCTTGATATATATGCAGGTTTATTGGACGAGCGTCGGTGTATGTGAAGAGTATTAAATTGGAGAAATGGTAAGTTATAATGTTTATAACTTATGTTAAAAGTTGAGTTAATTTCGTAAAGATTGGCGAGATTGATGCTGGGGACAGATGGACACATACAATTGCCAGCAAAAGTGTATTGAAATAAATGAGGGTCCAACATATATATGTTGACAATTCTGTTTTAAATCAAAGTTGAATTCATGGATTCGATATTCATGTTTAGAGTTTATAATAAGGGTCCTTTCAAAGTTTATGAAAGATTTAAGTTTTGGTTAAGGGAAAATATCTTTTCATAAAAGATATAATGAAATGGGAATAGATTTTTGGATTAAGAGGGTGTCATTAAATTTGACATTGTAAAATTCCTGGGTTTAGTGCGAAGGGCATTTTTATATGCGTAACGGTGATATTATAAAGCAGCTAAGGTTGCGTCAACTCTTCTTGTTGTAAGGCTGCCCACATTGCTTCCCATCCTGGAAGTCTTTCTCTGCCCAATATGCTTTGGACAAAGACTTGATAATCCTCTGAAACAGAGTTTAGAGTGAGCCTTACTAGCTCTGAGTCTTTAGGAGCAGATCCTACTGCAGACAGTTGATCTCGGTTTTCCTGAATCTGAGATAAGGAGTCAAAACGCTCTCCCTTCTTCATCTTGATATTCCACATCTTCTCTTCAAGGTACATCTTCTGCTGCTCGGAAGATCCTTGGTATAGCTGTTCCAGTCCTACCCACATTTCTCTAGCCGTGGTCTTTGCAGCTATGTGGGGTATGATACGATCCTTTACTCCATCTAGGATCAACCGCTTGGCTCTTGCGATATTCTTCTTGAATTGCCTAAGGTGTGCTGCATCATGAGGTTCTGCAACTGCGCTGTCTATAAGGGCTTTCAGATCATGCTCATCAAGGAGAAACTCTATCCTTGATTTCCAAATAACATAGTTGGAGGCACCCTCCAATCTATCTTGGTCACGCAGTCCATTGCTGGCCATCTCATCAACTTTGTCGAAATCTTCCTCTAACCCTCTGCTCAGCTAGACTTACACACTCCTTGAGGAGTAATTCTCTGCTTCTGCTGCTGCATGGGAAAAACTGAGTTTCTTTGAGTAAGAAAACCCTTATGAGGTCAAGAAATCCCCAACTGTGTTTTTTAGAATTTTCTATCGCTTATGCACCAGCTCTTACTGCTGTGCAGTAACTGCGTCCTTTAGCTATGCTGCCTCTTCTGCAATTGAAAAATATTACCCCTCTGTCAACTCTCTCAGAGGGAGCCTTTTTTGCACTAAAATTCCCTTCTGGCTTGGACAGTGTAATTTTCTGGGAGGGTCTGCTGCTGATCGCGTAGATCCCAGAGTCTTCAGTGCTGATTTGCTGGTTCAATTGTGTTTCACCTGCACTTCAGCTTGAATAAGCTCTGATACCATGTGACAAATCCTAGATCCGGATTCCTACTGCAACGAATCTGAATTACTTCTTCTATTATGTTACATAATTATTTCATTACTGTGAAATATCAAAGTAATTTCTAAAGCAGTCTACACAAATAATGCTGCTGAAATAAATCTAAGTGCTGAAATTATTTTGAACAATATACAATGAAAAACATCCACATGTGACATAGTTGTTTTTGGACTAAGTCCTCGGAAAAAACCCAACTTGGGAAAACCGGTGCAACAGTTCTGAGGGTTTGTATTATTAAGCAGCAAAATCTTGAATACAACTAGGTGCCAACATCCGGCAAACCCTTCATAGAAATCTAGACAACAAAAAATAACTGTGAGATATACCTCACTTAGCAAGTCTCCGGCTGATAAAAAACAACGCTGGTGAAGCCCTCACTGCCTCTGCGTGATTGCCTATGCTAGATCTGCATAAGCCTGCGTGGGCAAGCTTGAGGAACTGCATCACCCTTCTCTGCAGCTGATCTGGCTGATCTGAAGCTAGATTTTGGCCCTCCTGGCTCAGAACCCCAGCCTCTAGCTTTCTCCGGACTGACTCCAAGAGACACTGCGTTGGTTCTGCGTGATTCTCTGCAGGAACTGTGTCACCTCTGCAGAAAACTGCACTGTCTCTTTTCTGCGTAAATGTTGTCTCACTCTGAAATGTATTCTTGGTCCACCTGACCAATCTCTGCTTCTGGCCCTCTCTCGATCTAATCACTGAATCACAATGACTTAGCAAACCTTGCCCTAGTGATTTGATCCTTGATCAAAAGCTGTGTCTCCTCACACAAATCGAAAATGCTCAATGGCTCAAGTGTCACAACGTATGTTCTATAGGCCCCTCACCCTCCTTCATATATTCTTCTGCTGAACCTTCAACGACCAAAATTAAAACATAATCAAGGGCTAAGATTAACTTGGAGGTGATCCATGACTTTATCTAGAAGATTCACACTTAGTTTAATTAATACCCTTTAATTAATCAGTTTCCCTAAGTTTAGACTTAGGAAAACATTAAAGAACGATTAATTATTTTAAATAAACTATCTCTAAGTGGAATTTTCCAAAACCATTTCTGGGTTTTATGGAATACATGTGTCATAGCCTATATACAAATTTATAAGGCTAGAGCACATCCGATGCTACCATAAATGAACATGGTACCCAAATTTTAACATGCACTGATGCTGGACCTGTTGCCCTCCGTCACTGTGCTGCTGCTGCGATTATGTACTGCTGCCCATGACACTGCCACCGGCACTGCTACATCTGTACTCCAACTCCCTCTCAATCTGCTGCATCTGTGCTGCCATCTGCTGCACTGCATCTTCAGTTGCTGAGAGAAGCAACTGAATCTCTTGCCCAATCTTTGACAGACAAGTCAGTTTGGCTGCATCCTTATCACCGAGGCTTCATCGGCTACTGATTTGTGCTGTCATCTGGAGGATGTTGCACAGCTACAACTCTGCACTGTGTAAGTAGACTCCCGCTGCACTGTTGAATTCACATCAACCCCTTGTGCTGAAATCTCTCACGCTGCTGCTGCGATGCGCTGTCCTCCTCAAGCCTCTACGCTGTTGCAACTCTACTCCGCGCTGTTGAAGTCACATCAACCCCTACGCTGTTGCTGCATCTGCACTGCGCTACTCCTTCCAACTTTCAGATCTGCCTCTGCTTCATTCGTGACTCTCTGCACCAACTGCTCCACTTGTCCCACTACTGTCTTAAGGTTCTCGTAGCTCGAATGTGATCCAAGAGATGAGTTGCTCAAGGATCCCACCATCACTCTATAGCTGCTCTACAGATCCATTTTGCCCCACTTTCGTGGTTCATGAGCGCTCATGTCTGCATCGTGTTCTGACCCATCGTCCGCCACAACAACCTTGGAAGTAGAAGCTTCCTTGTCCTTCTTCTTCTGTGGACAATTGTTGGCGAAATGTCCTAGTTCGCCACACTGGAAACATTTGATCTTTTAAATATCACACTTCTTCTTCCCTTGCTGCCTTTTTGATGCCAAGGCTGCATCTATTTCATCTTCCTTCTCCACTCTGCTGGATCCCGCGTTGTACTGCTTCTTAGTGAATCTACGGAGTTCTTCTTGACGCATGATTGCCCACAAGTTGTCCTAGTCGGGAAGGTCCGCTTTGCCCAAGACACTTTGGACAAAGGTTTCCCACTCTTATGTGACCGTATTGAGAGCAGTCCTTACCATCACATTGTCCCCCACCTTTGCTCCAGTGGCAGTCAATTGATCTTTGATCATTTGTAATCTGAAGAGAAAGTGTTCCATGCCTTCCCCCTTGGTCATCATGAATTACTGCATCTGAGTCTCCAGAAGCTTCTTCCTCTGGACGGACTTCCCCTCATATAGCGCTGTTAAGGCCTTCCACATCTCATTAGTTGTTTTCTTCTCAGCTATATGTGGAACAACATGGTCCTTAACTCCTTCCGTTATGAGCCGCTTGGCATGTGTCGCAGCTTCCTCATGCTTCTTCAGGAAATCTGCATCAGTTGGCGCGACCAGGACCTATTCTGCAGGGTCTCTTAGACGGTATGCCTCTATGACTACTAGGATTTTGGCCTTCTAGACTGCAAAGTTGGACAGTCCGTCCAACCTATCTTGATCACGTAGTCCGTGAGGTGCCATCTGCTCTAGAAAATCTGTTGGAACTCCTCTCTATACTAGAGATTTGGATCTAGGGTCCTTGGCGAAACAGGCAGCCTCTGCTCCCTCTGACAACTGATTTCCTCTCTTGGAAATTCGCCAAATCAAATGATTCAGCTCTCTTCGATACACTGACCGATCTGCAGGTTCCTTTGGCTTGAAACCCTCTGAGAAGCTGATCTCCTCCCACTCTTTATCTCTAGTGCTTAGGCTAAATTCTGAAGCTTCAGAAATTTAACCCCACCAACACCTTTTGAAGTTCTGTAGCTCTGCTTCCGGCACTTCTAAACCAGACAGCTTCAGATCTGCGTCACCTTAGTTGGCCTCTGCGTGAGCAGAGAATCCCAGCGTTGCCTCTGCGTAGTAAATACGTGGGTCTGCGTGGAGACAGCGTAGGACTGCGTCACCCTGACCTTTGTGTGGCTTTTCTCCCTCTGAAACTGCGCTATCCCTTCAGATCTGGCTTTTTGCTACTGCTGCTGCTCTCATTGTTACTTTCTGCAGCAAGATTCGTCAGTGTTCTATTGGTGACCCTGCTAGATTTGCAATTGCTCTGATAACATGTGAAAATTTCTCAATGTTACTTATGCAGAAATCTACTGTTAGATCTGGTTATGCTTCTCTTACTTACATAAGTTATTAACACTGAATATTCAGATTAACATCAAAGAAAAACACATAACAGACTTTCACCGATTCAGATCTAAAACAGAAAAGTACATGCACACATAAACAAAGTGACACAAGATTTTCTGGACAATAGTCCTCGGAAAAATCCAATGCGGGAAAACCGGTCTTCTAGCTGCTGGAGGGTTTGTATTATCAAGTAGTTTTATGAATACAACAAATCTGGGTACCACACTGGTAAACCCGACAGAGAAAAATATAGATATGCAGCTAACCTGTTGTTCTGAAGCCAAAACGTTGATTGATCCACACCCTCAAACAGGATTTACAAGACTCAGCCAGATCTTGGCCCTAGAAACCCCAACGCTGCCCCTGAAGCCCCTGCATCAGCCTCTGCAGCCTCTGCGTTGGCTTGGAGAGGGCTGCGTAACCCCAGAATGGGTGACGCAGACCCTACGCTGCCCTGGAGGGTCTCTGCGTAACCCAGGTGGGTCCTCGACTGACCAGCGCTGCACTAGAAGGGATTGTGTAGTTGAATATGCCCTTGCATTGCGCAACTGCTGCCTCTGCTTCTCTGCGCTACCTCTGGAAGCTGCTCTTTGTCTCTTGCTGATTCTAGGCACTAGGATCAAACCATCCCCTTTGCCAAAACTACTCCTCTCTGCAGCTGAAACACTTCTGGAAATCCTTAGCAAACCATGCCCAAGAATTCCAACTTAGCTTCAGTGCTCTGCCTCTGTGTGTGTCTTCTCCAAATGATCCCAAGCCTTTCCTTTATATTTTTCTTGTTGGGAAACCAATGACCATGATCAGATCTTGAATCAATGGCTAAGATTAAAAGAAAGCTTGACTCGTGTGACTTAAGACAATTTCATCACATGTTTTAATTAATTACCTTTAATAATTTAATTTTCCTAACTTAGACTTAGGGTCCATAATTAAAATTATTAATTAATTAATTATCTCCCAAACTGGATGAAATTTCCCAAATCCCTTTCTGGGCATTAGAGTTCTCATGTACTCTAGTCCCTCCACAAATTTTGGGAGCTAGAGCACATTTGATGTTACCCTATCACTCAAGAAAACTTAACAATCTTTAGATTTCTTATATGCAATACTTTCATGAAAGATCACATATCGACTTACTTCAATTCAATGCCCTTCCTTAATGTAGATCCTATATGCCTTTGAAGTGTTACTATAGCCAACAAATATGCTTTTCATGGTTGTAGGATCCAACTTATTTGTTTTATCTTTTGGAATGTGAATATAAGGCAACCAAATATCCAGAGATGCTCTACATATGGTTTCTACCCAGTGAATGCTTCTTTAGGAGTCACGTTGTCCAGTGATCTGTGAGGACTTAGATTTTGAATGTAGGTAGTTGTTTTAGATGCTTCACCCCAGAGAAGTTGAGGTAAGTCTTGATTGTGTAACATAGCTCTAACAATTTCTTAAATTGAGCGATCTTTTTGTTTTGCTACTCCATTTTGCTCTGGATTATATGGAAGTATTAGCTTCCTGTTATGTATAATTTATTAGTTATTAGTTAAATATAGTTGTCTTAGGTTTATTAATGTGGAAGGGCATGATCAACAATCATGCCTCTTCGCCAAGGGACACCGTAGGGTTGTATTTAAAGCCTTGGTGATTCCCACTTGTAATCATCTCATCTTTTATCAGTAATAATATATACTTATTCAAGTTTACTAGAGTTTTTACACTCCATCGGTATCGGAGCAGTCGCTCTTTAGGATCTGTGTGATCACTACTGCTACTTTCTGTGGTTAATCTCTATCGCTCAACTGTTGCCATTAACTCTCTGTTGAGCACCTTACAAACCAACACTCCGCATCCCTCACCCTCTCGACCACTCACCTCCGCTTACAACCATTCTCAACGCTGCACTCACCCCAACCCCCCTGCACATACCCCCTCACCCCTCATCCCAACGCTCACACAACACTCCCCTCACCATCTCACCATCCCCCTCGCTGCCCACTTCCATTCCCCCTCGGCCCTCGCTCACCCCATCTCCATCGCCCCCTCCTTGCCGGTCCTTCCGTCCATCCTTCCTCTCGGTCCCTCGGCTTTGTTTTCCACCTCCCGACCACCCCTTCCCCATCTCCCCACCCTTCGTGCCGTCCCCGCGTCTTTCCCACCCTCCTTCTCGCTCCACTTCCCGCTGTCTCCCAACCCACTCCCCGCCATTCTGCTGTCCCACTCCTGCTTCCCCCCGACACCTCTCCTCCCGCCGGCCCTCCAGCCCACCTTTTCCCCCTGCCTCCCCCGACACTTCTCCTCCCCGCCCTTCCGCCCACCTCTCCTTCCCGCCTCCCCCGACACCTCGCCTCTCCGCCTTCCCCCATTCCTGCCCCCGCCTCCCCCGACACCCTTCCTGCCCCGCCGTCCCTCGTCCACCTCTCCGTCCCCCATCGCCACTCAACAATGCTGCGGTCAAACAAAAATCGGGTCAAATTAAATAAAAAAACAACGGTGGTCAGCAACGGTGGTTACGAAACTATGCATCAGTTCGGTTCCACAGGTGACGTTTACGGATTTACAGTTCGAATTTTAACTATAATAAGAATTAAATATATCATAGTTTAAAAATATATATATATATATATATATATATATATATATATATATATATAGTTTATAAACTATATAATATACAATTTATTATTATATAATTATTAAAAAAAATATATAATTATTATTATTTAAAAAAAATAATAAAATAAAATAAAATAATAATAATAATAATAATAAAAATTATTATTATTATTTAAAAAAAAAGGGAAAAAACTGGCAAAAAAATATTCACCACTGCATACATGTTCAATGTCTTCATCAATGTCGATGGCCGATTTCCAAAAAAAATTGCTGGATCTTGAGAAACAGATTAATAATAATTTCGAAGACTTTGGCAAAAGATTAGTCGATCTCGAGGATACAGTTGCAGGACATTCCAACAACATCAAAATGATTCAAGATACGACAAATCGAATAGAAAGACAAATTTGGCTAAATCATCACGAGGCCACAAAAAATCATAGCCAAGCAATGCAAAAGCTAACATAACTCTACGACAAGATAAATCAGACACAACAACCAATAGTCCCTAATATGGAACATAATCAACAGAACAATTCAGCAGATTTAGGAAACTCAGAAGACCATCATGAAAAAACCGAGTCCCCACATCATCACGAAGATAGTAATGTAGATTCTCAAAATAAGCAGCTCTGGAATGCATTTGCTAATCAATACCCCTTTCTCGTCCCACCATTAGCATATCATCGAAGAGCAAAAATCGAGCTACCCAAGTTTGACGGTAATGAAAAAAATAGCATTGCATGGCTTAATAAAGCCGAAGAATATTTTGAGATTTATGACATTAATAGTGATGAAGAAAAAATTAAGCACGCTTCCATGAAAATGGAAGGAGAAGCATATAATTGGCATATGTGGTGGAAAAAGACGACACTTGCTATCATTTGGACAAAATTTAAGGATGCATTCTTTAAAAGATTTCAAGGTATAAAAGAAGAAAAGTTTTTTTCAACATTCATCAAATTACGCCAAAAAGGAGATGTGGATGAGTACACTCGAGAATGGGAGACCTTAGCGACAAGAGTACCTAGATTGTCAGAATCTCATTTAATCCAGTCTTTCATCTCAGGACTTAAACCCCATATACAAGAAGAGCTCGAACTTCACGACATTACATCAGTAGAACTAGTAAGGCAAAAAGCAAAAGCTGCTGAAAAGAAATTTGAAAGGTTATCTTGGTCAAAATCAGAAAAAGTATATTCGAGACGAAGATTTCCTCAATCTGAAAATATAGATAATAGAAAATATGTTCCACCCCATCTTCGTGAAGAAGAAAAATCTAACATGGAAATACAAAGGATGAGAGAGGGCAAGTGCAAACGTTGCGGTGAAAAGTGAGACCCTAAGCATAGGTGCGCTAAAGGAAACGAGACAAAGAATCTGTATAACTGTGAAGCAACTAATGACTCTAACCATGATGAATCAGATGCAGCCACCCCAGAGTTCCCTCCAGAACTAGATGATGGAAGCATTACGCAAATGTCCTTATCAACTATGACAGGTATATCACAACCTCACACACTAAAACTAAAAGGACATATTAAGAAGAATAGCGTAATGGTTCTCCTTGACACCGGCAGTACCCACAATTTTCTAGATTCGACCATGGCCAAAAGGCTCAACATCTTTACGTTTCCCATGTCCAATATGAAGGTAATGGTGGCCGATGGTAAGAAAATTGAGAAGTTAGGGAAATGCCATAAGGTCAAATTGCAGATTCAAAACTTTAATTTAGAATCGCCATTCTACACCGTGCCATTACAAGGAGTAGATGTGGTCTTAGGAATTCAATGGCTACAAACCTTAGGTACTTATTCTGCCGACCATCAGAAGCAGTTTATAAGTTTTAAGTGGGAAGGGTAGAAGCACAGGTTGTATGGATTCCAAGCACCAGAAAATCAAATCATGTCATCATCCCAGATGAGGAAGATGATTCGAAAAGGAGCGCCAGCCTATATAGTACAATGTCATTAGTCAGAGATGTTATCTACAAAAAAAATCAGCGAAGGGTCACCAGAAGTACAAGGAAGAGTTTAGACACACGAAAAAGTATTCCAAGACCTGCCAATGAAAATGCCTCCTAATAGGGAAATCGAACATCCAATAGAAGCCAAGACAGGATCCGACCTTGTCAATATCAAATCTTGTCACTATCCACATCACCAAAAGATTGAACTCGAGAAGATGCTCCATGATCTTTTAAAAATGTGGGAAGCAAGAGCTCGCCTCTTGGGAAACTCAAGCATTCGTCAACAATGTCCATCATTCGTATGCTTTGAGTACAAAGCATCTTTAAGAAAGGGGCAATGTTATGTATAATTTATTAATTATTAGTTAAATATAGTTGTCTTAGGTTTATTAATGTGGAATGGCATGATCGTTGATCATGCCTCTTCGCCAAGGGACACCGTAGGGCTGTATTTAAAGCCTTGGTGATTCCCACTTGTAATCATCTCATCTTTTATCAATAATAATATATACTTATTCAAGTTTACCAAAGTTTTTACACTCCACTCCCTCTTAATTCCAGTCTCCTTACAAAATGCTATGAGCTCCTGTTAATTTTAGATAACAATGGCATGTTCTATGCTTGCAACAATTACTTCAATGTCCTTTCATTAGCCCGATGATAATTTCCACTTTATTTCCAATAACAATCACATTAACCATTAATCACATTAGATATCATTTTTGGGATTCAACTGTGTTAAGTAAGTCATTCAACTATGACCATTTCCATGAGAGGTAGTCGTAACTGACTAATTTCTCATGATTTTTGAAAAGTCCACTTAGCACTCATTGCATCGGGTGATGCTCACAGGGGTGAAGAAGTGGAAAACCCTTGATAATTTCTTCTTATTATAAATATCAAACGTTCAGCAGAGAGAGACGGTATAATAAAGTCAAAATTGACTTGCCAATAGATGATCAATACCACTTTCCAAAACAACCCAGTCAAATCTGCAAATCTGCTCTTAGTCAACAACAGTCACTAATTAGAAAGTCAACCATAGTCAAAGTCTGGTCAAATCCTTCCACAACAGCTCGGTCAAAGGAGAGAGAAACTTGACCTCTCTTGTTGGTCAAAGTCAGCGCAAAATAGTCCTCCAAAGTCCAGTAAAAATCGGTTGAAAGAGAGAATCTCTATAGTCAAAATATGCAATTTATCTCTCTAATTAGCCCAAGTCAAAGTTCCCAGATCACCTCAATTTCTATGCCAAATAGTATTTCCTATAGAAACAGAAAATGCTCGAAAGTTCAAACTGAAATTTTGCCCAGAAAGTCAAAGTCAACGTTGGTCAATGTTGGTCAAAGTTGCAAACAACTTCAAATTTTCGGCCTCCTAAAATTTTTCCTCCTTTCTGTCACATGTGAAAATAACAACTGCGCAATGAGGTGTGCAAACCAATCAAATGAGGAGAGAGAAGAATGTGTTGTGTGATTGCTGATGATAATGCCAAATGAGGGTGGAGGTTGCTATATCTATATGAATCGATGAGGGTCAAAAGACATGTTTGTTGGGCTTCATGAGCCTACATGTTGATGTGGCTGACCTTGACAATTTGCACATTTGTGGGCTTCACCTCAAAAACATATTTCCTCTTGTCCAAATTTAGTGATCTTTAGGTCGGTTTTGGTCCTCTTGAAAAGAGGAATTCAATGCAATAATTATATCCATCTAATGAGTTGTCCAAAGTGGGATTTCGCCCTAGTTTCCAACTTTAACGCTCCTTCTCAACTAGGGAGAATTCCACCTGCCAATATCTGAACACTGATCATCTTTCCATCCTGTCATCATGAACCATCTTTGCATCTCGTCTCAACTCTGCTGAACATTGATATAGATAATGAAGAATAATCGATCGAGAGTGAGTCATAAGACCTTACCACTCTCTACTGACAAAAGTCAGTCCACATAATCGGGGGTGGAACCCCAATCAGACTTGATTATGAGTGATCAAGTTGTTGAACATCATGCATCCTAAACATAGGGAGTACGACAAGACACAATGCGTCCATCTATAGTGCTATGGTACTTATCCTCTTTTCCTAACTCATTGGCCAGATGAGAGGCACTTCCCAAGAGTCCCAGACTACATGCGTAGGATGTATGCTGAGGCATTCATAGGAGAAGGTGAACCACTCATCCTATGCATATATCATTAGCTATAGGGGAAGGTGAACCACTCACCCTATGCTCTCATATATCATCATGGGGTACCACAGGGGAAGGTGAAGCACTCACCTTGTACACAACGTACCTATAGGGTAATGTGAGCCACTCACCTTATGGTCGCACATAGCTCCAAGAAGTACCTCAGGCCCCTAGGAGCTCCCAGAGCTCAATGTCCAACTCAAGCGGGACCCTCATGGGAGGGTCCTTCCACAACTCCAAGTCTCTCTCAGAAGGCTAAGATCTTGACTTTCCCCAAGGACTTCGTAAGGATGTCAGCAATATGCTCATCAATCCTTATGTGTTGGATGTTGAATTTCCACGATCCTGGTGTTTGGGATAGAATCTTAAAATCTATGACGCTACCAAACCAAGAATCCCAACAAAGCTATTTTGCACAGCGGAACAATATAAAGCAGTAAATCACACATGCACAAGTATAGACAACTACAAAATATTGTACAATATTGTTCAATACCCCAATATTTGTTACATTAAACCAATTGAATAATACAACAGTCTAGGGTTCCCATACGAGGGATAATGACCCTCAATTATCCACAAGTATAAGAATACAAGATACACTGATAATCTTACTGCAGCCTCTATGTCGTATCTCGTCCTGCTGGTCCTTCACTCCCGTTTTGCTCTCTAGTGCCCCTTAGTCCATCAAGAGACAACACATAGAGTCTCGAGGAGGGCTGCCACCTATCATTGCTGCAAGTCGCTTCTACTACAATGGACACTAGTTGATCCAATCATCTAGGTTGGCCAACACCTGAGCTTCAGAGTCCAATCTGCCATTCTAGTAGCTTCTTTCATCCATCAAAGAGCTACACATTAGGCTCAACAACTTCACCCAAACTTCAACGGTCAAACTCCCTTTATGACTGCTGGTTAAGGGCTACTTTGGGTTGCTTGGGTTGCCAACATGCTGCCCTCCACCAATCCAATGGCACCCAATCCTTCCACTGTAAGATCTACTCCTAGTTGAGGTTTCTATGCAACCAAGTCAACCTCAACAATTGGCTCCCACAGGCCGCTCATAAATCTGATCCACACTGGTCAACACTTGACCCAAGAAAAGGCAAATCTAGTTGCAAACATATCCCAAGTCTGATGTACAAACTATTGTATGACTTGACCTGGTTAGGGCATGACTGTGATCCACTTCAACCCTACAACACATCCTCACAGTCCCTTTACTCGCTGTGGTTTCCCTTTATGAGACTCCTCTGCTTGTATGCTGCTAATTTGGGCACATATGAACCCTTAAACAACCCTACGCAACCATGTCTTGTTGAGAATTTGAAGGGCTTGTGATTAATACAAAATTTCTCTTCTTGATAACTACTTATGAGCTTGCTTATATATTCTTCTTTAACTTAGTTAATCTTTCATCAAGTCAGTTATCAAAGCACTTAGTCAAAATGTAGAGACAAAATTATTTATACTTGTAACTGAATATTTTATAATGTGGTTAGGAAGGTAAATCTCTGATTAATCTCTGATTTACCTTCCTTACTTCCTATTACCTTGAGATCACTATCTTTATATATTGAAAACTACATACATAAACAATACCCTTCAGTTGCCATCCGAAAAACTATATCCTTCAGTCTCGTCTTACTTCAGATAAATCTGCATTCAATTCAGCCCTTTGATCTGCTCTTTTAAATGTTGTCCAACCTCTAATCAATCCGCAATGGTTGCTCCTCCTTACACATTGTCCATCCACAAATTTTGTTCTTCCTTCAACGCTGTCCACCTCAGACTTGACTGCAATTCTTATTCCTCAAACTTCACTGAACTCTGTCCTTAAATCCGCATCTTTTGACTGCAGTAAAACCTCAGACAGATCCACATTTTTCTGTGTTTTTTTGCGAAGGCTACAGGGTATTTATAGTTGTTTGCCCTTGTATATAAGTCGACCTTACTAAGTGAACCGGTGTGACTATTTAGGAGCTGACATGACTGTTTAGGAGGCCGACTTCTCCAGTTGTTTGAAGGCTAACTTGACACATTATTTAGGCTTGTCTATCAACGTTGTATGAGGGCTAGATAATAGCCATTCTTCCACGGTTTATGGACTTGGTCTTGGAGCATTTTATTATCTTTGTCTCCTTCTTTTCATAATCATGAAGACCGACCTAGTTACATTTTACAACATGTCTTTAGGTGTTAAAGCATGCGGCCTACCCACACTAGCCTCCAAGGCTTTTACGGCCTGCAAAAAACAGAGGAACCCACACTCAATTTATGCCACAACATACCTGTAGTTTACCTTCTTATCTTCAGCCCTGCTGTAGGATGAAACAACCCTTCAAACAATCATGGAAAGAATACCAAACAATCTTTCCTCCTTCGCTAAAGTGCCTTCAATCCTGCAACCAAACATAAGTTCCCTTATTCTTCTTCCACGAGCTTCTTTCTTCTCTCCATTGCTGCCTTGCGTTGCACCTTGGATGTGTTCAAATGAATTCACCTCACATCCTTTTTATACACTAAAGGACGACTCCTTTAAGATGTCCACATTAGCTTGACAACCTGTCGTTAGGCCATTATAACACTAGGCCGACCTTAACACTTGTTGTCCATGCCTTCTCCTTAACTTAAAAAATTCATAACTCACTAAGGACAACTCAGAATTTGACGATTCTCGAAGCGTTGGATTCTCCTTTGTTGAATTTCCACGATCTTGGGTCTAGGTTAGAGTCTTAAAATCACTACGCTACCAAACCAAGAATCTCAACCAGAACTACATTGCACAACGAAAAATCTAAAGCAGTAAATCACATATGCACAAGTATACACACATTTTAACAAAATTGTACAATAATGTACAAACCAATCTTCGTTATATTAAACCAATTCTGAATAATGCAACAGTCCGTGGTATACAAGATACAATGACAATCTCTACTGCAACTTCTATGTCATATTTTGTCTTGTCGGTCCTTCGCTCCAGTACTGCTCACTAGCTGCCCCTTAGTCCTCCAAAGGACAACACATCGAGACTCCAGGAGGGATACCACCTAACACTACTGCAAGTCACTTTTGTTGCATGTACACAGGCTGATGCAATGTGTTCTCTAGGTTGGCCATTTCCCAAGCTCCAATCTGCCACGCTAGCAGTCACTTTTGTCCTTCAAAGTGCTACACTTTAGGCACCAACCTTCACCCAACCTTCAATTCTTCTTCGTCACTTCAAGATAGCTTGTCTTGGGCTACTTTGGGTAGCCAACACGTTGCCCTCCACCAGACCAATGGCACCCAATCCAATCACTGCAAGATCTACACCTAGTTGGAGTTTCTTCACACCTAAGACAACTTCAACACTTGACTCCCACAGGCTGCTAGAGAAACTGATCCAAAATAAGTCAAATATTTGACCCAACACAAGACACAACTGCTGCTCCAAGTTTGTTGTACTGCTGTCCTTGGTTAGGGCACGTGCACGCTGTAGCAACCCTCAAATAACCACTTAAACAACCCCTCTTTTGCTGCGGCGTAGTCAAGCTAAGGTCATCCAAGTGTGGACTGTTGTTCTGGGCACTTTTCAGCCCCCATAAACTCCCACGCTACCCTGTTTTGGAGCAGTAAGCCCTGCAACCAACTACAAACCTTCGCTATCACTTACAACCTACCTAAACAACCTTTCCTTATCTCTTTTGCTACCCAACAAACCTGTGTTTGACCCTAAGCCAACTCGGCCTTCCAACCCTTCTCCTCGACCCTCCTAACAACAGTTCGTTTTCTTAGAAAAGACCCTGAAACGGTCCTTCAAACCCATGTTGTCCTTGCCTTCTAGCAAATCAGAGGCTCCTCTCCTTTTCAATGAGCTCCTTGTGTTGCACTTTTGGATGGCCTAAATGACCTCCACTCACCTCTTATTTATACACATAAAGAGAGCTTCTTCCAATGTCCTCCACGGGTTGTCCAACTGTCAAGGAGGCTTACTAAACTTAATTCGACCTTAACTCTTATGGTGTTAACCCAACATCTAACTTCAAAAATTCATATCTCACTAAGGACAACTCAGAATTTGACGATTCTTGAAGCGTTGGATTCTCCTTTCCGCCCTCTATCATCTCATTCCATCACATGTCCAAAGTGCTTCATGGAATTTCCCCAAATCACGATGGTGCAAAACCCCAAGCTTGGGTTCCAAGCCCACAAGTGACTCTTGTGGTGCTTTTCCCTCCAAACCTCGAACCCTAGGGCTTGGAGTACCTCCCAAGCTACACAAAATTCAACACTCTCTCATAGTGAGGGAGGTACTTCCAAGACTAGGAAGTAGCTCATCATCATCATCACTACTCGCAACACTTGCCTAACTGTTGCTGCTCACTATTGCAACAATCCCTGAAGCATGAACTATGTCTCTCTTGGAAGTATCACTGTCACTAGAAGCATCGTGCTTCTTCTTCTTCTCTTGTATCACTTTCCAGTCCCTCCTTGATTCCTTCTGGGTAGATGTGGAAGCACCCTTGCTCCCACTGACCATGCGCTCTTCTTGGGTTGCAAAGTCTCCCACTAAATCTGCAAGCTCCCTCTAGAACTCGACTCCCTCTGAGTCTCTTGAATCAGGACCTTCTTCTCGGGAAGGTGTACCTTCTTTTTGGGAAGGTGAACCTTCTTCTCGGGAGCCTGTTCCTGCCCCTCTAAAGTTTGCACCCGCACTTGCTTCTCTATAACCTGCACCTGCTCCACCTACTTATTCTTTCCATGATGCACAGGCTTGCTCGTCAACCTGTATAGACCATGCTCTCTACCTCCAAGTACAAGCCCATCGGACTTAGAGCCTCTAGGTCTGAGTCTTGCCTTCCCATCCTGGAATAAGACCTCAAACCCCTTCTTCTTGATCATCGAGATAGAAATCACGCTATATCTGAGTCCTGGTACAAATAGTACATCTCGGACCTACATCACTCGTCCTGTCTCCATCCTAAATGGCAGAACTCCCGATCCTCGGATCTCCAACTGACTCTTGTTGCCCAACACCATGTGCAACTTTGAGTCCCATTCAACTAGAGTCTAAAAAACCTCCCGTGATCTTGTCATATGCTTCGACGCACCACTGTCCACATACCATCTACTCTCATCGATAGTACCCTGCGAGAAATGGGAGATCATGGCGAAGTCCTCCTCCAATCTCCTAGTGAGATCATCTATCTCAACAAAAGTGGCAACATCGACGACTTGCTTCCCTTTCCTCTTCTCATCATCTCCCTTCTTCTTCATTGGACATCTCGTCGAGTAATGACCCATCTTGCCACAGTTGAAACGCTTGACTTTACTCAAGTCCTTCTTCTGCTTAACTTTCATTTGCACTGCAAGTGCCATGTCATCATCTGAAGCCCTCTTCTTCGGATGAAGATCCTCGTCTCACAACTCTTCCTATACGAAGTCGTCCCACAACCTATTCCAGTCTGGCAACTTCTCTCTGGAAACGATTCCTTTGATGAAGGGCTTCATTCCTCAGTGAATCCTTTCAAGCCAATCCTCACCATATCCCCAAATAGTTACACTGACGACAACAAGCTCATCTCTAACTTGGGACAATCTCGTCAGATACGATGTCACTCCTTCACCCTTTGTCATCTTGGTGGACTTCAACTTATCCTCCAATTGTTAAAATTTGGGTACTAGAGGACAAGTGGTTCCCTAAGGCTTTGATCTTTGGCCTAGGGAAAAGTGTCCACAAGTATTTGTACTTTTCTTCTAAAGTGACTTTATAAGTGATAAAGTCAAGTCTAATTTAAAAGTGACTTTATAAGTGATAAAGTTACATTCTAATTTTAAAGTGACTTTATTAACGTCAATGAAAAATTAGAAAGTGAAAAAGTGACTATGGAAATAAAATGTTTAGTGGGTCTTTATTTAAGTGGGGTGAATTAAAAAATAGAAAGTGAGAATTAAATGCAAATTTAATCTCAGCCCTTGCTCTAAAGCTATCTCAACCATTGGATTTAGGGATTCTCCAAAAGTCACTTAGGGTTAGGGTAAAAGGAGAAGAGAAAGAGAAAATGTCATTCATTCTTTCATGAGCGGATTGAGAGAGAGAGAGAAGGAGAGCAAGGAGAAATTTTCTGAGCGTGAGAAGTTGAAGGAGGGAGACATTTCAGCAGTCCATACAACAGCTGGAGGTTGCATGCTTTTCGAGGTAGCAAATTCGTACAACATTTATTGGCACGGTTTTCAAGGCATAATCCGTACAACAACTTGTGGCACGATTTTCGAGGGAAGGACAACACATAAATCGAGGAGAAGGTACAATAGATTGAAGACATGAATTTTAGGGTTGCTGGGCACAGTTTTTGAGGCAGCAGGCATGAATTTCGAGGAGAGAAAAGTTGTACCTTTCCGTACAGTGTGTACGACCGTACAACTTAGTTTGGGCATGATTTTCAAGGCTATTTATTGCTGTAAAATTTTTATGTTTTCACTGTTTTGTTGATTGGCACATTTTCCAAGGGAGAGTCAAGGACGGAAAATGAGATAAGTCTATTTTATGGTTGCTGGAATTTTTCTGTATATTTCATTTCTCTGTAAAAAGAATTTTCCAGAAATAAAGAAGAGCTCTCAAACTGGTTTTCTCGAAGAGTTGTAGGGGTTTTTCCAGGGTCACATTGACCAAAAATCACAGTGTTATTTTTCTGTGTGTGGTTGTAATATTTTTTGTGTTTTTATTTTTGCATTTCCAGCACTTGTGAAATTCCCAAATTTGTGTTTTCAGAAATTTATTTCATTTTCAGAGTTTTGAATGTATGATTATGGGAATGGGCATTTAACTATATGGGAGTGATAAGGTGAAATTGAAAACCGGAGTGGGGCTGAAATTTCTACACCAATACCAGTACCCGGTTCTCGTTCTTATTCTAGAACAAATTCTAAAGAGCCATCCACATCTCATGAGGTGTTCTTCTCGTACAAATGAGGTATTTGTTGAAGAATGTAACTAGGTTCGGTCTTCATAAATTGTACTTGAGTCAATACTTATTGTAATTGTCAAAAGAATAAAGAAAATAATTTTATATTATTATTAAATGATTTATTAAAGCATGGGTTTCATGCTTGGGTCATATTTATTTTAGGTCAAAGTCCCTATGTGGAATTCTAGGTTTTATTATGAGTCTATAGGTTTATTGCAGATTTAAATTGATCCATATTGGGCTTTTGAATCATGTAATTAGGTCAAGTATTGAGTAAAATATGATTTATGAAGCCTCCACTCCAAGTTGGCCTCAAATCTAGTAATTCAAACCCATCATAAGCCTATATATACAGTGTAATCGAACTCACTTGAAGACATCAATCTGCAACACAAAAATTCGATTTGGCAGCTGCAACAAGGAGAAATTACGAAATTTTGGAGGACTTTCTAGGTCTGGTTTTTGGCATACTTATATAGTTGAAGAAAATCGAAATTTTGGTACTACTCTCTCTGCATTTCGAGCTATAGTTTGGGAGATCGAAGTTCTCAAAGTTTTGCTGCTGTAGTTGTTGCACTAGTTGCTGCCAGGTTGTTGCTGCTAAGTGAAGGAGAAGTTGAAGTTGATTCTGTTGGATGCTGTTGCTTGGAGAAATTTTATTGGGCCTAAATTGAAGTCTTTGAAGCTACAATATCGAAGTCTCAAGAAGCAAGGTCGAAGTTCCAAGTCATCATAGCACTGCTACTGCTGTTGTTACTGCCAGATTTAGGAAGGATCAAAAGGAAGTCTGATTTGGTGCGGAGGAAGTCTGGGTCAAGGTCTAGAGTCTCAAGCATTACTATTGAAGGAATAATTACTGACTGGGTTTTCCCCTTGAGGGGGGTTTTGCCCTGGCTGTTGGCCTACATCTGGTGTCCTTGATCTATGTGTATTTGCTTTGATATTTGCTTGATGAACTGATAAGAAGAAAGATAAGAAGAACATAATAATAACTAAAGAATATCACAAGTAAATATTCAAGATCAAGATAATCTTTCTGCCTTTTTGATTCTCTAACATGGTATCAAAGCTTTGGTGGAAGAAGAAGGAAAAAGGCAGTCTGAAGGACTTGATCAAGGAAGTCATAAGAAGTTCATTAAAGGAAAGGAGTCTCCACTATCTTCAAAGATGTCTAACACTATCAAGGGAGAGAACAAACTTGAAGGAGCTACAAATTATAGGTCTTGGAAGAAAAGGATTGACATTATGCTTGAAAAGAGCAAGGTCTTAGATTTAGTCAAAGGAAAAGTTAAAAGGTCTACAGAAGAATCAAGTGATGCTGATAGCGTGAAATACAGAGAATTGGAACTAGTAGCTATGGATTTGTTGGTTGAAATCAATCTTGTCCCCTTCATAGCAAATATTGATCATGCTCAAGAAATGTATGAGGCTTTGTCAAAACTATTCACGTTCAAGAACATTAGAAATGTGGCAAGTCTGAAGAATGAACTAAGAACTACTAAGATGACAAAGGAGGATATTGTTTCCTCTTTCTTTGTGAGGATAGCAAGGTTAAGCGATGAAATTCTTGCCATTGATGAAATACTACCAGATAAAGAACTAGTGATTACAACCATTCTGGGACTACCATCTTCTTGGGGTTCCTTTGCTTCCGCTCTCAACAGCTGAAAGAAACACCCACCTTTGAAGAGCTATGGACAACATGCAACCAAGAAGAATTAAGAGTCTCCATGGTACCCAAAAATGAAGAAGAATCAAATGCTTATGTTGCTCATCATAAATGAAGATTCAAGAAGAAGGCACCAAATAAGAAGGTTGACATGTCCAATATCAAGTGTTATCATGATGGGATACTATAGAAGTGATTGTCCTGACAACTCTAGAAGCAGGAAAAGAGATAGAGATCATGCAAACATGGCTGAAGAAACATCATCCCTCAAGAAAGAAAATACTGAAGAAGAACTAAAGGACTTGCACTACTAAGCCCCTTCCATCTTATGTTTCATTTGTATATTTTATGTAGTATAGGTTTAACATCTTCTTGGATATGTATTTCTTTTTTTTATAAGTTTTAGGTTTTCCCTCAAGCTTGGGAGAGAGCCCACAACAACTCCTCAAGATAAGTATCTCATTCCCTCTATTTGTCTTCATGTACTTATTTAATATTTTGATTATATTAAATACTAATCACTTGTCTATCTCTATTCCTTGTTTAGGAATCAATCTGTTGAATGTTCAACAATCATGGAGAAGGCTTCAAGGATCAAATAAGGAGGCCAAACAAGTCAAAAGGTTTGTCAAAGAATCAAAGGTATGTATTGAAAATATGTAGTCTTGATACGCTCTTTGAAATATCCATTTCTATGTTACTAACTATTGCTATGTCTAGCTCTACTGAATCCTAAAGGATTCTTGTTTGGGATGATTCATCACTTGATGAATCTACCCACCTTATACACCTCTTATTGCTTGTGTAAATAGAACCTTAAGGAGGTTCTCTAGAAAATCCCTAACCCAAGGGTATGTTGATAATGTGTGAAACCCTAAACCTAATTAGGGATATTTATAAAGGAATTGCTATTCTGATTAATGTATTGATAATGTCCAGTTTGGGATTTTGATATGATCATGGAAGCTCTAGACTTGCTTGAGTTGAAATGATGTTGTTTGAAATATCGAACCTTTGAAGTTTGATATAATGAGGGTTTTCTTTGACAATGAACTGCAACCCTAGGTTTTGGTTAGGTCTATAGGTAAAATCCTTGTTATGAAAGTCCTAGGAGTGAAGCCCTAGGTATATGTTCTCTTGATTAAATTCCTAGACTAGTCTAGGACAATATATGTCTATGTTGCTTAACATATGATGTGCTTATAATGATGATCTCCTAGATATGTGTGTTGACCTGTTTTCTAATGGTCCTAAGAATCTAGGGTTTGGAAACAAACCTTAGTCAAAGTTTGAAAGATCTAGGATGATGATTGAAAAATCTAGGGTCTATAAATAAATGCTAGTGATGATTAAATTTTCTAGTATGTATGGATCTATATAATGTGTGATGAGAATTTATAAAATCTAGAGTTTACATAGGATCCTAGTGTAAGTTACTTATGATATGTTTATTGAATTCTAGGATTTACACTAAACCCTAGTAGAAGCTCTTCGTGTTATGTTTTGATAAATGATTTTTAATCTATAGTATGCATCAAACTCTAGTGAAAGTTGATCATGACAATGTCTAAGCTATGGTTAATCTTGATTAAATCTTTTATAAAATGTAGGATTTGTATGAATCCCTAGTGGAAAGTCTAACATATGAATTCTAAAGGTTGTTAGACATATTATTGGTTCTAGGGTTTACTAAATGTTATAGCAAGGTACATTATACCTTTGAAAGAAACATTGAAGCCCTAGATAGAATGAAAGGCATTGTGAAATAGTGTAGGGTTTATGATAAAAGTCCCTAGCAAAATGTTGAAGAGCATATGTCTCTTGTTTGGGTATTTGATATGTATAAAGTTGAAAATGCATCTGTGATTTTGATATGGCTAACTTTATGCTTCTATAGTTTTGGTTGTGCTTGCTAAAGTCGTGCAAGTACATCATGAAGATAAGAAACTAATAAGTATGATGAAAATGATGGAAGCCATGAAAGATTCTCCAACACCTAAAGAAGAAGATAAGTCCCCCTACATTAAGAGGGAGCCTGGATAGAAGTTGATCTCCCTAGATTAAGAGGGAGCCTGGACAAAAGAAGAAATGGTTATGGTTCTCTACTTGATGTGTCATGCACTAGTCCAGGACTAACAACCATAAGTCTTAGTGAAGTCCATGAGTGAGAATCATAGTCATGGTTGGATATTATATTATGGAAATATATGTTGCCACATGGGGAGTAGGAAGATGAATACTCTCTTGAAAGATTCTACTCTAAACTAGGACTAACAACCGTAAGTCTAAGTGAAGTCCACAAGTAAGAATCATAGTCATGGTTGGAGATTATATTATGGATATATATGTTGCCACATGGGAGGTAGGAAGATGAATCTTCTCTTGAAAGATTCTACTGATAATCTACTGAAATTAGTTGAACGGCAACATCGAAACCCCGTAGTTTGTTTTGATTATGCATTTTAAATTATTGATGATTGGGGTTTGTGTTTGTGTTTGCACAGGTGAATCTCTCGAAGGACTTGATAACATGCTGGTTACCAATCAATGTGATTGGGAGAGATTGTTTATCCTTGATCTGCTGGATCAAGGTGTATTGAGGCTTTGTGGGTGAAGCATTGGCTGAGGCTTTGTGACTGAATCATTGCATGAAAATATTGTGTTGAGGCTTTGTGAGTGAAGCATTGCCTGAAAACATTAGGGGAACTTTGAGGTTTAAAAGGGGCCTCCTAAGGAAAATGTATAATCAAATTCACTTTATGAGAAGCAATCACATTTTAAGGGATGACATCATCCTTAATGGTTGAGGTGGCATTGCTTGAGTTAAAGGTACTTACTTGTCACATTCTCAATGGGGGATAAAAACTCATGGTTAACCATGGTAGTGCTCTAAGTACTTTTAAAGTCAAAGTAAAGTACTAATAATAAATGTCATTTCACACTTTTTGCACAAAAATATATTATTGTCATTTCATATTTCTTGAAAGAAACAATGCATATCCCTATACATTATATTATATTATTTTTATATAGTATATTAATTACATGTTATTATACAATTTAAATAATATAAATTTTAACTAATAGCATACAATATAAATTTTAATTAATACGATATAATATAATTAAGAATTTATAAATTTATATTTATATTTTATTTTAAGTTATTTAAGTACAAAGGAAAAATGCATTAGTTGTTCAATGATAATGGGTTTTTCTTGAAAAGATCATTCTTATTTATAGTCACATCAATGCAATTTTTTTATTAATATTATTTTGGTACAAATTTTGAATTGAATTTAACTATGGTTACATAGATTGTGGTGCAAAAAGTGAATTTCAAATTCATAAATATTATTTTATTGGTTTAGCTATTATTTTATTATTTCCTTAGGAGGCCCATTTTAGACCTCAAAATTCCCCTAATGGACATATGGTCAGCACTTTGTGTTGATGTTTGGTTGGGAGGGTGGCATCGGGTGATGTGTACCTAGTTCCTTGGATTGATGGTTAGTAAGTAAGCCTGATGGTACCTATAGAGATTGAAAGCTTTAGTCCATCTTCGTCCCACTTGGATAGATCTCCCTGGTTAGGAATCTAGTCCATGGCATTGTGGTGCCTAAAGTGTTGAGTGACCAATGGATAGAGTTTCCTAGTCAGGAATCTAGTCCATGACATTTAAGTGTCTAAATATTCTTCATGGTTCATATAGTTGAAATCTACCTTGTACTACTGAGTTATGAATACCTCCCTAGTTAAGAGGGAGTGTTTAAGAATGTAACTAGGTTCGGTCTTCATAAATTGTACTTGAGTCAATACTTATTGTAATTGTCAAAAGAATAAAGAAAATAATTTTATATTATTATTAAATGACTTATTAAAGCATGGGTTTCATGCTTGGGTCATATTTATTTTAGGTCAAAGTCTCTTTGTGGACTTTTAGGTTTTATTCTGAGTCTATAGGTTTATTGCAGATTTTAATTGATCCATATTGAGCTTTTGAATCATGCAGTTAGGTCAAGTGTTGAGTAAATATGATGTATGAAGCCTCCACACCAAGTCGGTCTCAAATCTAGTAATTCAAACCCATCAGAAGCCTATATATATAGTGGAATTGAACTCAATTGAAGACATCAATATCCAACACAGAAATTCGATCTAGCAGCTGCAACAAGGAGAAATTATGAAATTTTGGAGGACTTTCTGGGTTCGGTTTTTGGCATACTTATAGAGTTGAAGAAAATCGAAATTTTGGCACTACTCTCTCTGCATTTCGAGCTATAGTTTGGGAGATCGAAGTTCTCAAAGTTTTGCTGCTGTAGTTGCTGCACCAGTTGTTGCTGCTAAGTGAAGAAGTTGAAGTTGATTCTGTTGCATGTTGCTTCTTGGAGAAGTTGTATTGGGCCCAAATCGAAGTCTTTGAAGCTACATCGAAGTCTCTACCACAAGATCGAAGTCTCATGAAGCAAGGTCATGTGAAATTTTCAATCTGAAATAATACTATAGTGATTGATTTGTTTCGCCTACTTATTTATGATAAGTTATTTATAGATGCTTCAGTAAATTCTGAAATAAACACAATTGCAGCATTCACTTAATCAGAAGCAGAAGAACAAACAGAACACATATAACACAATAGAAACAATCACATGAACACAATTATTTTTGGATAATTGTCCTTGGAAAAACCCAATGTGGGAAAACCGGTGCTACAGATGAGGGTTTATATTAATCTTTTGCAGTGGAAATCTTGTACAAAAATTATGATGAGCAGATGTCTAGCATACACATGAGATAATCTTTTTGCAACTTCCACAATGGTCCTATTCTTCCTTTTTGCAACTCCATTCTGCTCCGGATTGTATGGAGCTTTCCATTTTCTCTTGATGCCTTCCTTTGCGTAGAATCTTGTGAAGTCTTTATCAATGTATTCCCCACCATTATCTGATCGCAATTTCTTGATCCATTTTCCAATTAAATTTTCTACCAAAGCCTTGAATTCTTTGAATCGCTCAAAGACTTCATCTTTGGTCTTGAGAAAGTAGATCCATGTCTTCCGAGAATGGTCATCAATAAAGGTGACAAAATACT
Source organism: Pinus albicaulis (assembly GCA_034641835.2). Classification (NCBI taxonomy): domain Eukaryota; kingdom Viridiplantae; phylum Streptophyta; class Pinopsida; order Pinales; family Pinaceae; genus Pinus; species Pinus albicaulis. The sequence goes on along the minus strand of CM076576.1, from coordinate 814,737,725 downwards.
TTGCACTACTAAGAGCATTCGTGGACATTGGTCCGTAGATGTCTGAGTGTATCAAATCTAACACACCCTTGGCCCTACTGCTGCTTCTTGGAAATGCTGCCTTGGCATACTTTCCTAGTACACACCCCTTGTAGACATCGTATTTCCTTGTGCTAAGTTCTGGAGCTCCCATGACAGTCTTCTTGAGGATCTTCAAGGCTCCATGATGTAGATGCCCCATTCTTCTGTGCCATAATTCATTCAAGTCCCTTTCATCTGTACTGCCTATCAGTGCCATTGGAGACTCGCTCTGTAACTTATACAATTTATGGCTCCCTACTCCAATTTGTGCCTTCCTTTTCCAACTAGGGTGTTTGACATAAACCTTATTTCCAATAAAGTATACATCGTAACCCTTGTTCTAAAGTTGAGACATCGAGAGCAAGTTCATCCCCAATCCCAATACATGCAGTACGTTGGTGGCCCGAAGCTTGTTGCCAACTTCCGTTTGAAATATTATGGTTCCTCTTCCAACGGGGGTACACTTGGCCTTGTTTCCCATCGTGATATGAAAATTCATTTGCTCTTCCTGGTAGCTTGAGAAGCATTCTCGAACTCCCGTCATGTGAGCAGATGCTCCACTCTCAATATACCAGACCCTTGGAGAGGCCGTGCTTGACACACAAGCGAAATTCTCTTCTAGTCTAGATGTTAGAACTGAAATGTCATGATCCCTCTGTTTCTCCATGTGTTCTGGAGGACTGCGTGAACCCTTTCGAGTTGCTGCTGCATCGATGTCGGATCTTAGTACCATTGCAAAAGCTCCTCTTCTGTCTTTCGCCTTTTGCTCTGATACCATGTGAAATTTTCAATTTGAAATACTACTGCAGTGATTGATTTATTTCGCCTACTTATTTATGATAAGTTATTTACAGAAGCTTCAATAAATTCTGAAATAAACACAACTGCAACATTCACTTAATCTAAAGTAGAAGAAAAAATAGAACACATATAACACAATAGAAACAACCACATGAACACAGTTATTTTTGGACAATTGTCCCCGGAAAAGCCCAATGTGGGAAAACCGGTGCATCAGATGAGGGTTTATATTAATCTTTAGCAGTGGAAATCTTGTACAGAAAATATGACGAGCAGATGTCTAGCATACACCCGAGATAATCTTTCTGAACACTTTAGAAGAATTTCTGACACATTGGAGTTACCTTTCCTCCTTTTGTGTCTCTCTGCTTGGCCTTCTACGCAGTCACTGCGCTAGACTGCGTCACTTTGCGTGGAGGGCCAGTGCTGCTGCTTAGTGTTGCTCCCTCTGTGTCCTCCTTCTGCTTCTTTCTTCCTCTGCTGACTTCCCCTTCCTCCTTCTGTGTTTGCAACTCTGCCTCTACAACCTCACCCTCTGAAATTGAATTCTCTTACTTCAGAATCGATTTCCTTCGGGTATTGAGAGTGTGCCTTGCTTGCTTTCCAAATGACCCTCAAGTATTCTCTTATAGTCTTCTTGCTGATGAATCGACGACCCAGATTAGATCTCTAATCAATGGCTCAGATTAAAAGATGACTTGATCTTTGTTTTCTAGAAGATTCACACTCTGCTTTATTAATACCCTTTAATTATTTAATTTCCCTAAGTTTTAACTTAGGGATCATTTTAAAATAATTAATTATTTTAACAAAGAATGACCTGAGTGGAATTTCCACAAACGGTTTTTGGGTTCTCTGGAATACTGATGTCCAAGCCTCTTCCCAAAATATGAGACTTGGAACACTTTCCAATGCTACAAAATCAACAGGTCAAAGTTCTAGGTCATCATAGTGTTGTTACTATTGCTGCTGCTGCTAGATTCAGGAATGATCACAAGGAAGGTTGACTTGGTGTGGAGGAAGTCTGAGTCAAGGTCTAGAGTCTCAAACATTATTGTTGAAGGAAGAATTAATGACTAGGTTTTCCCCTCGAGAGGGGTTTTGCCCTGGTTGCTGGCCTACATCTGGTGTCCTTAATCTATGTGTATTTGCTTGATGAACTGATAAAAAGAAAGATAAGTAGAACATAATAATAACTAAAGAAGATCACAAGTAAATATTCAAGATCAAGAGAATCTTTCTGCCTTTCTGATTCTCTAAAAGTATTAGGGCATCCTTCACACCATCTAGGATGATCAATCTCGCCCTCATATCCAAATCTTCATATATTTCTAGCTCCTTAGGGTCGGTTGGCTTCTTGATGGCTTTCTCGACAAACTCCCAGATCCTGTTGACCTGTAAGATCAACTTGATCCTTTCCTTCCATGGACTATAATTGGAAAACCCCTCCAACCTTCCCTCATACCAGAGATCTTCCTGCAGCTTTGACATTGTAGTGAGCCCTTCACTTACAATGTGACCAACTCCCTCTCACGCTGTACTTTGTTGCATACAAATTTGATTTACTGGCTTTCAAAGTAGCTCAGACACCCTCTGATACCATGTTGAATTTCCAAGATCTTGGGTCTAGGTTAGAGTCTTAAAATCACTGACGTTGCCAAACCAAGAATCTCAACCAAAATTACTTTGCACAATAGAAAATCTAAAGCAGTAATCACATATGCACAAGTATACACAATTTTTAACAAAATTGTACATTAATCTACAAACCAATCTTCGTTATATTAAACCAATTCCGAATAATACAACAGTCTATGGTATTCAAGATACAATGACAATCTTTGCTGCAACCTCTATGTCATATCTTGTCCTGTCGGTCCTTCTCTCTCGTACTCCTCACTAGCTGCCCCTTAGTCCTTCAAAGGACAACACATCGAGACACCAGGAGGGTTGCCACCTAATAATGCTACAAGTCACTTCTGCTGCATGTAAACGGGATGATCCATTCTACTCTCTAGGCTGGCCAATTCCCAAGCTCTAATTTGCCAAGCTAGCAGCCAATTTTGTCCATCAAAGTGCTGCACTTTAGGCACCAACCTTCACCCAACCTTCAACTCTTCTTTGTTACTTCAAGATAGCTTGTCTAGGGCTACTTTGGGTAGCCAACACGTTGCCCTCTATGAGACCAGTGGCACCCAATCCAATCACTGCAAGATATGCACCTGGTTGGAGTTTCTTCACACCCATGAAAACTCCAACACTTGGCTCCCACAGGTTGCTAGAAAAACCAATCCCAAACAAGTCAAATCATTGACCCAACACAAGACACAACTGCTGCTCCAAGTCTATTGTACTGATGTCCCTGGTTAGGGCATGGCATGTGCACGCTGCAACAACCCTCAAATCACCACTCAAACAACTCCTCTTTTGCTGTGGCCTAGTCAAGGTAAGCTCATCCAAGTGTGGATTGTTGTTCTGGGCACTTTTCAGTGCCCAAAAGCTTCCACGCTGCCCTATTTTGGAGTGGTAAGGCCTGCGGCCTACCACAGACCTTTGTTGTCACCTACAACCCACCCAAACAACCTCTCCTTACCTCTTTTGCTGCCCAACAGACCTGCATTTGACCCTAAGCCAACTCGGCCTTCCAACCCTTCTCCTCGACCCTCATAACAACAGTTTGGTCTTCTAGAAAATACCTTGAAATGATCCTTCAAACCCACGTTGTCCTTGCCTTCTAGCTGTGGCCAAATCAGAGGCTCCTCTTCTCTTCAATGAGTTCCTTGTGTTGCACTTTTGGATGTCCTAAATGACCCCCACTCACCTCTTATTTATACACATAAAGAGGGCTTCTTCCAACATCCTCCATGGGTTGTCCAATTGTCAAGGAGGCTTACCAAACTTAAGCCGACCTTAACTCTTATGGTGTCAACCCAACAATTAACTTCAAAAATTCATATCTCACTAATGACAACTCGGAATTCGACGATTCTTGAAGCGTTGGATTCTCCTTTCCGCCCTCTATCATCTCATTCCATCACATGTCCAAAGTGCTCCATGGAATTGCTCCAAATCACGATGGTGCAAAACCCCAAGCTTGGGTTCCAAGCCCACAAGTGACCCTTGTGGCGCTTTTCCCTCCAAACCTCGAACCCTAGGGTTTGGAGTACCTCCTAAGCTACACAAAAATCAACATCCTCGCCATCCTCTATCATCTCCATCCATCACATGTCCAAAATGTCGATGGGTGCAAAACCCCAACCTTGCGTTCCAAGCCCACATGTGACTCTTGTGGTGCTCCAACCTCCAAACCTTGAACCCTAGCGCTTTTCCCTCCAAACCTGAACCCTAGGGCTTGGAGTACCTCCCAAGCTACACAAAAATCAACATCCTCGCCATCCTCTATCATCTCCATCCATCACATGTCCAAAATGTCAATGCGTGCAAAACCCCAACCTTGTGTTCGAAGCCCACAAGTAATCTTGTGGTGCTCCAACCTCCAAACCTTGAACCCTAGGGCTTGGAGTACCTCCCATGCTATCCCAAATCAGCATTGAAGACTTATTGCTCCCCGTTGTACCATATCCTGGATAAAGTGGTACTTGATATCAATATGCTTGAAGCGGTCATGGAACACGAGATTCTCTGAAAGGAAAATCCCGCTCTAGTTATCGCAATAGATAATGGTGGTATCCCACACGTGCTCAAATAGCTCACTGAAGAGCTTCCTCAACCAAATTGCATCACAATAGGCCATACTAGATGCATTATATTCAGCCTCGGCGATGCTTAGAGCAACTGAAAACTGCTTCCTGCTCACCCATGAAATTGAAGCAGATCCCAAAGAGAAGCAGCGTCCTGATGTGCCCTTTCTATCTGCCACACTGCCACCCTAGTCAGCATCGGAATATCCATGTAGTCTCAAATTCTCGGCAGTGTATCTTAGTCCATAGTTGATAGTGCCACGAATATATCTCAGGAGATTCTTAGCAGTAACCCAATGTATGTGATGAGGCTCAACCATAAATTGACTCAAAGTATTTACAACAAAGCATATGTCCGGTCGAGAGTTTACCAAGAACATCAAAACCCCCACAAGTTGTCTATATTTAGAAGGGTTTGCCAATTCACGCCCAACAACACTCCCACATAGCTTCTTGAAGTTGAGTTCCATCAGAGTAGACATAGACTTGCATTCCACCATCCCACATCTCTCTAGCAACTTCACAATGTATTTTCCTTGAGAAAGTAAAATCTCGCCTGGTTTTTGCCAGACCTCTAGGCCTAGGAAGTAATGCATCAATCCTAGGTCCTTCATCTCAAATTCGGAAGTCAACTCCCTCTTGCATTCATAAATGAGAGGGTCTGCACAAATGAGAAAGAGATCATCAAGATAAAGGACCAAAATAAGTGGAATGTCCTTTTCAGCCTTGAAGTATAGGTTTGGATCAACATAGCTTCTTGTAAATCCCAACTTCATAAGATAGCTACCAATTCTTTCGTACCAGGCCCTAAGGGCTTGCTTCAACCCATAAAGGGATTTATCAAGCCAACAAACATGTGTCCTTCTATCTTGTACTTCAAACCCCTGAGGTTGTTTTAAGTAGACTTACTCCTTAAGGGAGCCATGCAGGAAAGCAGTCTTGATGTCCATTTGTTATAGGCTCCATCCTTGATTGGCAACGAGAGCAATAATAGATCGGATAGTGGTATATCGGGAAATCGGTGCAAATATTTCATCATAGTCCACTCCTTTCTTTTGAAAGAAGCCACGAGCTACAAACATGGCCTTATATTTTTCAACACTTCCATCAGTTCCATGTTTAATTTTGTAAAGCCATTTGGAGATGACCACAGACTTGTACTTGGGTCTAAGCACTACGTCCTAGACATCATTCTTCATGATTGATTCATATTCCTCATTCATCGCATCTTTCCATACTTGGTGCTTTACAGTTTCTTCAAACATGCAAGGTTTAGCTTGAACAATAGTACTCATGGCAACCAAGTACCCTTGGTACCTATTCGACTTCTTACTTTTGCGAAATGTCCCTCTTGGAGCAGTATGCCTTTCAACATCTTCGAGAGTGTCCTTGAGCCAGAGGGGTCTTTTCCTTGAGGCAGAGGAATCATCAGGAGGTAGATCAATCAGATCCATTAGTCCATCAACATCGGGCATAGGCTTATCCATCGAAGGTTCGTCTTGTTTTTCAGCAGCATCATAATCGTCCTTCCTTGAGATGGGGAGATCTCTGGCTCTCTCGAGCGTTGTGTCTTCATCAAAAGTAACATCTCTGCTTACTTCCACATCTCTTTGACCAGGTACGTAGATTCTATAAGCCTTTGAGTTTTCACTGTATCCAACGAATATACCTTTCTTCTCGGAAGCTTCCAACTTATTGCTTTTCTATTTAGGCACATGAAAGAATACCGGACAACCAAAGATTCGAAAATGAGAAACATCAGGTTTTTTACCAGTGAAAACTTTCTCGGGTGTCTTGAAATCCAAGGCTTGATGCAGGCTCCTATTTTGAACATATATAGCGGTATTGGCAGCTTCTCCCCATAAGAAATTTTGTAGACCTTGATCATAGAGCATGGCACAAATGGCTTCCATGATTGTTTGATTCTTTCTTTCAGCAACATCATTTTGCTCAGGAGTGTATGGAACAATTGTCACCCTCTTAAATAGTAACACCTCCCATCTGCTTAGGAAATCAAAGGGGGTGGGAGGGAGCATTACAGATTTGTATCAGAGCATGGTACATATGAACACTTTGTAGTATTTATCACCACCATTGTAAGCTTAAGGTCACAATTCAAAAGCAATGTAAAAACCATGCGAGGCCTTGTATTAGGTAGCCTAGACTTGCGTCTTTTGAGTTTGCATCTTGTCTTGGTCAGACCATAGCTGGTCCCTTGAAGTTTCACTTCGGGTTACTCTTGTTGAGAAATATAGGGGCAGCTAGATTAAGTGATTTCTCTTAAATTTATAACTATTTGTGATATCTTTTTACTTATCTTGATTAGCTTCTTATTCAACTTGATTATTATTGTGTTCTTATCATCAAACAACTACCAAACAATAAAGAACAATGAGACAAGTGGACACAAGATATAGGTTATCAACTGTGAAAAGTTCAGCTACTGAAATCCTATTGCAGTAGTTGGTATTATTTCTTCTAACTGATAAATTAATTATTCAGTTTATTGCTACGACAACATCGAAATAAACACACTGCAACCTTCACAAATAAAATTGCGGAAAAATAAAATAGTGTTGGAACACACATAAATTAACACCGTTATTTTTGGAAAAATATCATCGGAAAACCCAATGCGGGAAAACCAATGTGGCAGTGAGGGTTTTTATTATTATCAGTAGTGAATCCTGAGTACAATCTATGGATGGCTAACTGGCTATTCAAACAGCAAGAAAATCTGGGCAAAATTATTTCAAGGGAAATACCCTTCTTCCACAAGCAACCCCAGCACAACTTCCTTCAGAAAACTCGGCCTCCTGGAGCCTTTGTGTTGCTTTGCGCAAACCCTATGACGTCAAGCCTCTAAAAAACCTTTGATGAAGTCGTTATGCCTATATCTACTGGGGAAATCGCCTATCCGACACTTTGGACCCTCAACCTGACCTCTAGATTTGAGAACAAATTTCTCTCCAACTAAATCGAATTTCCATATGAAGCTGACTGCACTATCCTTTGCATTGCCTCACTGCGAATAACTCGGTCCCTTGCGGCTGCCTCTCCGGATCTGGAAAACTTCCTCTAGATCATTGTCCCCGCCCCTCAATATCTCTGCTGCCTCACTGAAGCTCAAACTCTTTAGCAACTGACTGCTGCTACTTTGGAAAATTGAATTCTCCAAGTGACTCTGATTTTCTGGTGTGTCCTCTCCAAGTGCCCATTGATCCCTTCTTATGTCTTCCTGTTGGGACTCCAACGACCAAGATTAAATCTTAATCGATGACCCAGATCATTTTTGGATCGATCTGTGTGAGTTTCAAGATGATTCTCACCTTATCTCAATTAACACTGATTAATTAACCATATTCCCTAAGTTTAGACTTAGAAAATATTTAAAAATCGACTAATAATCTAATTGAGACACTTCTAGGTGGAATTTCCAGAAACGATTTATGGGTCTTTGAGATCTCATGTATTCTAGCCTCCACCAAATTTTGTGGCTAGAACACATCCGATATTACAAAAACTAACACTCCCTCTTAGCGAGAACTGTGTTCTAGTGTTGCACACCCTGCCACAACACTCTGTCTCTGTATTGTCTCATGTCACATTGCTGATGTTTGGCTATTGTTTCCAACCAACCATTGCGTAACTTTGATGCTACATTTGTGCTGCTGCTGACCCTGTTAAACTGCTGCCAACACTGCATCTGCATTGCAACTCTGTTGTTGTTGCAACTGAAAAACATCCAAAATACTGAACCAACTGTGTTCAATATGATGCATTTGTCACCTGAGTGTCTGATTTCTATTAGCCTCTACACTATCTCTGAAGAATCTGCATTGAGCCACCTGCTCTGCTGTCAACATTGCACTGCGCTCCTTAGTACCTGACTGCTACTAGTCTGCAACTGTCACTCCGGAATCTGACTGCGTCATCTACCACTGATCCATCCTGCTATTGAATAATGTGGGCCCCCGTAGCCAGGTAATGATCCATGAAGTGGACTCCTCAGTGGACCCTGCCCAAATCTTTATCTCTCTAGGGATACAACTCCAAGTCACCCCACCTCACTCTTAGAGGTATGTGGCCGATCATCGCGAAGTCTTCCTCCAACCTAGAGGACAACATATTGATCATTGCAGAGGCTTCCTGTTGGTTCTGCTTCCTGTCTTGTCCTTCTTCCTCAGAGGACACTGCGCGCTGTAGTGACCAAGCTCACCACACTTGAAGCACTTGACCTTCGATAGGTCCTTCTTCTTCTTTCTCTACTCCCCTTGCCCCTGACTAGGACCTTTAGATGCGAGGGCCACATTTTCCTCCTCCTTCGCCACCTTATGTCTGCTCCTACTGTTGTCACTAATGGAGCTCTTCAACAGAGCTCTTCTCAATTCTTCCTACGCAAATCGACCCACATTCCGTCCCATCCTGGTAGCGTGTCTCTGAACAATATACTTTTGACAAAGACTTGCCAATCCTCAAAGACACTCTTGAGTGCCAATCGTACTAGCTCTGAAGGTTGAGGCGCTTTGTAGAAATTTCTGTTTTCTCACCCCGGTTTTCAGTTTCACCTTATTACTCCAAAATAGTTAAATGCCCTTTCCCACATCCATACATTTAACAAGCTGGAAAATAAATTTTGCTGAAAACACACATTCTGGAAAAATTACAAAATGCTGGAAAATGCAGAAATAAATATCAGCACACATAAAACAGTCATTCACACATTTTGACACATATATTTTTGGTCAACATGACCTTGGAAAAACCCCCTACAACTCTTGGGTGTCTAAATAAATCTCTTCTTATTTCTGAAAATGCTTTTTACAGTTGAGAGAAGATCAAGAAAAAAATCATGTTTAGCTATAATTTATCTCGTTTTCCGTGCTAACCACCGCCGAAAATGTGCAAATGAAGAAAATTGCAATAGCCATAAATGTCAGACAAGTCTTCTCGATTTTCGTGTCTTTTAAATCGGGTAATAAATGCAACAGATTTACTTCCCTAAAATGTGTGCAAACAAGACACAATGTCATTGGCCTGTGTCTCAATTGGTGGCTAAAACACAAATAGTAATCTCATTCGCATTTAACAACTCCTCACTTTTGTGTTGCTAACTGCCGGGATTTCTGATGTGTGACGACCATCAGACGGGGAGATGGCCTCCTTTCTAGAAAACCGTGCCCAAAAATTATGCCTTTCACTGTGCTAACTCAGCTGTACGGTCTTGCTGAAATGCTGCCTTGGAAAGTGTGCCAAGCTGCTGCCTCCTTCTCCTCACTGCCCAGAAATCTCCCTTGCTCTCTTGCTCTCCTTCTCTCAATCTGCTCATGAAAGAATGAATGACCTTTTCCCTCCTTTTCCTCCTTTAACCTAACCCTAAGTGACTTTTGGGAATCCCTAAATCCAATGGCTGAAATAGATTGAGATCTAGGGCTGAGATTAAATGCTCATTTAAATCTCACTTTCTATTTTTTAATTCACCCCACTTTAATAAAGACCCACTTAGTCATTTATTTCCAAAGTCATTTTTTCCTTTCTAATTTTACATTGACTTTATTAAAGTCACTTTAAAATTAGACTTTAGTAACTTTATCACTTAAAGTCACTTTTAAATTAGATTTGACTTTATAATTTTATAAAGTCACTTTAGTAACTTTATCACTTAAAGTCACTTTTAAATTAGATTTGACTTTATAACTTTATAAAGTCACTTTAGGAGAAAAATTAAATTCTTTGGACACTTTTCCCTAGGCCAAAGATCAAAGCCTTAGGGAACCACCTGTCTTCCGGTACCAAATTTCAACACTCCCTCTTACCGAGGAAGGTGTTCCTCACCACACCCATCTTGTCTCTGAAGTAGACATGCTTGCCCCGTGGTAAGGCTTTGGTAAGAATATCTGCAACCTACTCATCAGAGGGAATATACTCAAGCTTCACAGCTCCTTTCTGAACATAGTCTCTGATGAAATGATATTTGATCTCAATATGCTTTGACCTGTCATGAAATATTGGATTCTCTGTGAGTTTAATGCAACTCTGATTATCACAGTAAATCATTGAAGGTCTCAACGGCTGACCAAATAAGCAAAACAACATCTTGCGAAGCCAGATGGCCTCACAACTAGCTAGACTGGCTGCCATATACTCTGCTTCCGCTGAACTCAATGCTATTGACTGCTGCTTTCGGCTGAACCATGACACTACTGCTGAACCCAACCCAAAACAACACCCTGAAGTGCTCTTCCTATCAGAAGCACAACCTGCCCAATCAGAATCAGTGTAACCTGCCAATCTCACTCCATCCCCCTGCCTGTAGTCCAGACCATAATCCACTGTCCCCTGCAAGTACCACAAAATGTGTTTTGCATCCACCCAGTGAACCTTCCTAGGCTCACACATAAACTGACTCATCGTGTTGACTGCAAAACAAATATCTGGTCTAGTGTTGACCAAATACATCAAGGAACCAATCAGCTGCCTGTACAATGTGGGATCCACCAACTCGTAATCCGAAGCATGAAGCTTCTTCCAGTTGGTGATCATCGGTGTCGACATGGGTCTACAATCCTCCATGTGGAATCTGCCAAGGATGTCCACAATATACTTCCCCTGTCCCAGGAAGAAATGCCCCTCCTCCCGCCACACCTCCAAACCCAAAAAGTAATGCATCAAGCCGATGTCCTTCATCTCAAACTCCGCCGCAAGATCTCTCTTGCAGTGCTCTATGAGTCTCTCTACACCCGTAATGACCAAGTCATCCACATATAGCACCAGAATGAGAGGCTCCTCACCTATCACAATATAGTAAAGGTTCGGATCTGCCTCACTCTTTGTGAAACCCATCTCCTGCAAGTATGTATCTATCCTGGAGTACCAAGCTCTAGGAGCTTGCTTCAGGCCATAAAGGGCCTTCTTCAGTCTGCACACATGGAACTCCTTCCCATGCACCTCAAAGCCCTGTGGCTACTCAATGTACACCTCCTCCTGTATGAAGCCATTGAGAAATGCGGTCTTCACATCCATCTGGTGGATCTTCCAACCCATCTCTGCTGCTATCGATATAATGGAGCGGATCGAAGTATATTGAGCCACGGGAGCGAAGGTCTCCTCATAATCAACTCCCTCTACTTGGGAAAACCCTCTAGCCACAAACCTCGCTTTGAATTTCTCAATGCTGCCATCTGTAACATGCTTTACCTTGTAAAGCCATATGAAAGTAACCACGGATTTGCCCTCAGGGCTCGGCACCACCTCCCAAACATCATTCTTCATGATAGAAGAATACTCCTCCTGCATGGCCTCTCTCCAGACCTGCTGGCTAGCTGCCTCCTCATAGCTAGAAGGCTCAGAGTCAAGGATGTTGGTAGCCATTGCCATATAGCTACAAAACCTCTCAGGTGGTCTGCTCTCTCTGACCAGCCTCTTAGGCTCAGCAACAGATGTGGCATCTCTCAAGGTGTCCTGAAGCCACTTGGGCTTCCTCTTCCCTGAGCACACTTTCCGCCGCCGGGAGAACAAAACTCCTCAACATCGTGAGCCCGAACCTCACCGTCTCGTCCGCCGTCCTCCCCGCCCGCACCGAAACTCCGTAGAAGCCGAGGTACCGTGTGATGAGGTACCGTGTGAACTGTCCATCAATGGACTCCCCAGTGAACTGCTCTGTGGACTGCTCTGCGTGCTGCCCATAGCTCCACCCCTCTGACTCTGCGAGCCACTCCCCACTGACGGACCTGACATCGTCATAGATGTACCTCCGGATCCTCCTGATCCCTGCCCACTGGATCCCTGCAACTGACTCAACTACTGCTGAGGGTCTGGCTGATCCAGATACTCTAACTCCCGTGACCTCCTAAAGGCCTTGTCCTCCTCGAACTTCACATCCCGCCTGACAACAACTTTCCTCTGTGCAGGAATGTAAATCCGAAAGGCCTTGGAGGTCTCACTGTAGCCCACAAAGATACCTTTCTCTGCGGTGGGCTCTAGTTTGGTCCTCTTCTCCTTGGGTATGTAGGAGTATGTCATGCACCCAAAGATACGAAGATGACCCATATCAGGCTTCTTCCCAGAAAAAGCCTCCTCCGGAGTCATGTGCCCCAAGGCACGATGCGGACTCCTGTTCTGCAAGTAAACAGCTGTGTTGCAGGCCTCTGCCCACAAAAACAATGGCAACCCCCGATCATGTAACATGGCTTTGGCAGCCCCTCCGATGGATCTGTTCTTCCTCTCCGCAACCCCGTTCTGCTGGGGGTTGTAAGGAACAGTGAGCTCCCTCCTAATGCCTGCCTCCGCACAATAGTCAACAAACTCTCCAAGGGTGTACTCTTCCCCATTGTCCGACCTCAGGGACTTGATCTTCCGACCTGTCTGTGTCTCCACAAGAGCTCTGAACTCCTGAAACCGCTTGAAGACCTCACTCTTGGTCTTCAAGAAATAAATCCAGGTCCTCCTGGAGTGATCATCAATGAATAACACATAGTACTCATATCCACTCAAGGGAACATGAGACATCCGACCGCTCACATCGGAATGAATCAAATCAAGTATCCCAGTCGCTCTGCTGTCACTGCTGGGAAAAGGGGATTTGGAAAACTTGCCCATCGCACATCCTCTGCAAGTATCAAAGTGATCAGTACTGAAATCTGGCACACCTGTAGTGATCTCCTGCAAAGTCCTCAAGGCTCCATGATACATGTGCCCCATCCTGCGGTGCCAAATCTCACACTGCTCAGAACTGCTAGCTCTGCTGTCGGTACTACTGCTCAATGCCAAAAGGGACTGAAATGCAAACTCGTACACCTTTGCATGGCGTACACCTATCACTCTAGCTGAATCAGCTGGAGTGCCCCTGGGATACATCAACACCTGTCCTCCCCTGAATAGTATCTCATATCCTCTGTCCTCCAAAGCTGAGACGGATATGAGGTTCTTCCTCATCCCTGGCACATAAAGAACATTTGACACCTTCAAGGGAGGTTTAGACTCCCTCTGAAATGTCAATGTTCCCACACCGACTGCTCTAACAACTCTGTCATCACCGAGTACTACCTCTATATCAGTGCCACTCTCTGAAAGCTCTGAGAAGTACTCACGGACACCTGTCATGTGACGTGAAGCCCCACTGTCCACATACCAGATACCCGAAGATGCTCCGCTAATCGAGGGAAAAGCATGCTCCCTCTGAACCTCTATGGCAGATAATCCCGCACTAGAGGACTCACATGCAATGAACCCAAACTCCCGGTCAAAACGATCTGCAAAGTCCTCAACCTCTGCTGAAGCTGCCATGCTCTGGTTCTTCCCCTTCTTCTTCTTCTTCTCCGAACACACAACCGCATAGTGTCCCATCTTCTGACAATTCCAACACTTCACCTTGGAATAGTCCTTCTGTGTGTTATCCTGTTTACCTTTACCTTTGCCTTTTCCCCCACCATTGCTTGTGGAAGCCTGCTTCTTCCCTTTGCCTTTCTCGCATCCTGCCAACAGTGCTACATCCTCATCCTGCTCAACTGGCTTGGCTGCCCCAAGCTGACCTTTCCTGATCTCTGTCTGAATGCAATCATCCCAAAACCTCTCCCATGTGGGAAGGGTCTCACGTGTACAAACCCCATCAGCAAAGTTCATCCATGAACGGGGGAGGCCATTCACTGCAATCCGCACCAACTCAGTGGGTGGAATGGCCTCTCCAATCGCTGCCAACTCATCTCTCACATTAGTAATCTTTGTGAGATATCCAGCTGCACTATCAGTCTTACCCATCTTAATGTTCTTCAGTTTCTCCTTCAGGACCATTTTTCGGTTCTCATTGGTACTCTGGTAGAGGTTGGTCAATGCTGTCCACATCTCATGAGCATTTCTCTTTCCTCTCACATGAGGAATGCAATGGTCTTTGATTCCGTCTAGAATCAGTCTCTTACCCTTGCTGTTCTTTTTATTATATGCTGCCAACTGAGTAGCATCAGTAGGCACATTTACAGGGTTCTGTGCGGTATGCACCATTATGTCCCAGACTTCCACCTCCTCAAAGATACTCTGCATTCTCTCCTTCCAAACATTGTAATTGGTATGCCCATCCAACCTATCCTCCACCCTCAGTCCCAAAGACATCCTGCTGTCCTAAAACTGAAAAATAGCACTGCTGTAGTAAAGGTAAAAATTCTGTTTGTGAAAAAATCAGCTTGCTGGAATTTTCTGAGTGAAAAATCAGCAAGCTGTATTTTTCTCCTTCTTGTCCCAAACTGCACTTCAGCACTCAAGCTCTGATACCATGTAGAAATTTCTCATTTCCCACCCCGGTTTTCAGTTTCACCTTATTACTCCAAAATAGTTAAATGCCCTTTCCCATATCCATACATTTAACAAGCTGGAAAATAAATTTTGCTGAAAACACAAATTCTGGAAAAATTACAGAATGCTGGAAAATGCAGAAATAAATATCAGCACACATAAAATAGTCATTCACACATTTTGACACATATATTTTTGGTCAACATGACCCTAGAAAACCCCCCTACAACTCTTGGGGAAAACCAGTTCGAAAGCTCCTCCTTATTTCTGGAAAATGCTTTTTACAGTGAGAGAAATATTCAGCAAAAAAATCAGCAAACAGACTTTACAAATTATCTCGTTTTCCGTGCTTAACCACCGCCTCGGAAAATGTGCAAACAACAAAAACAGAACAGCGATAAATGCTGTACGTCCTCGATTTTCGTGCCCAGAAATCTGCAATAAATGCAGCTGTACGGCTTTCTCAAAATCTGTGCAAACAACAATAAATGCTACTGTCCAAAATCTCGATTTTCGTGCCAAAAACACAACAGAATTTTGCTGTACGGAACAACCCTCTGCTGCCTCGATTTCTGTGCCCAATCTTGCTGTACGGCTTTACTGTACGACCTCCTTTTCTAGAAAACCGTGCCCAAAAATTCTGCCTTTCACTGTGCTAACTCAGCTGTGCGGTCTTGCTGAAATGCTGCCTTGGAAAGTGTGCCAAGCTGCTGCCTCCTTCTCCTCACTGCCCATAAATCTCCCTTGCTCTCTTGCTTTCCTTCTCTCAATCTGCTCATGAAAGAATGAATGATCTTTTACTCCTTTTCTTCCTTTAACCTAACCCTAAGTGACTTTTGGGGAATCCCTAAATCCAATGGCTGAAATAGATTGAGATCTAGGGCTGAGATTAAATGCTCATTTAAATCTCACTTTCTATTTTTTAATTCACCCCACTTTAATAAAGACCCATTTAGTCATTTATTTCCAAAGTCACTTTTCCTTTCTAATTTTACATTGACTTTATTAAAGTCACTTTAAAATTAGACTTTAGTAACTTTATCACTTAAAGTCACTTTTAAATTAGATTTGACTTTATAACTTTATAAAGTCACTTTAGTAACTTTATCACTTAAAGTCACTTTAAAATTAGATTTATAGTCACTTTAGGAGAAAAATTAAATTCTTTTGGACACTTTTCACTAGGCCAAAGATCAAAGCCTTAGGGAACCACCTGTCCTCCAGTACCAAATTTCAACACGCTTCCCCAACAACTAATAGTTGGTCTCGGACCTCGTGAATCTTGGTGAGGAAGGGATCTATGTCTTCCCCTTTCTGCATCCTGATGCATCTCAACTTCTCCTCTAGGAACATCTTTCACTGCTCGGAAGTGCCCTGGTATAGCGTGGAGAGAGCATCCCACATTTCTTTGGTTGTTTCCGTGGCCTTTATATGTGAGACTATGTGGTCTCGGAATCCATCTAGGATCAACTGCTTAGCCCACGCCATCTCCTTCCTATATTCTTTGAGCTGGTCCGCATCTTGGGGAACTTCCATAACATTATCTATGTAAGCTTTTAGGCCATATTCATCTAGAAGGAAGGACATCCTAGCCTTCCAGATGACATAGTTGGATGATCCATCCAACCTATCCTGATCTTTAAGGCCTGCAATGGACATCTCTGACACTATCGAAAACTCCCTCTTCCCCTACACTCGACTACTGCTCTGCTACTCGCATTCCCTTCTAGAATGCGCAGATCTGTTAGCTTCTACTCCCAATCTTCCACCCGATGCTAATTATGCTATTGCAAAACCCTCTACGTCCAACCAGAAATATGCTCTCTCTTCTTGCTGGAATCACTCAATCTAGAAGGTCGAATTTTTTCTGCCACTCTGCTCTGAAAAATCAAACTTCCTCAAGCAACTTGGCCTGCTTGGCAATGGTCTGTGCTACCTCAAGAATTTCAGCTTACTACTCTTAGTGAACAGTGAAATTCTTCCTCGCTTCTTGGTTGATCACTCATGCTCTGATACCATGTGAAGATTTCATCTACGAAATCCTATTGCAGCAACTGGTATAATTTATTCTAACTGATAAATTAATTATTCAGTTTATTGCTACGACAACATCGAAATAAACACACTACACCCTTCACAAATGAAACTGCGAAAAATAAAATAGCGTTGGAATTGAGAAAATACTAGCATACACACATAAATTGACACCATTATTTTTGGACAAATGTCTTGGAAAAACCCAATGTGGGAAAACCGGTGCAGCAGTGGGGTTTATTTATTTATTTTGCAACAATGATTTCTGAGTACAATCTATGGATGCCAAATTCACTATCCAAACAACAAGAAAATCTGGGCAAATTTGTTTTAAGGGAATTACCCTTCTTCCACAAGTAACCCCGTCATAACTTCCTTTAGAAAACTTGGCTTCTTGGACCCTTTGCACTAGCCTTTGCACTGCTTTGCACAAACCCTATGACGTCAGGCCTCTAAACAACCTCTAATGAAGTCGTTTTGCTTGTCTTTGCTGGGGAAATTGCCTCTTCGACACTCTAGACCTTCAACCCGGCTTCTAGAACTGAGAACGAATTTCTCTCTAGCTAAATTGAATTGCCCTCTGAAGTTGAATATTAGTCCTCTACGTTGCCTCACTAGGAATAACTCGACCCTTTGCTACGACCTCTCTGGATCTGGAAAACTTCCTCTGTATCATTGTCCCTTCCCCTCACTATCTTTGCTGCCTCACTGAAGCTCGAACTCTCCGGCAACTGACTGCTGCTACTCTAGAAAATCGAATTCTCCAAGTGACTGATTTTCTGGTGTTTTGGTGTGTCCTCTCCAAGTGCCCATCGATCCCTCCTTATGTCTTCCTGTTGGGCACTCCAATGACTAATATTAAATCTTAATCGATGGCTCATATCATTTCTGGATCAATCTGTGTGAGTTTCTAGATGATTCTCACCTTATCTCAGCTAATACTGATTAATTAACCATATTCCCTAATTTTAGACTTAGGAATTTTTTTAAAAATCGGCTAATAATCTATTTGAGACACTTCTAGGTGAAATTTCCAGAAACGATTTATGGGTCTTGGAGATCTCATGTATTCTAGCCTCTCCACCAAATTTCATGGCTAGAACATTTTTGATGCTACAAAAACTAACATCAGCCAGGGCCAAAACCTCTCCTCTTAAGAGGAAAACCTGCAAGAACTCTTCTCTTCTTATAGAACTTCAATTGATGAATTCTAAGACCTATGACCCTTACCAAGACTCCTCCAAGACCAAGTCAACCTTCCTTTTTGATGAGCTTTCCTTACATAGCTTACAGCAACAAACTTTGACAACAAACTTCGACCCCCAACAACAATTTTTGCAACTTCGACCTAGCAGATTCATAGCTTCGACCTTGATGCAACTTCACAACTTCGACCTAGATGTAGCTTCACAACTTCGACCTAGAAGTAGCTTCGCAGCTTCGACCTTGCAGCTTCACAACTTCGATGCAACTTTAGAATTTCGACCTAGCAACTTCACAGCTTCGATGCAGCTTCAGAATTTCATCTTGCCTAGCAACTGTGGAAACCCTAACACGAGAGAGAGAGAGAGAGAGAGAGAGGTCCAAAACTTCGATCTTTCTCTTCTTCTTATCCTTGATTTTTGTCCTTTTTCTAGCTTCTTTCTTTAGGAGATCGAACTTGCTTGTTGTGTTTTTAAATGAGGTCAAGTTCCTTCTTATATATAGGCTTTATAGGGGTACAGATTTCCTCCATTAGGCTGATTTGATCTTCCATGTAGGCCGACTTGTTGTAGCTCGTTTGACAAGGTCTTGGAGGATCTTTGACTCTAATTTGGCTCATAAATTTTCTCTACAATATGTACCATGCCCAAAAGGGTCTTCCATACATGACAATGAATAAATTGACTTGTAGACTCGATGACAAACCCTAGAAGCACTCAATGGGTGCTTGACCTATAAATAACTTTCCCTTGAGCATGAAACCCATGCCTCAAGAATAACAATAATAATTTTTATTTTATTCTTTACATCAAATACATAAAATCATGATTACATATGTCATTATGAAGAACAAACCTAGTTACATATTACAACAATCCCTCTTAACTAGGGAGGTATTCATAATCCATACAAGGTACTTGGACATTCTCAAACTGAAGAATTATCATAAGAAGAGTCAGATTGGTAAGCCATCTTATAAGTTGTCTTATCAGCTTGCACCAGAGCATCTCATCAGATTAACCAACATTGTCACATAACAAGGCCTTGACTAACAACTCTATCTCTCAACAAGATTAGAGCACAATGCTGGCAAGACCAATGAATGATAGACACCATCATCATTGTCTCTCAAGGCACATACCCCACCCAGGTGTTCACAAGGAATGTCCTTTTAGGACAATTCTTATCTTGGAGTAACACATCCTCAAGGAATTTCCTCTTTGACTACTTTTGCCCATTGGATGTTTTTGGCATTATGGCTAATGTGTTGTCCTTGATAGAAACGTACTTGATAATGATGTCAACATTGTGATAACATGATGGTTATGCAGATTGATACAGATGCTACAGGTGATATGGATAGAGAAATGATAGTTCAAATGAATGATAAAGGTGATGTTTGACAAAGTATACGTGAGTCCTGTGAAGCAAGGTCGCGTACATTCACAAGTTTTGCAAGTGAAAATCACGTACATACACAGGTTCTACAAGTGAAAGTCACGTAATAAATCTGAGCCATGGTATTTTGGATACCATGGGTCCTTACCATGGTATCGGCCCATAATAATTGGTGCAACAATGATTATTTGATCCCGTCAAAGAATACTAATGACATTACCAAGGGATTTACCCAAGTTATTGGCTAAGGCTAAAACTATATAAGGAGATGGAGATCAAGGTGTCATGTGTGCAAGTAATGGGATATACATGTATGAATTGATTTGGAACAGGTTTGCACCAAGGAGCAAGGAGAAGACTCAGATCTGAAAGATCTAAAAGTATGTTGACATATATGCTTGATTGATTTACTTGTTGTAAATGTCAAAGTAAGTAATAATGATGAATCTGTAATTATAATGATGTTGTGAACTAAATGAATTATTCAGAAGTCTGTAGTATTGACAGTGAAGGTCGCAGAGAGTGAAACTATGTTTGCAGCGAAATTTTTCAGATCTATACGTAGGTTTGTTTGGGAATAGACGCGTACATACGCAGATCAACCTCAGGGTAGTCGCGTATATATTTTGCGAAATGATTTTAGAATGTTCATATTTGTATGTGGATGTTGTGCATGGTAAGTGCATACATACGTTGATTAGTCTCATGATAGTCACGTATATGTGCTAGGGTTTGCAGTACTAATAAATGATGATATTTGATCAGTTTTTTTATGTTTGTTGTTGGTTGTCGATGATGTCTCTATCATGATGATCTGTGTCTGACAGTCGGGATTGAGGTGATTTGGTTGTATTGATCAGTTTTAATGGTATAGAAGTATGACTGGGTGTGATTCAATGATCTATGGTCTGTGATTGGTTCAAAAATCTGTTATTGGTTCAGTGATCTGTAATTGGTGCAATGGTCTATGTATGGTTCAATGATTGATGATTCAATGTTCATTATTCTGAGATCTATACGCAAGTATGATACAGAGGAAGCGCGTACATACGTGGGTGTGCTTCAAAGCAGTAGCGTATACATTTTGGCATATGTCTGATTAGAGTTTGCAGGAACAACACTGTCTTGATGTGATGATGAACAATGTATGATTTGGTATATGATGAATGGTTGTGCATTGGTATGATGGTTTATATATGTTATGAAATGGTTGATTGAGATTCAGTGATTGGTTGGTTGATGTTATGGTGATTAATTTGATTCATTGATTGTCTTTCAAATTTAGTATTTAGTTTACTATTGAGCTTAATGATGGGTGTGGGTCCAGTTTGAAAATATGATGAAAGGTGGCATGCAGATTTGATGTTTTGAGTCAGGTGGATCCAGTATGAAATATTATGAAATGTGGTCCACAAAGGTGTTGAGGGTTGGAGTTTTCAGTAAGGTAGTCGAAGCTTCCTTCCAGTGGTAGATGGTAAATCTGTTCAGGGGTAAGAGCTCCCTTCCAGTAGGAGCTGGTAAACGAGATCAGGGGGTTTTAGCTCCCTTCTAGTGGGTGCTGAAGAATGAGAGAAGGTTGTAGCCTTCTTCAGGTAGGTGCTTGCGTACTGGTAAGAGTATGCGCGACTACACAATTGTAAGAAGATTTTCTTTATATAATAAGAAAGAAGATAGAGACAACAACAACAATGGTTTTCTCTGACATTGAGTTTCCACCTAAAAAACTTGGTGTTCTCATTTTTTGTTTTGTTGCTTATGTGTGATGGTTTATGCTGCTCTTTACTCCATATTATGTCTGATGAAATTAATAATGCACTAGTTAAAGATAAAGATTTGATGGCACTTATGAAGAATTGGTTAACTGGATATACACTGTTTGCTTTCACTGAAGTCGCGTACGTACGTTGGTTGCATGAATGACAGTAGCGTACATAACTCAAAATAAGAAAATGAAAAGTTAAAGTGAGCTTAAAATACTGATTCACCCCCCCTTTCTCAATATTTTTCTCAATAGATGCCCTACCACATCCTCAAAGAGTATTGGAATCAATCTCAAATGCTTACCCAATCCTCCATTCTTTCTTCATAACATGAAGACAAGAATCATGTGTCTATCTCTCCCTCTCATTTAGGGAGGATATACCCATTCCTATGAAAGGAATATACTCAAGCTCCCTCATAACCAGGGACTCGCCCAAGCTCCCTATTAACCATGGACTTGCCCAACCTCCCTCTCAACTAGGGACTTGATTCAAGCTTCCTCTTAATTTGGGACTTGTTTCCAACAATAGCTCTCTGCTCTTTGGTGGAGATCATGGTACTTTCAGTTGCTTGTAGGGCTCCTCCTTTCGATGTCATGAACTTCATCTTCTAAGTTTTCTTCGAATGACATCGACCATCCCCCCACTTTCTTTCAACGAACCATAGGGTTGAACCAATAGTCATGCCATCCTTCTTTTTCATCGGAAAGTTATTTTCTAGTTCACATCTGACTTTCCTTCATATAGCTACCTCTTCCAAGTCATGTTTCTTTCAGGATCTTCCATCCATTCCCATGAGAACTAGTTGTAGGCGCCATCTACAACTATCTTTCGGTAGCCTTGTATGAACCCAACCAGATGTAGTTCAAAGATCAATATGAACATCAAATAAAGTTACCTTTTTTGATGGCCTTTCATCGTGACATCTGCTTTGACATCTCGCACATTTATAAACACATCTCCAATATATTCAGTGTCAAGGGTTTCCTTCTTTTACAGACTTTATCAGGGTCTTTATACCTTCT
The DNA here is from genome assembly GCA_034641835.2 of Pinus albicaulis. NCBI lineage: Eukaryota > Viridiplantae > Streptophyta > Pinopsida > Pinales > Pinaceae > Pinus > Pinus albicaulis. The sequence continues at coordinate 814,715,459 of CM076576.1, read as the reverse complement.
CTATGTAGATGTCCTAATTCTTCTAGTTATCGGTTGTTGATCACTTCTGTTATCTTATTTGACTATAATTGCATCTTCCACGAACTTTTCTTCCTTCACATATTGCTCCCCGAGAACTTCTATACATAGTTCTTTTGTCTTGTCAACTACCTCATATTCCATATGAGGTGATGTTATGTTGGTTTCATTTTGTCAATATGTGAACCTGTTCAAAACATATGCCTTCATGCATCTTTCTAAAGGAAAAGATCCTTCTTCTTCAATCATGCTCATGAGATAGCATTTACCCATGCTATTTGCAGCTATAAGATGACATGACTTAATCTGTCAAATATATACATACCTCTTTTCTCCTTTTGGTCATCTAGACTTCCTTCGACAACTTCCTTTCTTTGCTTGAAAGTACTTCAACCATTTTGACACATTGCACTCCGTTGTTACCATACCATCATCCTTATAAACAATGGATCCCACACAAGGTGGAATTATCAGCCAGACACTTGCTTCTTCCAAGTAGAGGTGAACCTTGTAATGAAGATTCTAATGGAGGATCTTGATTATCCTCATCCTGCAAATGCTCCTTCCTAATGATGATGATGTATGAAGAATTCTTTCTATCTTCTATCATGCTAGATGACTTTCTTCCAACCATATATATTATATACTACTATTTCAATTGACCTTTACATGCTTTCAATGAGGTTATATTGAGTTACTTGATTTCTATCATAATGACTACTACAACCATGCAGACTTCTACTTCAGCGAGCCTTTCAAGCTTCTGTAATGATGTCATCCTTTAATATGATGCATCCTATCATACTTACAATGCTTCCTACCATGATAGTCATTTTTTACAAAACTGAAAAGAAGTGAAGGAGATTTATCTCAGTCATAGTAGAGATCTTTCACTTCCTCCTTTGATTTCTTCTTCTCAGGTTCTTCCACTTCTTCAATGACATGGGCTTTGTTGTAGCATAATTTGACTGAGTTAAAAGTCAAGAGAGGTTCTGAGTAATTCAAGGTTGTTGAGAAACAATTATTAAAATTCAAAAAGAGCGGCAACATGTTCCATAAGATAACCACAAACTCAACGAGGATTCATCATCATTTGTTGCAAGCCATAATTCTCAGATAAGGGAGCTCTGTAACAAGCACAACATCCTCTCCAAGATTTTGTTGCATCCATTCGAGGAGACTGGTCCATTGGGTTTAACGTTGAAGAAAGCACCTTCATTCATAAAATTTATTCAAATGAAGCTTTCCGAAGGGGACTTAGCAACTTCCTTAGCTATAAATAATTCTAGCCTGGAGATGGTGAGAAATAAGGAATCAAAGTATGCACCAAGACTTGCTATTGCTGACAAGTACAAAGCCTCAAATTTCCCAGCCTTGGTTTTGATAATTGGTTCTTTGGAGCGTATTTTAAAATATGAAGAAGACTTGAGAGATATCATGAGAAACTTTTACAATGTGAACATAAGTTAAACTTGCTAACGAAGGAATGCATCATGAGTGGGGATTGCTCGTATTTTGATTCTAGTGGTGAAGCATTTCAAGATCAAAATGAAGATAGTTGTTATAGGTGCAACACATGAGCAAAAATCTCAGTTATTTTTGGAGTTCGATCACTTGACAAATACCTATCTTCTACCTTTCTCGAGTCTTCCAGACAGAAGAGCTATGAGTAATCATATATGATCTTTGGGAGATCATATTTGCACATGCATTTAAGATTTAAAAGAGTTGAGCAAGTATATTGATGTAAATGAGAAGTCAAAGTTCAGAAATGCAGACATTCCAAACACAAGAATCTTGGGCTCAATTTCGGGCAAACGGAGAAAATTTTCACAAATCCACGGCATGGGTTTTGTGCAGAGTGACCCCAATTGACTTTATTGCGGGAATTGTTCGATAATTCAAATCCGTTTAAGAGATTTCACCAATTCTTCAAAGGCCAATTTTTCCAGAAACGTCCTGCAAAATTGGGTTTAATTCATTCTATTGGAATTCGATTTGCATGATTATCAAGTTTCTTCATCAGTTTCACTTGTCAGAGGATGTTGAATCAATTTTTCAGGGAGAAGATTATACTCAGACTGAAGGGGCTTTATCCCTTTGAACGAGAAAACAACAAAGGAAGCCTTTCAAGACCCTGAATTTTGGACAAGAACATCAAAATTAATATCTAGATGTTGTGTCATCGTACTCAAGGAAGATGTCGAAGGTGTGGACAGTGGTGCATCAAATGTGTCTTCAATAAGAATGCAAAGACATAGCTGGAAGGGAAATCGTTGCATCAAAGGTTTGCGGAAGCACGAAAGGAAGGAAGTTTATGACAACGAGTGGTCCCGCAAAGAAGTTTTTCTCAACTGCTCATAAAAAATCAACGGTTGATATTAATTGCGGGAACACTCTCTTCAAACTTCCAAAAACCACTTAAGTGCCCCCGCAAGTGGTTTTTGGTTTCAATAAAGGATATTACGTGGTGATAGTTGGAGCCCACGTCCTTTACTTTCAAATCACAATTTTAATTTTATGAATTTCGAATAATGTCCTATCATAAATCTTTCAAATAAATTTTATTTAAAAAGTAATAATATCATGTATTATATATACATATGATAGTATTATAATTTTGTAATCTCCACCACAGTGAAACAATTATTAACTGCTTTAAGCAGTTATTTCTGAAAATTGATTCAATGGTGAGTCAAAGCACAAAGATAAAAGCCCAAGAGGCAGAGTGGAGGAGGGTTCCGAGTTTTGGACCTCTGGAAGACTACAATTTTGTACCTACTTTTCTTATGCGTTAATGAAAGAAGCATCAAGTTTCCAACAGCTTTTGATGGTGATTCGTGTTTCCTGTGTCATCTTGTGTTATTTCTTCTTTGAATGAAGTGAAGTAAAGTAGCTGTTGGTCTCTTAATTGCATCCGTAAGTAAGAGTTAAATAACCTTAATATGCGCTGCTTCACTCCAACTTTTCTCTCTTCACAAATTCATTCTGAGACTTAAAGTAATAGATTTTGTGTTACAACATATTATTTTGAGTTTCCCAACAGTTCTTCTTTTCATTCAAATATCAGTAGTTAAAGGCATTGTGGAATCTTTTATTATTTCAAATTATTAAGGGTTTTAAAGAATTAATTTCCAGAGGAATAGGACAAAGACTGAATGATAAAAATTGTTTCCATAATTTTCTTTTTTAAAATGTCTTAAGCACTGATTCCTTTCACAATCGAGGGATTGTTTCTTAAGAACCAACAGACTTCATTCCTTTCTTTCCTTTTCTCGTTGTCCTTCTTGAGATTTGGACAATCTCTCTTGAAATGCCCATATTCCTGAGAACCATAGCATTGGATCTTTGACATATCAATCTTCTTCTTTTTCTGAGGACCAAATTTCCCAAACTTCACCCTTCTCCTAGCCATGGCAGCAAATGCTTGAACTTGTTCATTCGATCCTACATCGTTTTTTGTCTTCAACCTAGTTTCTTCAATCTCACACAATGACCAAAGTTCATTGAATGGGGTGGCTTCCTTCTTTCCATAGATGTTTGATACAAAGTTGCCCCATTCATCAGGTAGCGCATTGAGCACTACGGTGGTTATCTCTTTGTCAGACATTATTTCCCCAACTCTTGTAGTCGGTCTCGTATTTGTGATACCCTCATTACATATGAGGCTATCCCTTCTTCCTTTGATACTTTCATTTTGTACAACTCGGTTCTCAAAGATATAACTTCTCCTGCAGTGCTTACGGAGAACAATTCTACCAACTTATCAATTTCTTTTGAATTCTTCAATTTTGCTACATAAGTGATGAGAGAATTCTTGATTGATTCTATAAGGATTCTTTGAGCCCTTATTTCCTCTTTCATATATTTCTTTAGAGCTTGAGCTTGTTCTTTTGGTGGTTCAGTGATTGAACCCTTAACATGTCCAATGACTTCATTTTCTATGAGGATAAAATTTGTCCTCTTCTTCCATGCAAGGAAATTTGATGACCCAACCAATTTATTGCTCTCCTTGCATAATGATGTCATTTTGATAGTAGATTCAGTCATATATATAAGGATATTTAATTGTCAAGTGAATATTCTTCTATGATGGTGATATCTTCAACTTGATGCCTTCTTGATTTTGATGATGATGATAGCTTCGTTGAAGATGACAATACTTCTTCTTCTAGAGATGTCTTTCTTCAAATATGCTTGAGATGTGATCCTTGCTTCAACGAGAGGGATATCACCTTGATGATGATGTCAACGCTTCTTCTTTCTTCTTTAGAATGTGGAGACTTCAAGATGCTTCAATGTGTAGTTCTTCTTTCTTTGAGTGGAGGTAGGGTTCTTTTTGGAAGTAGAGTCTTTGAGGTCTTCTTGTTGTTTTTGCTTCTAGATGGTGTGATCCTTGAGATGAAATGGGTAGTCCTTGATGATCCTTAGATTGCTCGATCCTTATGTATCCCTTCTTGATAGTTCGATGTCCTCTTTGATGCTTTGACCTTTCTTGATATTCCTTCTGATGGTCCTTCTACAAGTTGCCTTTCCTTGTCTTGTCACCTTATCTTTGATACCATGTTGAGAAATCTAGGGGCAACAAGATTAAGTGATTTCTTGTAAATTGATGATGCTTGTGATATATTTTTACTTATCTTGATTATCTTCTTCTTCAGCTTAATTATTGTCGTGTTCTTATAATCAAACAACTACCAAACAATAAAGAACAATGAGACAAGTGGACACAAGATATAGGCTATCATCTAAGGCCAAATCCTCTCCTCTTGAAAGGAAAACCTGCAAGAACTCTTCACTTCTTATAGAACTTCAATTGACGAATTTCGAGACCTATGACCCTTGACCAAGACTCCTCCAAGACCAAGTCAACCTTCCTTCTTGATGAGCTTTCTTTACACAGCTTCGAGCAACAAACTTCAACCTTCCAGCAACTTTGACCCCTAGTAACAATTTATGCAACTTCAACCTATTAGCTTCAGCAACTCCGACCTAGCAGATTCGCAACTTCGATCTTGATGCAACTTCACAACTTCAACGTAGATGTATCTTCACAACTTTGACCTAGATGCAGCTTCACAGCTTCGAACTAGAAGCAACTTCAGAGCTTCGACCTAGAAGTAGCTTCACAACTTCAACCTTGCAGCTTCACAGCTTCGACCTTGTAGCTTCACAACTTCGATGCATCTTCAAAATTTCCACCTAGCAGCTTCACAACTTTGATGCAACTTCATTATTTTGTCTTGCCCAACAACTGTAGAAACCATAACACACAAGAGAGAGAGAGAGGTCCAAAAATTTGATCTCGCTCTTCTTCTTATCCTTGATTTTCGTCCTTTTTCCAGCTTCTTTCTTTAGGAGATTGAACTTGCTTCTTGTGTTTTTAAATAAGGTTGAGTTCCTTCTTATATATAGGCTTTCTAGGGGTACGAATTGTATCCATGAGGTCGACTTGATCTTCCATGTAGGCCGACTTGTTGTAGCTCATTTGAGAAGGTCTTGGAGGGTCTTTGACTCTAGTTTTACTCAAATAATTTTTATTTACAATATGTAACATGCCCAAAAGGGTCTTCCATACATGGAAATGACTCAATTGATTTGTAGACTCAATGACAAGCCCTATAACACCCAATGGGTGCTTGATCTATAAATAAATTTCTCTTGAGCATGAAACCAATGCCTCAAGAATAACAATAATAATTTTTTTCTCTTTACATCAAATACATAAAGACCGAACCTAGTTACATATTTCAACAACTCTCATCCTGTATAGGATTGGAGGGACTTAGGTGAACTCTCTTGAGGACTCATGGTTTTATGAGAGGTTGCATTTGTAAATGTGATCATCAATGTATGGGCCAACCCAACCCACATCAAGGTGCACCTATGTCATTCCACATGGTTATGGTCTATAGAGTCTGTAGGTGGCCTTGGCTTTGGTGTAGTATTATTTAGATATCTCTCATGCATGGCAATCTCATATTATCAACTTTCACATTTCCTAAGGTACTTCACAGTTCCCAATGCAAAGCAGTCCTGCTAGTCAAAAAGTTAATTTGGTCTTTCGATTGTGCAGTTTGAAGAGAGGAATCCATGCCATGTTAAATTTTTCTAATTAGAGAAGGAAGTGGCTAGTTACAACTTGGTCAAACTTGGTAAAAAGGTCAAAGAAAGATTCCAAGTGGCAAAGCAGGAGTGTTGGTTATAAACACACATGCATCACATCCAAAATGTTTAACAAAACGAGGATATACCTAGGTGCCAGATTTCAAAGATCCATAGGGGCATTAGAGAGCCAACACAGGGGGCAGATGACATGGTAGAGCAGGTGATGATGTGGTACTGCCTTGTAGAATGTGGAAATTTCAATAGAGGCCAAATACATATCCAGGTTTGTTCAACAATACCCAAGTTCCTAAATTGTGAGATGATCAAGGTTATTGGAGATCCAACTTCCATGTGGCTAAGTCGTTTTACTAAAAAGAAAAGTCAAGTCAAAACTAGCCATTGGTGAAGTCAACTAGCTGTTAGAGTGTCTAACTACCCGTTGGAGACCTAGTAGGCCAATTAGCTGAGAAAGTACCAAGAAAGTAGTTATTTGAATATTAAGAATTCCTCCAAGGACCAAGTTGACATATTCTCTCCAAGTCGCACTACTCTATGGACCAATTTGAACTCTCCAAGGACCATCCAATTTAATAATTGAGCCAATTAAGTCTACTATTTTTTACTATTGACTATACTGAGCTATTAGCAAAGGAAATCGTGGACCTAATTGAGGAAGTTTGTCTTGTTGTTTCCCAAAGTGTACACCTAAGGCGCAACGCTAAGAGTAGGGGTTGTCACTCTGATCCCTACTCACTCCGTTTATACATTCTCCTAGCTAAGTCAAGGGGGTAGTCCCATAAGATGATGACAAGGGGAAAACTTGTTGGAACAACAAGTCCTAGGAGACTCACAACAATATCACTACCTCTCTAAGCAACTTAAATTAGAATTAGTTAGCAAGTGTGTTAATTAAATGAAAAAAGTGTGTCTTAACAAGATGAAGCAATTAAAGATAATGAGGAAATAGAAAAATTAACAGATATAGACCATTGCCTAATGAACAATGCTCAAAATATATTATATCACTTGCATAAATATGCAAAGTTTCAAGGTGCTAAATAAGCAGTGCTGCAAGAAAGATGTTAGTAGGATAGATCACGACAACCAGAAATATGAGCAGTAAACAGTTTATGAACAATTTGCAAGTATTATGATTTACAAAAGAATACAACAAGCTTGTAATTATAAAGTAAGCCCAAAATTCTAGTTATAATGATTAAATGTATCCTTCAATGAGAGAAATGTTATTCTACTTATGATTGCCTTTAAGCCCCAAATTGCAAGATTAATGAAGCATATAATGTTGTTGCGAGTTAAGAGACGAAAATTACGATGCAAGTTAAAAAATGCAAGTGTTAATGCCTAGATCTTAAGTTAGTAAGAGTTAGAAGGTTATTAACAAAATTATTTATAAATTTATTACAACATTCGTAAACAAAAGAAAGAAAAAATACGAAGGGTTAGGAATCAGGATATAGTTACAAATTAAAATAAAATGTAAGTATAAGGGCTAACCAAAAAATAATTTACAAGTTTAAAATAAAAATAAAATAAAAACTCAAGAAATTATATATACAAAAATGAATTTTAAAATGCAATGAGTTAGTGAAATTATTTACATAATGAAAAATAAAATCCAAGCCTGTGAAAGGTTTAGTATATATAGACACAAGTTAGAGAAACTAATTTCAAATTTTGAATGTGGGATAAAAACTTTACAAGCGAAAATTAAAAGTTAAATCTAACTAAAAGATTTAAACTACAAAAGTTAAATTTAAATCAAATAAATATTTACAATTTTGGAATCTAAAAATTATTTACAAAATAAATCTAAAAAAATATTTACAAGTATGCTAAAAACCCAAAAAACATAAAATTTAAAACAAAATCCAAAACTCCAGCTGCAAACAAAGGTTAGAAATTTAAAATTAGTTACAAAATTTGCTAGATCTACACAAATAGAATACAAATCTATCAGATTTGAGGAGTATGAGTCTGACTTTGCTCTGATATCTGTAGATTAAATCTCTTTCTAGCGAGATCTATCTATTCAGTACGATTTATAAAGATAAATAATAATTTTTTAAATAAGGTACAAGCCCAGAAAACTCTGTAAGAGAAATTCGTAAGATAAGTCTAGGGTTTTAGATTAGGAAGGCTCTCCTGATCTTATGCCTTGGGAGTCAACTGGTCCAACCGAGGAATTCCCTAAATGCCTAATTTTTTAAATACAAATGATTTATGCACAACTTAAAATCAAACTATCATATTAATAGAGACGTAAAACAACACTTATAATCTTAAAGAATTAGAGATACCTGCTAATTCGATTAAATTATAAAGTTATTGTAAATCCAGTAACCTATGAAAGATACATGTGCAATAGATTACTCTACGAAAGCTATTCACCAACAATTTATAAAAATAATATTCAACAAAACATTAAAAACAACATTATCATAAGATGCAGGAGAGGAACACCAACATCAAATAAAACCCTAAAGACTTTGCGCTTTTATTATTTCAGAAGAAGATTACAAGAGAGTTTCAAGAGCAAGTACACGATCAAAATATAATATGTTTTGTGAGACAAATGGCCTCTAATTTATAGATATATTCTCCAAACGGCTAGTTGGCTTGATCCCTGTCAAAGTAATATTAACCGTTGATAAATATTTAATTATATTTTAATCATCACTGTTGAAATTATTTATTTTTGAGAAAATTCGAATTTTTTATTTAATTCATTTTTAATTAACTCAAAATTAATTATTTTGAGTTAATTTTCTCAAAAAATTGACTTTGACGCAACCACCAAGGACCAAGGGTCTAAAATTTCTTGAAATTTTCAATATTCCCTTGGTGGGCGACCTTCAAAAATTAATTTCTATATGAACCACGAATTTTTTATTTGGAGAAATTATTTTTTCCTACGAGTTAACCTTCTAATTTAAATTAATTAAATTTATGGCTTAGGATTTTAATATAATTTTTCCAGAAAATTTAATTAATTGACGCATGAAGGGATTTAATAATTTTTCCAACCCTCTAATATTTTAGCACCATGGCTAAAATATTATTTACATAAGATAATTACATTTTAACCCATGAAGGGGGAAAACCCATTCGTTATAGACTCCCAATACAATACTCGATTTTGCGACTCAAATATAATCTAGTAGACCAAGTGATATGTAATAAAATAATTTAGCCAATTAGCTAAAATTATTCCCACACTTTTACAAAGACTCGATTAAAATGCTAGGACTTACCAAAGATCTTGACGACAAAATCGACCCTAGCTTTGAGGTGAGGTAGGAGGAAAAAACTTTGTCGATCATTTGTGTATAGAAACTGATGAATTGGTCAGACGAAAAACCTCCTATGATGAAAATCATCACCAAAACAATAGGTTTACCTAGGTTGTTACATACAGATATGGTCTTACTAAGATTATTTACATTAGAAACTGCATAATGGGTTTACAACTTTTAACAAACTGACGACTGATGGTAATGAATCCTTGATGATCTGAGTGCTCGAACATGATGGAATCCCTTTGCGAAAAATTGTATGGTAGTTGACATGGAGTGGTCAACATCTGACTCTACTTGGAGACATGTTGCTTCACTGAAGGAATGTGAGAATCCAGAATTTGCACCCAAGCAACACACAAAATCATATAAGTAGCATCCATCCAAATATAATCCAAAAATCATCATAAAAGCTCTGTAACCAGTAAAAATTCTACTACCATGAAATGTAAATCTAATCTAAAGACAAAAATGAAATGCTTAGATGAAAACTACTTTAACAATAGAAATAAATAACAAAGAGTATGGTTAGAAATACAATACAAATATGCCCCATGGCATCAAATGTCTTCAATATAGTGCCTACTGAGCATCTGGCGACTTTCAGGAAGATCTGTGGGTTGCTTCTCATATGTGCCATGCCCGATCTTAAATATCGTAGGACTCTGTTGTATTTGGATATTGAGCTGCTCTTGGCCATCAGACGCATCAAATCAGTTCCTTCTTCTTTTTTGCTTTTTTTCTCTTCTTCTTGGTAGACCATGGTGTTGATGATGATGTGATAAAATTGAACCTTTCTGCCTGATAATGGAAATGCTTAGGTGGAAAATTTAGAGCATCAAAAACTTTTGTAACATGCCTTTCTTTATTTTTCATTTGTTCTGTCATGAATGATGTATCAATCTCACAAGTGTTATGACTAAGACCAATTCCTTGATTTTTCTTAATAGTTATAACTTGATCCTTTTCAATTTCCTTTCTAATCATGTCATTCTCAACTAAATCTTCATTAATGAGGCCAACCACTTTCTCTTGATATTCACAACAAGACGGGACCCACTTTAGTAGGCTGGGAGGACTATGATCTGTTGAAAGCTCCTTGATTTTCTGTCATCTATCATCTGGACAAGGTTGAAACTTTTGTACCTATAATTTTTCCATTTCTTCCAACCTTTTTTTATATGGAACTCATTTCCCTGACATGCCTAACTATTAATTTTTCTTGATTGAGTTTTTTTTTCACGAATCTGTCTTGCAGAGTGATTTGATTGGCCTCCATAGTTTTCATTTCCCACGAGTGATTATCCTTCATGGCAGTCATTTCTTGGGTGTGTCTTTTTTCCATTGCAATCATATGATTTTGAATAATGGACATCTGATTAGAATGATTAACTTCCATTATCTTTAACTTGTTTTCCATGGCATTCATTTCCTTGTCATGGTTTTCCTCCATATTTGTTACAAATTGTGCTTATTTTTCTTTTGTGTCCTTTATTATCTGTGCACGAATCACTTCCATGGCTTTTATCCTATTTTGAAAATTGATATGGTTAGCTTCCATGTTTTGAATCATTTGTGTATAATTGGGTTGCATATCCTTAATCATCTGAGTTGATTCCTTAACAGGATATTCATGATCTTCTATAGGCATGTGATATTCCTTACCAACAATATTAATTTGATGGCTCATCCTTGCCATTCTACTATCTATGATTCTTTTGACAGCATGGCAAGTAGCCTCTTCATGAAGAGCATCGCAGGCCCTACAATAAGGCGAAGTTTCATAAACAAGATTGGAAGACTCGAGTGGATTTGATGGTTTCTGTTGATTAGATGGATCTCTCTTCTGCCAAGCATTATTATTTCGATTATTATTATTTCTAGGTTGGAAATTTTGTGCTTGAGATCTTTCCATTTGGACCAACCTAGCTTGTAAGACACTTATTTCCTCAGAATGATTATATTAGTGTTGTGAACATCTCGATAACATCTCGATTTTATCTTAAAATCACGATTTTTTGGCCTAGCCGATGTTTGCCGATTTTTACTAGTATTTTTATGGTATCTTAATTTTGCCAATGTTTGCCAATTTTTACCGATATTTTCCCGATTTTTATGATTTTTTGGTTTTTCGGACCCTTGCCGATTTTATCCTGATGCCGATGTTCGCAACATTGGATTATATATTAAACTTGTTTGATCAAGTTCCATGCTTTCAAGTTTCTACATCAATTTCTGCATAGGGTCATCATTAAATTCATTAGATTATTTAGATTTACTTGGAACCTCATCAAAACTTGGAATTTTAAACTTCCTAGTTGCTTTCTTATCCTTTTCAATTTCCTTAGCTAAAACCTAGGCATCCTTATAATAATTAATTTTAGCTCGCCTCAACTCATAAGAAGTATCAACATCGAAGGCATCAATATAAAAATCCAAAAGAGATCTGGCAGGAGGTCTATAATATTGAGGTAATTCCTTAATATTACCATTAAACCTCTTATTAAATTCCTCTATGATTTCATTTTTTTTTCTCTGACGCTAATAACTTTGACCAGATGTCTTTCTTCTCTCTTCTCTCCATACTTGTCCTTAAAGACATTAATAATCGATTGCATTGAATTAAACAAACTATCAAGCTTTTTTGTAAACCAATCCAAAGCATCTTCCTCTAAGGAAAGGACAAAGAGGCTCATCTTCACATGTTCATGATAATAGTCAACAGTGAGCACCTCTAGCATATTTACCCAACCAAGAGCTAAATGCTTTTATATGATGACCCGTAGCACTAACCGCATTATTTCCTTGGAAAGAAGGAAACTTGTCAAAGCCATCGTTAGGAAGGTCATTTGGATAACCTTGAATGTTAGAAAAGTTACAAAGGGCGAAAAAGTCCATGATGTCTTGCTCAAAGGGAAAGAAGAGGCCAAATGGACGCTGGGGAGAGAGATCATTGCTCAAGAAAATCAAGAGATCCACAAGAAGTGAGCTTCTAGTAGAAATTCCTGTAAGAAATAAAAGAAGTGGAGTTGCCACTTGAACATGAATCTAGCTCCAAGATCCCAAAAGGAAAAAACCGAAAAGTTAGTCAGGGAAAAGTAGATGGATATTAGGGATGGCTTCTCGTCTGAGAAATAATGGATGAATAAGTGGAGTCACCACCCAAACAGGAAACCAACCGAAATGTCCAAGTGCTAAAGTGCAAGCAGAGATGGTGTGTAATTAAAAAATGTATTGTAATATTCTATGAAAAAATTACTATATCTCCAACTTGTGGATGACTAATAAATTACTATTTTGAGGACCATTGCTTAATTTTTCTGTAAAAGGATAACCTACCCTCATTGTATTGTTGTTACTGTCATTTGAGCTTGGTGCCATCACTAATAAAGAGCTTATTTCTTGCAAACCTTTGTCTATTCTATATACATTGTGCGGAGTGAATTTTATTTTCACTTTTTGCTTTATACATGTTGTTGGGGTTTAATTTTATTTTTTGATAATAAGTAAAATTACACTAAGGTTAACAAATCTTGCCATTGGGTAGCTACATAGTCAAGTGGAAGGGGCAAACTAGGGGGAAACCCCACTTTGTCAATTTGTTTTATAGGTGTACTGATCCAAGCAATAGAACCATTTCGAAGGGAACTTCGGATTGTTTAGGATCTTGCATTCATCTCAAACAGGATCTGAAGACTGGAGATGCCATGATGAGAGGGGCTACTGCTAATTAGGTTAAAAAATGATCAAGGAGATTAAGTCAATAGTGGAGGCAATTTCTTTTGAACACCAAACCCTTGAGCTATCAAGCTGTATTGACCTAAGAAAGTATTTATTTGGCGCTCCAACAAGGTTGAGGTAAGCAAGGCACATGTATAACCCAACAGCCACCTCTTTTCATAAAATTCTATAATTTTACTTTTCAGAATTTAGTTTAGGAAATAATAGCTTGCTGGTTTTTATTTGTTTTATTGATTTAGCAAGCATATCCTTGGGGAAAACTGATTAAATTGATAGATCTAACCAAAGGTAGGTATAAGAAACTATTTTTTCCCATTTTACACTTCTATCTAGTTGATTTGTTTTGCATATCCAAACATTTGTTGACTGTAAAAATAGGACCAGTGACAAAAAACAAGGGTTTCAACTATCCAATTAAGTTACCTTTTTCACCAAGCCTCTTGATTTACTCTATTGCACTTAATTTCAACATTTTCTATCATTTAGAGTAAATTTTAGGTAATTTCCAGCCATATTAAGAGGCCAAATCAAAATATGGAAATTATTGGGTGAATTTATCCAAGAGGTTTTCACTCAGAATTCTGAAAAGTAATTTCCAGCTTGTTGGAAACTTACTTTTTCAGTTGTTTTAAGTTGACGGATGGCCCCAAAAGCCTCGACTCCCGTACCTCTCCACCCTTAGACTTTGGAAGTTCTTAGACACTTGTAAAGTAGGTGTTGTGGGCTAAATATTTTGTCCTTGCATTTTTGGGAGACTTTGTAGTCTGATATACAAGACAGGAAGTTGCTTGGACATATAATTTTCCAACTGGGAACCTAAATTGAAAACTGTTTGCATATTTGGTTAGATTATATTCTGTAGACCAAAACAGGGTTGCGGGGCAGCGACCCCCCCTCGAATCCACTCCTGGAGCGTGCTCCCGCAAAAATAATTTGCTCCCTGGTTTATTTGCAATTTTTTTGTCTCAAAGATGTTCCATATACAAATGTTTTTTAAAGAAACACATGTTTTTAAGTAGGGCAGCCTAATATTCAAGCCTATGGCCCTATTATTGATATGCATTTCATGGTAATATTAAAAATTTAAGTAAAGGGATGTAAATGAAAGATAAAGGAGAATGTCACTTTTATTTAATGTTAAATTCTTAAAGTAAAAGTGATATTCTCCTTTATCTTTCATTTTCATCTTTTTACTTAAATTTTTAACATTACCATGAAATGCCTCAAGATGTTTGGCTTCATTTTTAGTAAAATGACTTCATTTTGCAAGGAGATCAACAAGTTGGTTGGGTCATCGAATTTCCTTGCATGGAAAAGGAGGATAGACTTAGTCCTCAAGGAAAATGAAGTTATTGATCATGTCAATGGCAAAGTCTCCAAACCATCTAAAGGGGAAGCACTATCTAAATATATGAAAAAGGATATAAGGGCTCAAAGGATCCTTATAGAATCCATCAAGGATCCTCATCCCGTATGTAGCAGAGTTGGAGACAGCAAAAGGGATCACTGAAAGCACGACAGGAAAAAATATATCACTAAGATCAGATCTATTCAAATTGAAAGCATCATAGGATGAAGGGATATCTACATGTCTCACAAAAGCATCGCAGATAAGGAATCAACTTCAAGATCTTGGAGAGATGATATTCGATAAAGAAATGATTACCATTATTCTAAATGCTATAACTGATTAACAAGGAAACCTTGTATCAAAGGCTTCTGAAGAGGAGAAAGCTATCCCATTCAATAATTTGTGGTAACTATGCAAGAATGAAGAAAACAATTTGAAGGCAAAAAGTGATACAGGTCAAACATGTGCTACCATGTCAGGAAGCAAAAGAATATTTGGCAAGTTTGGTCGTTAGAAAAAGAAGAAGATCAATATGTCTCAAATCCAATGCTATGGATGTCAAGGATATGGGCACTACAAGAGAGATTGTCCCCAACTTAAGAAATACAACAACAAACTAAGTGTTGATAAATCTAGGGCATTAGCATTAGGTGATTTCTCTTTGATTAGTGACTGTTTGTGAATGCTTTTTACTTCTTTAGATTAGAATCTTCTTCTTCTTCTTAGTTTATTAGTGTTCTTCTTCATCGAACAGTAACCGATGCATAAATACAAATAGACAAGAGACACAACATGTAGCTATGAGCCAGGGCCAAGGCCCAAAACCTCTCACTCTTTGAGAGGAAAACCGGCACAAATTCTTCTTATAGAGATTCCAATTGACAAATACCAAGACCAAGACCGAGAACCATGACCTACTAGCCACTCCAAGACCAAGACACTACTTGTCCTTTTCTTCTTCGTTCTCCTCAGCATTGGGACACCTGTCACCACCAAGATCTTCTTGCTGTCATTATAACGAGATCTCCTTTTTGTGAGACCTTCTTGTTGTCACCAACATAGGACCGATCATCTTCATATCCTCACTGTAGAACCGAGTATAGCACTAAGTAGCACCAAGACCTTAACTGTGGTAGTACTGGAAGTCTTTGCAGAGATGACGCTGAAATATACTGATATACTATATAGTGATATAGTGCTGAGACAGTGAGGAAGTGTCATTGTAATGTAACCGAAACTTAGTCCAAGTTTTGTGCTTCAAACCGCACTGTGATCACTATGATAACATCCGAAATTTTTCCTGAGATAACATCCGAATTGTCTTGCTGTCTAGAGTCTAGACCACCCAAATTTTCAGAGGTATGCTGAGAAGGTCAATGTGATTTATCCGAACTTTATCTCTGTTATACCCATCTGAAAACTCAGAGATACATCCAAACTGAACTGTCATTTGTGGAGACCCTATCTGCGTATATATAGTAGTTTGCCTCTAAGCCGGCATGACATAGTGAATAGACGTGTCTCCATACGGAGCCGACATGAGTTCCTTCTTTTATATTTGAGGCCGACATAGGAGGAGGAGAACTAGTGCTTGTCTTTGGAGGGCTTCATGACAATCCTATAGACTTAATTACATTCTTTATATGCCCAAGAAGGGTCATACATTACATTGACTCTAAAACAAAAATCCCTTGTTCATGAAACCCATGAAGCAAGCCAATAATAATTTATTTTCTTCATTACATCATTTAGAAGAGTCACAATTATAAGTCATTATGAAGACCGAACCTAGTTACATTTTATAACACTCCCTCTTAACTAGGGAGGTATTCATAATGGTACTTGGTCATTCTCAATCTGAAGAATTTCTCATAAGAAGAATCAGATTGGTAACCCATCTGTATAGCATCATATCAACCAACATTGTCACATGGCAAGGCCTTGACTAACAATTCCATCTCTCCACGAGATCTTGAGCCCAATGCTGGCGAGACCAATGATTTACAGACACCTTAATCATTGTCTCCCCTAGAACATACCCTACCCGAGTTCTTAGGGTGTGTTCCACTAGAACTATTCTCATATTGGATTCCCAATCCTCGAAGAATATTGGTCCTCTACGACTACCCTTATCTTGGATGCCCTATCTCATCCTCAAAGAGTATTGGATGCCAGATGATTACCCAATCCTCCATTTTGTCTTCCCAAGTGAAGATAAGAATGACGTGTCTATCTCTCCCTCTCAATTAGGGAGGATATATTCCAATAAAGGAATGTACTCATTCCTATACCAGGAATGTACTTAAGATCCCTCTTGGTTTAAGAATTTCTAAGTTTCTTCCAAGTAAGAAACTTGATCACAGGCTCCCTCTTAACTAGGGACCTACAATAGCTCCTTAGGTGGAGATAATGGGAAAAATAGTTGCTTAAAGAACTCCTTCCTTCGATGTCATGAATTTCTTCTTTATTATGGAGTCTTCATTGTTTGGGACTTCTTCATAGGGCATATACCATCCATCACTTTCATCCATGAGTCATTCATGTCATGATACCTTTCAACAGAAAGTGATCCATCAGTGTACATCTGGCCTTACTTCATGCCATATTTTCGGAAGGATCTTACATCCTTCTATATGGTCCTCTTGGAAGTCATCCACAGTTCTTCCCTTTGGCAGTCCTGCATAAGCCTATCCAGATACTTGTTCAAAATACTTAAATCAGACTTACCTTTGTGATGGTCTTTCATCGTGACATCTTCCTATAGGTATCAACAGCCTGTATACATGTTGACACATCTCCCAAAGATATCCATTGTCAAGGGTCTCCATCTTTTTCAGACTTCCATCAGAGTCTTCGTATCTTTTTGGGAGATTATCTAGTCAAATCTTCTTGGTCTTTTGGATGTTGATTTACTTTACCACGGTTGCATATCTTACGATTTATTCCTTCCTTTCTTCACACATTCCATTCCCAAGAGCTTCTAATCAGAGTTCCTTAATTGTAGTCAACCACCTCATACTTCATATGAGGACATATTATGTTGATTTCAGCTTGTGTGAATCATGCCTTCCAACAACCTTTCATAGGGATTCCTTTCCTTTGATCATACTTCTCAAGATAGAAGTAGTGATCCATGTTCCCTGCAACCATATGACATGACATTATAATATTAAATACAAGCATATGTACCTCATTTACCTTTTGGTCATCTAGGCTTCTTTCAGCAGCTTTCTTGATTGAAAATATATTCAACCCTTTGATATGCTTCATCTCTTATGTCATCATACTATCATCCCTTGAACTCCACAAGTTGGAGTTCCTGATGAAACACTTGCTTCCTCGCTAGATTGGTGAACCTTCCAATGAAGATTCCATCATAGAATCTTGCATATCCCTATCCAACAAATGTTTCCTTTTTGACTTTATGTATGATGAGCCTTGTCCTAGATGACTTATTCCTTCTAATGAGGTTCCCAAGAGCTATATCCTTCATATTTGACTATCATAGATTTTGTTTTTTTTTCCTTCATGATTTCCTATGGTGATGTCACGAGCTCTTGTTTCTAATGCTTCCATGATGCCACAATGCATCTTATTATAGTCATATCCTATAAAATATTTAGGAGCTATGACAAGACCTTTTGTGAGGGAGACTATCTTAATCATAGTAAAGATCTCTTACTCCTAATTTCCTTGGATTTCCTCTCTTCAACTTCCTCCATCTTTCCGGTGATATGAACTTCCTTTCTGTAATGTTCATAACTTTTCATAGCATCGAATCTTAGCTATGCTCTTCTTTCTTTTCTGAGGACCAAATTTTCTAAACTTCCCTTTCCTTTCCTGCAAATGTTTGAGCCCTTTAACCTTCAACACTTTTTTCCTCAACTTGTCTTCTTCTATCAAGCATAAAAACCACAAGTTGTTGAATGAGGCGACTTTATTATCCCTGTAGACGATTGTTACCTTCCTTATTAGTTAGTGCATTTAGAGCAATGATGATTATTTTTTTATCATCTCTCCAGATCTCGCAGGTGAGATCTTATGAAGATATCCCTTCAATATTTGATACCTTCAAATTCGTGTAGATCTGGTCTAAGTGATATGACTTGCTTTATTGCATCTTTAGAGAATAACCTTACGATCTTATTATAGATATCCCTTTGGTGTCTCCAATATTGAGAGGATCTTTCATAAGGATCCCTTTCCATGTATTCAGAGGAAACCTTTTTCCATTGATGTGTTCATTGACTTCACTTTCTTCGAGGGCTAGATCTATCCTCCTTTTTCCATGCAAGGAATTTCGATGATCCAACTAGCTTATAGATCTCCTTGTAAAATGAAGTCATTTTACCAAATTTGATTATAGAATGAAAGATACTTACTTGACAAGTGAAGATGAAATCTTCAACTTGATCACTTTCATGGTGGTTGAAGAATATGTATTGATGCTTCCTTGGATGATCTTCTTCAAGGATAAGGATTAGATCCTTTCTGAGATGATAGGGAGTTTGCTTTTGAAGATGATAATGCCTTCTCGCCTTCAAGATACTTCGACTTCTTTGGTATTGAATGAATGCAGATTAGAAATGCTTTTAGGATCTCCAAGATGAGCTTTTAGGATCTCCAAGATGATGTGATCTTGCTTATCTATACTTTGGGCTGCCTTGCCTTGTAGATCTCTTCATCTTGATGAGGGTCTTTGTGGTCTTTAAATATTATAGGATTCAATACTCTTGTTGGTGTAGACTTCTAGATGCCTTGATTTGTAGATCTATTTGCCTTGAGTAGAAGTAAGGCTTTTGGCCTTTATTATTTGATGATCCCAAGAATTCTTTTGAAGTAGACTTCCTCCTTTGATCTAGGTTTTGATTCTTCAATGTAGATCCTTCACTTTGCTTTGATGCCTTCCATGAAACTTGATCCTTGAGTGTCTCTTTGATAAGATGCCCTTCCTTTGACTTTAGCACCGTAACTCTAATACCATGTTGAAAAATCTAGGGCATTAGCATTAGGTGATTTCTCTTTGATTAGTGATTGTTTGTGAATGCTTTTAACTTCTTTTGATTAGGATTTTCTTCTTCTTCTTAGTTTATTAGTGTTCTTCTTCATCAAACAGTAACCAATGCATAAATACAAATAGACAAGAGACACAACATGTAGGCTATGAGCCGGGGCCAAAACCTCTCACTCTTTGAGAGGAAAACCAACACAAATTCTTCTTATAGAGATTCCAATTGACGAATACCAAGACCAAGACCAAGAACCTTGACCTAGTAGCCACTCCAAGACCAAGACACTACTTCTTCTAGTTTTCTTCGTTCTCCTTAGCATTGGGACACCTGTCACAACCGAGATCTTCTTGCTGTCATTATAACGAGATATCCTTTCTGTGAGACCTTCTTGCTATCACCAACATAGGATCGAACATCAATACTGCACTGGTCATCATCACCGAGCATCTTCATATCCTCACTGTAGCACTGAGTACAACACCAAGTAGCACCGAGACCTTAACTGTGGTAGTACTGGAAGTCTTTGCAGAGATGACACAAAAATATGCCGATATACTATATAGTGATATATTGTCGAGGCAGTGAGGAAGTGTCACTGTAATGTAACTGAAACTTAGCCCAAGTTCTTTGCTTCAAACCACACTGTGATCACTGTGATAACATCCGAATTTTTTTATGAGATAACATCTGAACTGTCTTGTTGTCTAGACCACCGAAAATCTCAGAGGTATGCCGAGAAGGTCCCTGTGGTTTATCCAAACTTTATCTCTGTTATACCCATCTGAAAACTCAAAGATATATCCGAACTGAACTATTTCATTTGTGGAGACCCTATCTGCGTATATATAGTAGTTTGCCTCATGTATTAAGCCAATATTGTTGAAATTTGGTTATCGGAGGATAGGTGGTTCCCTAAGGTTTTGATCTTTGGCCTAGGGAAAAGTATCCAAAAGAATTTAATTTTTCTCCTAAAATGACTTTATAAAGTTATAAAGTTAAATTTAATTTAAAAGTGACTTTAAGTGATAAAGTTACTAAAGTCTAATTTTAAAGTGACTTTAATAAAGTCAATGTGAAATTAGAAAGGAAAAGTGACTTTGGAAATAAATGACTAAGTGGGTCTTTATTAAAGTGGGGTGAATTAAAAAATAGAAAGTGAGATTTAAATGAGCATTTAATCTCAGCTCTAGATCTAAAGCTATCTCAGCCATTGGATTTAGGGATTCCCCAAAAGTCACTTAGGGTTAGGTTAAAGGAGGAAAATGAGGGAAAAGGTCATTCATTCTTTCAGCGTATTGGTATAGTGTGGTAGTTAGCTTCTTTTCTCTCTTTCGTAAAGGCTGAGAAGGATCAAGCGAGGCAGACTGGAATTGCGATAATTGCTACAACAACAAGGGGCTGCATGTTTTTCGAGGTAGCAAGAGGCTGCACGAATTTCGAGGCAGCAAGGTCGTACATTGGCACAAATTTCGAGGCAATTGTCCATACAACAGCTTGAGGCACGTTTTTCGAGGAGAGGGACAGCACAGAAATCGAGGCAAAGGTACAATAGCTAAAGGCATGGATTCCAAGGTGGCTGTTAATGGTTTTCGAGGCAGCTAGCACGGATTTCGAGGAGGCAACTTGCTATATTTTTTCCGTACAGTCCGTAGACTTCGTACGACCATACAACTAAGTACTGGGCACAATTTCCAAGATTGTCATTTGCTGTAATAAATTTCTGTTTTGAGTTTTTTGCTGTTTTGGCACGTTTTTCAAGGCGGAGACAAGCACGGAAAACAAGATACGTCTGTACTTTGTTCGCTGGAATTTTTCTGTGTATTGCTGTTCACTGTAAAAGCATTTTCTAGAAATAAGAAGAAGCTTTCGAACTGGTTTTCTCCAAGAGTTGTAGGGGGTTTTTCTAGGGTCACATTGACCAAAAATCAGCGTGTCAAAATTCTTTGTGTGGCTGATTTATTTTCTGAGTTTTATTTCTGCATTTCAGCACTGTGAAATTTCTAGAATTTGTGTTTTCAGAAAATATTTATTTTTTCCAGCTTGTTGAATGTATGGCTATGGGAATGGGCATTTAACTTTATGGGAGAAATAAGGAGAAACTGAAAACCGGGGTTGGGTTATCAAATTTCTACATGGTATCTGAGCTATTTTGCTGAAAAAGGCAGCTTAGGACAGCAAGAAGAAAAATTACAGCAAGCTGATTTTTTCACACAGAAATTACAAGCAGCTGATTTTTCACACAGAAAACATTACCTTTACTACAGTAGTGTTATTTTCAGTTTATTAGGACAACAAGCATGTCTTTGGGCTTGAAGGTGGAGGATAGGTTGGATGGGCATAGTAACTACAGTGTTTGGAAGGAGAGAATGCAAAGCATCTTTGAGGAGGTAGAAGTCTGGGATATCATGGTGCATACCGCACAGAACCCTGTTAATGTGCCTACTGATGCTGTTCAGTTGACAGCCTTTAATAAAAAGAATAACAAGGGTAAGGGAATGATTCTAGATGGAATCAAAGACCATTGCATTCCTCATGTGAGAGGAAAGAGATATGCTCATGAGATGTGCATAACATTGACCAATCTCTACCAGACTACCATTGAGAATAGGAAAATGGTCCTAAGGGAGAAGCTGAAGACTATTAAGATGGGTAAGAGTGATAGTGCAGCTGGATATCTCACAAAGATTACTAATGTGAGAGATGCATTGGCAACAGTTGGAGAGGTCATTCCACCCACTGAGTTGGTGCGGATTGCAGTGAATGGCCTTTCCAGTTCATGGCTGAACTTCGATGATGGGGTTTGTGCACGTGAGACCCTTCCCTCTTGGGAGAGGTTCTGGGATGATTGTATACAAACAGAAATCAGAAAGAGCCAGCTTGGGGTAGCCAAACTAGTTGAGCAGGATGAGGATGTAGCACTGTTAGCAGGAGGCAAGAAAGGCAAGGGAAAGAAGCAAGCTTCCACAAGTGTTGGTGGGGGCAAAGGCAAAGGCAAAGGTAAACAGGGGAACACGCAGAAGGACTATTCCAAGGTGAAGTGTTGGAATTGTCAGAAGATGGGACACTATGCTGTTGTGTGTCTGGAGAAGAAGAAAAAGGGGAAGAACCAGAGCATGGCAACATCAGCAGAGATAGAGGACTTTACGGATAGCTTTGACCTGGAGTTTGGGTTCATTGCTTGTGAGTCCACTAGTGCAGGATCACCTGCCACGGAGGTTGAGAGGAAGTGTGCATTTCCCTCCATTAGCAGAGCATCTTCAGGTATACGGCGCCAGGTGACGATTGGGGGCTTCACGTCATATGGCTGAGTCAGTGAGTCACTTCTCGAGCTTTGCGGGGGCGCGATATAGAGGTAGTACTCGGAGATGACAACGTTGTTAGACGATCGAGCGTGGGGACATTGACATTTGATAGGGAACCCAAACCCTCCCTCGAAGGGTGTCCAGAGGTTCTATATGTGCGAGGGTGAGGAAGAACCTCATATCCCGTCTCGACGTGGAGGACAAAGGATATGAGATATTGTTGAAGGACGAGGAATCTTGATATATCTAGGGAGTGCTCAGTGATTCAACTAGAGTGATAGGTGTGTACGCCATGCAAAGGTGTACAAGTTTGCATTGAAGCCCCTTTTGGCATTGAGTAGTAGTATCGACGATGAGGCTAGCTAGTTCAAGGCTGTGTGGTTGGCACGCGGATGGGCACGTGTATCATGGAGCCTTGAGGATATTGCGGGAGATCACTACAAGTGTGCCAGATTTCAGTATTGATCACTTTGATACATGTAGAGGATGTGCTATGGGCAAGTTTGCCAAATCCCCTTTTCCCAGCAGTGACAGCATATCGACTGGGATACTTGATTTGATTCATTTCGATGTGAGTAGTCGGATGTCTCATGTTTCCTTGAGTGGATATGAGTATTATGTATTATTCATTGATGATCACTCTAGGAGGACCTGAATTTATTTCTTGAAGACCAAGAGTGAGGTCTTCAAGCGGTTTCAGGAGTTCAGAGCTCTTGTGGAGACTCAGACAGGTCGAAAGATCAAGTCCTTGAGGTCGGACAATGGAGGAGAGTACACCCTTGGTGAGTTTGTTGATTATTGTGCGGAGGCGAGCCATTGGGAGGAGTTTCACGATTTCCTTAAAACCCTAACGAACGGGGTTGCGGGAGGAAACAGATCAGCTCGGAGGGCGCAGCCATGCTACATGATCAGGGGTTTCCATTGTTTTTGTGGGCAGAGGCCTGCAACACTGCTGTATATTTGCAGAACAAGAGTTCGCATCGTGCCTTGGGGCATGTGACTCCGGAGGAGGTTTTTTCTGGGAAGAAGCCTGATATTGGTCATATTCGTATCTTTGGGTGTATTGCATACTCCTACGTACCCAAGGAGAAGAGGACCAAGCTAGAGCCCACTGTAGAGAAGGGTGTCTTTGTGGGCTATAGTGAGACCTCGAAGGCATTTCAGATTTATATTCCTACATAGAGGAGAGTTGTTGTCAGACGGGATGTGAAGTTCGTGGAGGACAGGGCTTTTAGGAGGTCACGGGAGTTAGAGTATTTGGATCAGCCAGACCCTCAGGAGCAGCTGAGTCAGTCGCAGGGATCCAGTGGGCAGGGTTCAAGAGGATCCGGAGGTACATCGATTACGGTGTTAGGTCTGTCAGTGAGCAGTGGCTCACAGAGTCAGAGGGGTGGTGCTTCGGGAAACATGCAGAGCAGTTCGCAAAGCAGTTCACTAGGGAGTCCACTGATGGACAGTTCACACGGTACTTCAGCGTCTACAGGTTCAGATTCAAGAAGGACGACAGCAGAAAAACAGTCAGGAGTTCAGGCTCTTGATGATGAGGAGGAGGAGTTTCATTCTCTAGTGGGAGAAGTGTGCTCAGGGAAGAGGCCCAAGTGGCTTCAGGATACCTTGAGAGAGGCCACATCTGTTGCTAGGCCTAAGAGGCCGATCAGAGAGAGCAGACCACCTGAGAGGTTTTGTAGCTATATGGCAATGGTTGTCAACATCATTGACTCTGAGCCTTCTAGCTATGAGGAGGCAGCTAGCCAGCAGGTCTGGAGAGAGGCCATCCAGGAGGAGTATTCTTCTATCATGAAGAATAATGTTTGGGAGGTGGTGCCGAGGCTTGAGGGCAAATCCGTGGTTACTTCCAGATGGCTTTACAAGGTAAAGCATGCTGCGGATGGCAGCATTGAGAAATTCAAAGCAAGGTTTGTGGCTAGAGGGTTCTCCCAGGTAGAGGGAGTTGATTATGAGGAGACCTTCGCTCCCGTGGCTTGATATACTTCGATTCGCTCCATCATATTGATAGAAGCAGAGATGGGTTGGAAGATCCACCAGATGGATGTGAAGACCGCATTTCTCAATGGCTTCATAAAGGAGGAGGTGTACATTGAGTAGCCACAGGGCTTTGAGGTGCATGGGAAGGAGTCCCATGTGTGCAGACTGAAGAAGGCCCTTTATGGCTTGAAGCAAACTCCTAGAGCTTGGTACTCTAGGATAGATACATACTTGCAGGAGATGGGTTTCACAAAGAGTGATGCTGATCCGAACCTTTACTTTATTGTGATAGGTGAGGAGCCTCTCATTCTGGTGCTGTATGTGGATGACTTGGTCATTACGGGTGCAGAGAGACTCATAGAGCACTGCAAGAGAGATCTTTCGTCGGAGTTTGAGATGAAGGACATTGGCTTGATGCATTACTTTTTGGGTTTGGAGGTGTGGCAGGAGGAGGGGCATTTCTTCCTGGGGCAGGGGAAGTATATTGTGGACATCCATGGCAGATTCCACATGGAGGATTGTAGACCCATGTCGACACCGATGATCACCAGCTGGAAGAAGCTTCACGCTTCAGCTTCCGAGTTGGTGGATCCCACATTGTATAGACCGCTGATTGGTTCCTTGATGTATTTGGTCAACACTAGACCGGATATATGTTTTGCAGTCAACACGATGAGCCAGTTCATGTGTGAGCCCAGGAGGGTGCATTGGGTCGCTGCAAAACACATTTTGCGGTACTTGCAGGGGACAATGGATTATGGTCTGGATTATAGGCAGGGGGATGGAGTGAGATTGGCAGGTTACACTGATTCTGATTGGGCAGGTTGTGCTTCTGATAGGAAGAGCACTTCAGGGCGCTGTTTTGGGTTGGGTTCGACAGTGGTGTCGTGGTTCAGCTGAAAGCAGCAGTCAGTAGCATTGAGTTCAGCGGAAGCAGAGTACATGGTAGCCAGTCTAGCTAGTTGTGAGGCCATATGGCTTCACAAGATGTTGTTTGGCTTATTTGGTCAGCCGTTGAGACCTTCAGTGATATACTCTGATAATCAGAGTTGCATTAAACTCACGGAGAATCCAGTATTTCATGACAGGTCAAAGCATATCGGCATCAGATATCACTTCATCAGAGACTGTTCAGAAGGGAGTTGTGAAGCTTGAGTATATTTCCACTGATGAGCAGGTTTTGCAGATATTCTTACCAAAGCCTTACCATGGGGCAAGCATGTCTACTTCAGAGACAAGATGGGTGTGGTGAGGAACACCTTCCTCGGTAAGAGGGAGTGTTGAAATTTGGTTACCAGAGGACAGGTGGTTCCCTAAGGTTTTGATCTTTGGCGTAGGGAAAAGTGTCCAAAAGAATTTAATTTTTCTCCTAAAGTGACTTTATAAAGTTATAAAGTCAAATCTAATTTAAAAGTGACTTTAAGTGATAAAGTTACTAAAGTCTAATTTTAAAGTGACTTTAATAAAGTCAATGTAAAATTAGAAAGGAAAAGTGACTTTGGAAATAAATGACTAAGTGAGTCTTTATTAAAGTGGGGTGAATTAAAAAATAGAAAGTGAGATTTAAATGAGCATTTAATCTCAACCCTAGATCTAAAGCTATCTCAGCCATTAGATTTAGGGATTCCCCAAAAGTCACTTAGGGTTAGGTTAAAGGAGGAAAAGGAGGGAAAAGGTCATTCATTCTTTCATGAGCAGATTGAGAGAGGAGGAGAAAGAGAGCTAGAGACATTTTTCTGGTTTGAGCTTGAGAAGGTGAAGGGGAGGCAGATTCAGCAGTCCGTACAACAGCAAGGGGCTGCACGTTTTTTGAGGCAGCAAGATGCTGCATGAATTTCGAGGCATCAATGCTGTACAATGGCACAGATTTCGAGGCAGTAGTTTGTACAACAGCTTGAGGCATGTTTTTCGAGGAGAGGGACAGCGCAAAAATCGAGGCAAAGGTGCAACAGCTAAAGGCACGGATTCCAAGGTGGTTGTGCACGGTTTTCGAGGTAGCTAGCATGGATTTCGAGGAGGCAGCTTGCTGTATTTTTCTGTACAGTTTGTACGGCCATACAGCTGAGTACTAGGCACGATTTCCAAGACTGTCATTTGCTGTAATAAATTTCTGTTTTGAGTTTTTTGCTGTTTTGGCACGTTTTCCAAGGTGGAGGCAAGCACGGAAATCAAGATAAGTCTATACTTTGTTCGCTGGAATTTTTCCTGTACATTTCACTTTTCTGTAAAAGCATTTTCCAGAAATAAGAAGAAGCTTTCGAACTGGTTTTCCCCAAGAGTTGTAGGGGTTTTTTCCAGGGTCATATTGACCATAAATCAGCGTGTCAAAATTCTGTGTGTGGCTGATTTATTTTCTGAGTTTTTATTTCTGCATTTCAGCATTGTGAAATTTCCAGAATTTGTGTTTTCAGAAAATATTTATTTTTCTTGCATGTTGAATGTATGGCTATGAGAATGGGCATTTAACTTTATGGGATAAATAAGGAGAAAGTGAAAACTGGGGTTGGTTATCAAATTTCTACAAATATGACATACCGAATAGATGTGTCTCCATACTGAGGTGACAAGAGTTCCTTCTTTTATATTTGAGGTTGACATAGGAGGAGGAGAACTAGTGCTTGTCTTTGGAAGGCTTTATGACAGTCCTATAGACTTAATTACATTCCTTATATGCCCAAGAAGGTTCATACATGACATTGTCTTTAAAACAAAAATACCTTGCTCATGAAACCCATGAAGCAAGCCAATAATAATTTATTTTCTTCATTACATCATTTACAAGAGTCACAATTATATGTCATTATGAGTACCGAACCTAGTTACATTTTACAACACGAAGAAGGAAAGAAACCCATATCACTAAAGAAGGGGAAGAAGTTGAAAAGAAGAGATGCAAAAAGGAGGAAGAAAAGGATAAGTTTTCCTCGCCAAGTTCTTCTCAAGTTTCTGTATAACTATCATGTTAGAGATCATTAGAAGCATGATAGGATGCATCATGGCATCATAAAAGCATTAAAAGCAGGAGCTCGTGATATCATCATAGGGAAGCATGAATGATAGCTGAAATAAGTCTATGACAGTTACCTATGAAAGGATATAGCTCTTGGTAACCTCATTAAAAGCACTTATTGGAGAAAAAATTCATTTGGTACAAAGCTCATCATACATCTATTAAGAGGAAACATCTGTTGGATGAGGACACTTAAGATCCTTTATTGGAATCCTCATCGGAAGGTTCACTAATTAAAAAGGGAGCAAGTGTTTCATCAAGAATTCCAACTTGGAGGAATTCATGAAAGGATGATATTATGTCAATAAGCAGGTCAAGGGATTTAAGTTCTTTCAATCATGGAAGTTGTTGAAGGAAGATGACCTAAAATAAGAATGAGGTATGTATGCTTTTATTTGATAATTTGGAGTCATGTCATATGGTTGTGGGTAACATGGATAAATGCTCTACTTCGAGAGCATGATCAAACGAAAAAGGATCTCCTGCTCTGAAAAGGATGCAGGAAGGTATGGGTCACACATTAACTAAATGAAATCAATATAATATGTCTTCGTATGGAATATGAGGTGGTTGACAATAATTAGAGGAACTATGATTGAAAAGTTCTTGGAAATAAATGTGTGAAGAAAGAAAGGAAGAGATCGTAAAATATGCAACGATGGAGAAGGCAATCAACATCCAAGGACTGAGAGATTTGACTAAGATATCTCCCTGAAAGATATGAAGACTCTAATGAAGTCTGAAAAAGAAAAGAAACCCTTAACAGTATCTATATCTTGGAGATGTGTCAATGTGTATGCAGGATGCTAATGCAAACTAGAAGATGTCATGATGAAAGACCATCACAAAGGTAATCTTGATTTAATGTTCATTTCTTATTTTTGAATGATATCTAGATGGGCTTATGCTGGCCTGCCAAGGGAAGAGTTATGATGTCTTCCACCACTGACGACCATTGAGAAGGATGAAATATCCTTAAGAAAACATGGCATGAATAAGGCAACATGGCATTAAAGGAAGGCCAGATATGGACTGATGAATCACTTTCCGATGAAAGAAGTAACGACGTGACTCATGAATGAAAGTGATGGATGTTCTATGCCCTACGAAGAAGTCCCAAAATATGTAGGCTCCATGACAAAGAAGAAATTCATGACATCGAAGGAAGGATTTCTACAAGCAACTGGTTGTCCCATAATCTCCACCTGATGAGTTGCTGGAAGCAAGTCCCTAGTCACGAGGGAGCTTGGTCAAGTCCCTATTTAATAGGGAGCTTGTATAAATTCCTTTTATGGAATGGGTTGGTCATCCCTGGTTAAGGAGTGACATATATGGTTCTCTACTTCATGTGTCATGCACTAGATTAGGACTAACAACCGTAATTCTTAGTGAAGGCCATGAGGAGAGATAGACACATCATTCTTGTCTTCATTTGGGAAAACAAAATGGAGGATTGGGTAAGCATCTGACATTCGATTCTCTTTGAGGATGAGTTAGGGCATCCAAGATAAGAGTAGTCGTAGAGGACTGATATTCTTTGAGGACTGAGAATCCAAGATAGGAATAGTCCTAGTGGAATACACTTTGAGAACCTAGGTGGAGTGTGTTTTGAGAGAGACAATGATAAGGGTGTCTATACATCATTGGTCTCATCAGCATTGTGCACTGATCTTGTGGGGAGATAGAGTTGTTAGTCAAGGCCTTGCTATGTAACAATGTTGGTTGATATGATGCGAAACAGATGGGTTACCAATCCGACTCTTCTTATGAGAATTCTTCAATTTGATAATGACCAAGTACCATTATGAATACCTCCCTTGTTAAGAGGGAATGTTGAAAAGTGTAACTAGGTTCGGTCTTCATAATGACATGTGTACTTGTGATTTTATGTAAGTGATGGAAAGAAGAAAAATAAAATTATTATTGTGATGCTTGTCTCATGTGTTTCATATGAAAGGAATTTATTTTTATAGTAAAGGTTCCCATTGTGAGTCTTTAGGTTTTGTCATCAAGTCATAAAGTCTATTGACTCAATGTCAAAGATGAAAGAGCCATTTGGGAATGTTACACATTGTAAAAGAAAATTTATTTGTGTCATAAACCCTCTAAGATCTTGCCACAATCACTCCTTGAAGTCGATGTAAAAGATAATTCTAGAAAAGACATGTTGGCCTAGGCTCAAGATCAAGTTGACCTATTTTTATGGACAAACTGCTATATATAGGGCAACTCGGCTTCACTAAGGAGGAACTCGGTCAAGCATCCAAGTAAGGAGAAGAAGCACAAAAATCACAAGAAGAGCAGCCTCATAACCAATGAGAAAGGAAGATTAGAGAATTTTGGTACTATTTTGGGTGGATATCCTTGCATGTGTGGCAAAAACTAGGGTTTTTGCAGGAGGATTACATTAACCCCTATAAAGGGCAAGTAAAGGGTCTCCTAACCATCAATCTTGCTAGCCGAAGTTACAAGGATAATCTCTCAAGCCAAGCGAAGGAGGAATACACCATAAAAGTCCATAATTCATCCCACACGTGTGATTTTGCAGTTACTTCAGGCATCCGAGAATTGCAGGTCTATTGACGAAAGCCAAAATCTGAAGGATAGCAAAAAAATCGAAGGAAGACAAGAAATTTGACTTGTTTTGACTTGTGCAGGAAGCAGGAGAAGTGAAGAAGGTGACTTGGCCTTAGAGAGGTTGTCGTGTCAAGGGTCTAGGTCATGGTCTTGGTATTCATCAATTGAAGTTTCTATAAGAATAAGGATTTATTTGGGTTTTCCTCTTAAGTTGGAGAGGTTTTGGCCTTGGCTGATCGCCTATATTTGTCTCTCGTCTCTTTATTGTTTATTCTTTGGTAGTTGTTTAATGAAGAAGAACACCATAATAATATCAAAGAGAACCTAATCTAGAGAGTTTAAAAGCATTCACAAATAGTTATCATTAGAAGAGAAATCACCTAATTACTATGCTCTAGATTTCTCAACACACCAAGCCCTCGATGTACCTTGATGTTAGTGACATTAGTTGTCTAACTCCTCTAACATGGCCCTACTAATGATGTACCCATCACTCAAAGAAAACCTTGACTTGACATGTTACATATTTCTATCTTATGTTAATTGCTTAGAGGGTGATATTAATGACAAAGATCCGAAGATAGGCAATGATTTTGATGATATGTAGCTATCTATTGTAGCATGATTTTTTTGGATGCTAAAGGCCATCTAGAGCCTATTTGTTGATGTATTTTTTATTCAGAGATGGATTGCACTTGATGCTATTTTGGTTATGTGAACCCTTACATGTTATATAAATGAGAACATTTAGCTTGTGGACATGGTTGATGAAGATTATAACTTCTAGATGATTGATGTTATATGGTTTAATCAATGTTTTTATGCTCTTTATATCTAATTCATCATTCTACAGGCTTTTGTTGACATATATGCATCAAAATATATAAAATTATATATTATATAAAAATTCGCTCCCAATTTGCTCCCAAACCGTGAGCTTTTGAAAATGTCGCTCCCCGCTCCCGCTCCCGCTTCCAAGTAACCTTGGACCAAAATCCACTAGTTACACTTTATATCCCTTGTATTTTGGTACTGTTAAAATCCCCTATTTAGTTTTATGTTGCATAGTGACATCTTTTATAGCTAGACAGTTCCAAGAGATTAACACCTCCACTTCAAGTGACCCCATACAAGGCACTAGTCTTGTTTGGGGTCATTTGTGGTTATCTTAGGGACTCCTCCATTGACCATTTAGGAGGTTGTTGGGCCTAAATAATGGGGGCTTGGGTCGAGGTGATAGTGGGTCCTTGTCTTCTATGTGCCCATCTAGTAGGTTTCCAGGGCCTTAGCAACCCTACTAATCAGATCAATAATAGGACCAAAACTAAAACTTCTTCATTCGAACATCAACTGAAATTTTGGGGTATTTGACCTTGAGGGCATATGTTGTTCAAGTCCTCATTGTGTTCGAGTCAATAGCTTTCCAATGGTTCACTTTTGTGAAATGGAGAGTTGGTATGTGAAAATTATGCCCCTAAAAAGGTGATGAGACAATTATTTCTTGTAGATCAAAGTGGCAGCCCTGTCATCTCACCATGACTCACCCATGAGGAGTTAGTAACTTATGGGAATCCACTATTGACTTTTGGAAGCATCATAAAATTCCAAGAGGGTCTAAAACCCTAAAGGAACCCTAATTCTAGCAATCCAAAACTAACTAGGGGGAGGTAAAAAGGTTCACAAATTTTGGTCTCCTTTGATGTTGCATAATAAAGCAATGAGTGTGGAGGAGATATTGGCAGAGTGAGAATCTATATGTAGAGGACTATAGTAGAACATGGTGCTTCAGAGCTTTGCAACAATCTTGTACTTCTTTGTAATTTTTATTGTAATTTCCATGTTATAGAAGATAAAAGTTACAATCCATTTCTTGCTAGGTTTTACCACATCAGGTTTTCTGGGGGTAAGCATTGTGTTTTATGTTTCTCTTCACTACTGTAGTCTTGCTTTTATGTCATAGCAATTAAAGAATCCAAATTGTGTGTTTTCATTTTTGTTAAATCATGGAAATACAAAAAGAATGTTGAACATAGGCTGTCTATAGCAATTGTAATATTTTAATTTTTTATCTGTTTAAGTGAACCAACCATTGGAATATCCATGGCAATTCATAGATCATGGATCACTAGATTCTGTGGCAAGATGGGATTTGCCAACTTTGCTTCCTCTAGAGGGTGGAAACAAAGAGCTTTTCATTTGTAGGTGCCCCATATATTATGAGATCAAGGAGATATTTAACTACTAATATAGGCACTACACACTCCATGTTATGAATATTTTATTAATTATTAGCTAGATTAGTTATCTTAGGTTATTAACTGAAAAGGCATGATCAAAGATCATGCCTCTTCGCCAAGGGACACCTTGAGGCTATATTTAAAGCCTAGGCGATCCCTCATTGTAATCATCTCTTATCTCATCTTTTCATCATTAATAATATATATTTATCAGTTTTACCGGAGTTTTTACACTCCATTGGTATCAGAGCATCGCTCCTCGGATCTGTGTGATCACCCAGGAATTACAGAATTCCAGAACTGCAATTTCAGATTGCAGATTTTTTTTAAGTGCAGAATTGCTGAAGAAATTTTGCATCTTTTTCCACTCACGTACACTCACAGCTTCCGCTCACCATTTCATTGCCCCATTGAAAACGCCAGCAGTTTGGAAACAACAACCAGAAATTCAGTAACATAAGAAATAAGTCATATCTGGAAAAATCAGAATATAATTCTTCAGTGGGCGAGTTCAAGGGATAATCTGGAATCTCAGTCTAACGATACAGCGCCATCGATCCACTGAATCGGACTCTTGTAGCAACAAACTTCATTTAGATACGCCAATTAACTGTTGAATCAATTCAGTTCAGTGCAGACAGCTCTTGTTACTAGGTTATATATACGAATGAACCATTGCCGCTGTGCAGCCAGCTGTACAGTCTACTTCCGGAACTGACTGGACGGTTAACAACTCGTTTTTTTTATAAGCGGACAGGTATATTTGTGTGAAGGTTCATCGACATTTAAACTATACAACGTTAAAACATCCGGGTATAATTTTAAGCAGTGAACGGCATACTAAAGAAAAAAAAAAAAACACGATTTTTTTAACCATTGCACCGCCGTTTTTGACGTCAACGCTTTGAGTTTATAAAAAAAAAAATCGTGTTTTGTGGAGCCTGCTTCACGATTCGTGTCACCCGGGTGACATTTTTGGTAACGTTTTTTTTATTAACCCAGCGTTAAATCCCTGTTCCCGGTGGCTGTCCACGTCGGAGCTGTCGGTGCTGTGCTCCGCTGCCTTTTCTGTCCCGCCTGTCTTCTGCCCGTCCGCCCTCCCCTGTCTTTTCCTCACCGCAGCACATACACACGTCGGTCAGCAAAGCAAATATACATCGGTTTTAAACAGCAGCAATTAAAACTTAAAACACGTGTGGTAACGTTATATGAAACAAGGCAACGTTTTAAACGGAACGGGTATTGTTTAAAAAAAAATACGATTTTTTTTATTATATAAAATATATAATATATAATTCAATTAACAATTATATATATATATATATTATAATTATATAATTTATTTATATATATATTATAATTTTCATATAATAAATATATATATAACAATTATATAATTAAATTACATATATTATATAATTTTTAATTAAAAATTATATATATATAATAATTATATAGTTTTAAAAAAAATTTATATATATATATAATAATTATATAGTTTTAATTAATTAATTAAATAATAATTAATTAATTAATTCAAAAAAATTAATTAATTAATTAAATAAATTAATTAATTAATTTTAAAAGAAAAAAGAGGAGAAACTGGCAGAAAGATATTCCCCGCCTCATACACGCTCGATGTCTTCGTCAATGTCGATGGCAGAATTCCAGAAGAAATTAGGAGATCTTGAGAAGCAAATCACTAACAATTCCGAAGAATTCGGAAAAAGATTAGTCAATCTGGAAGGTACAGTTTCAGGGCACTCCAACGACATAAAAAAAATCAATGATACAACAAATCGCATAGAAAGACAAATGTGGCTAAATCATCACGAGACCACAGAAACAATGAATGAACTTTTCAACAAACTAAATGATAAAATAGATAAGTTGGGTCAGACACAACCCCCAACATCTCCTAACAGGGAACCAAATCAACAAAACAGTACCGCAGATTCAGGAAACTCGGACGAGCATCAGGAAAAAACCGATTCTCCACATCATCAAGAAGATAGTAATGCAGATTTTCAAAACAAGCAGCTCTGGAATGCATTCGCTAATCAATATCCCTTTCTTGTTCCACCATTAGCATATCAGCGCAAAGCCAAGATTGACCTACCCAAATTTGATGGTAATGAAAAGAATAGCGTTGCGTGGCTTAATAAGGCAGAAGAATATTTTGAAATTTATGACATTACTAGTGATGATGAAAAAATTAAACATGCTTCCAGGAAAATGGAAGGAGAAGCATATAATTGGTATATGTGGTGGAAAAAGACGACGCTCGCTATCAGTTGGAGGAAATTTAAGGATGCGTTCTTCAAAAGATTTCAAGGCATAAAAGAAGAAAAATTCTTTTCAACGTTTATCAAATTACGCCAAAAAAGAGATGTGGATGAGTACACGCGAGAATGGGAGACTTTGGCAACACGAGTACCCGGATTGTCGGAATCTCGTCTAATCCAGTCTTACATCTCGGGACTTAAAGTCCACATTCAAGAAGAACTAGAACTACACGAAATCACGTCTGTAGAAGTAGCAAGGCAAAAAGCAAAAGCTGCTGAAAAGAAATTGGAAAGATTATCAAAACCAGAAAAAGTATATTCAAGACGACGGTTTCCTCAATCTGAAAATGTAGTTGACACAACATATGTCCCTGTCCATCCTCGTGAAGACGAAAAATCTAGTCTGGAAAAACAAAGAATACGAGAGGGCAAGTGCAAACGATGTGGTGAAAACTGGGACCCTAAGCACAGATGTGCTAATGGAAAAGCAAAAAATCTATACAGTTGTGAAGCAACTAACGACACTAACAGTACTGATTCATGTATAGAAGGCTTAGAAGACAACTTAGAGTTCTCTCCAGAAGTGGATGGTGAAAATATGCCGCAAGTGTCCTTATCAGCGATGACAGGCATATTACAACCTCAAACCCTAAGGTTAAGAGGACACATTAAGAACAACAATGTAATGGTCCTAATAGACACAGGCAGCACGCACAATTTTCTAGATTCCACCATGGCCAAAAGACTCAACCTATTTACTTTTCCCATGCCTGATATGAAGGTAATGGTGGCCGACGGTAAGAAGATTGAACAAGTAGGAAAATGCCATAAAGTCAAATTGCAGATTAAAGACTTTCATTTAGAATCTCCGTTCTACACCGTTCCATTACGGGGAGTAGATGTGGTCTTAGGAATTCAATGGCTACGAACTCTAGGTACTTATTCTGCCAACCATCAGAAGCAGTTTATAAGTTTTAAGTGGAAAGGGCAGAAGTACAAGTTGAATGGATGGATTCCAAACCCCAGGAAATCAAGTCGTATCTACAGTGCAATGTCAGCAGTTAGAAATGTTATCTTCAAAAGGGAGCCATGAAGAGTCTCCAGAAATCAAGACAGGATCCGACTCTGTCGATATCAGATATTTTCACTATCCAGATCAACAACAAACTGAACTCGAGAATATGCTCCATGACCTTTTTAAAATATGGGAAGCAAGAGCTCGCCGTTCGCGGAAATCAGACATTCGTCAACGTTGTCCGTCGATTACATATGCTTGAGGACAAAGCTTCTTTAAGAGAGGGGCAATGTTATGAATATTTTATTAATTATTAGCTAGATTAGTTATCTTAGGTTATTAACTGAAAAGGCATGATCAAAGATCATGCCTCTTCGCCAAGGGACACCTTGAGGCTATATTTAAAGCCTAGGCGATCCCTCATTGTAATCATCTCTTATCTCATCTTTTCATCATTAATAATATATATTTATCAGTTTTACCAGAGTTTTTACACTCCATGGAAATACAAAAAGAATGTTGAACATAGGCTGTCTATAGCAATTGTAATATTTTAATTTTTTATCTGTTTAAGTGAACCAACCATTGGAATATCCATGGCAATTCATAGATCATGGATCACTAGATTCTGTGGCAAGATGGGATTTGCCAACTTTGCTTCCTCTAGAGGGTGGAAACAAAGAGCATTTCATTTGTAGGTGCCCCATATATTATGAGATCAAGGAGATATTTAACTACTAATATAGGCACTACACACTCCATTTAGACTTTCTCCTAGCTAAGTCAAGGGGGGTATTCCCTAAAGATGATGACAAGGGGAAAACTTGTTAGAACAAGTCCTAGGAAATCCAGGGCAAGATCACTACCTCTCTAAGCAACTTAAATTATAATTAGTTAGCGAGTGTATTAATTAAATGAGCAAAGTGTCTTAACAAGATGAAGCTATTAAAGATATTGAGGCAATAGCAAAATTAATAGATATAGACCAGTGCCTAATGAACAATGCTCAAAATATATTATATCACTTGCATAAATATGCAAAGTTTCAAGTTGCTAA
Source organism: Pinus albicaulis (assembly GCA_034641835.2). Taxonomy (NCBI): domain Eukaryota; kingdom Viridiplantae; phylum Streptophyta; class Pinopsida; order Pinales; family Pinaceae; genus Pinus; species Pinus albicaulis. The sequence continues at coordinate 814,678,446 of CM076576.1, read as the reverse complement.
ATAAGCAGTGCTGCAAGAAAGATGTTAGTAGGATAGATCACGACAACCAGAAATATGAGCAATAAACAATTTATACACAATTTGCAAGTAATTATGATCTACAAAATAATACAACAAGCTTGCAATTATAAAGTAAGCCCAAAATTCTAGTTATAATGATCAAATGTAAGATGAGATGCAAAATGTCAATGCAATGCTTCAATGAGAGAAATGATATTCTACTTATGATTACATTTAAGCCCAAAATTGCAAGATTAATGAAGCATATAATGTTGCTGCGAGTTAAGAGATGAAAATTAGGATGCAAGTTAAAAAATGCAAGTGTTAATGCCTAGATCTTAAGTTATCAAAAGTTAGAAGGTTATTCACAAAATTATTCATAAATTTATTACAACATTCTCAAGTAAATCAAAGCTTTAAGATAATTTATATAAAAGAAAGAAAAAATACAAAGAGTTAGGATATTTTTAGAAATTAAAATAAAATGTAATTATAAGGGCTAACCAGAAATAATTTACTAGTTTAAAATAAAATAAAATAAAAGCCCAAGAAATTATATATACAAAAAGGATTTTTAAAATGCAATGAGTTAGCAAAATTATATGCATAATAGAAAATATAAGGTGAAAGGTTAGTATATATATACACAGGTTAGAGAAACTATTTTCAAGTTTTGAATGTGGGATAAAAAATTTAAGTGAAAATTAAAAGTTAAATCTAATTAAAAAATTTAACTACAAAATTAAAGCTTAAATAAAAAAAATATTTACAATTTTGAAATATAAAAATTATTTACAAAATAAATCTAAAGAATATTTACAAGTATGTTAAAAATCCCAAAACATAAAATTTAAAACAAAATCCAAAACCTAAAACCCAAGCTGCAACCAAAGGTTAGAAATTTAAAATTATTTACAAAATTTGCTAGATCTATACAAATAGTTTACATATCTATTGGATTTGAGGAGTATGAGTCCAACTCCACTCCCAAATCAGTAGAAACAAGTTCTTCCTAGCCAGATCTCTCTAATGAGCACAATATATAAAAGACAAATAAGTTTAAATGAGACACTAGCCGAGAAACCTTGCAAGAGAAACTTTGTTAGATAAATCCTCGGATTTCAATCAAGAAGGCTCTTCAAATCTTATTCCTTGGGAGGGTCCAACCGAGGACTTCCCCTCACGCCCAAGTTTTTGATAATAAAATATTTCTACACACTCAAGATCAAGTTGTCAGATTTATAGAGATAAAATAACAATGTAATCCTCAAGAATTAGAGATCCCTGCTAATTAAATTAAATTAAAATGCTATCTTATATCCAATAACCCATGCAAGATACCCGTGCAATAAGTTATTCCACGAAGACTAATAATCAAAACTTATAAAATATACTTCAACAGAATATTAAGAACAATATTACCATAAGAAGTAGGAGACAAACACCGACATCAATGAAAACCCCAACTATTTTTGTGTTATTATCATTCTAGAAAAATTACAACAGAACTTCGAGAGCAAGTACACGATTCAAAGATCGGATACTTTGTGTGACAAATGACCTCTAATTTATAGATAAATTCTCCAAACGACTTGTCAGCTTGGTCCTCGTCAAAGTAATCTCAACCGTTGATAAAGATTTAATTATCTTTAATCATCATTGTCGAAAATATTTAATTTTTGAAAAATTTTCGAATTCATTTTTAATTAGCTCAAAATTAATGATTTTGAGCTAATTTCGTCAAAAAATTGACTTTGACTTAATGACCAAGGCCCAAGCGTCCAAAATTTCTTGAAATTTTCTATATTCCCTTGGTGGGGGACTTCCAAAAATTAATTTCTATATGAACCACGATTTTTTTATTTGGAGAATTTATTTTTCCTAAGACTTTAACTTTTTACTCTAACTAATTAAATTTTTGGGTCTAGAATTTTAATTTATTTTTGCTATAAAATTTAATTAATTGACACATGAGGGGATTAATAATTTTTTCCAACCCTCTAATATTTTAGCACCATGGCTAAAATATTATTTATATAAGATAATTACATTTTAACCCTTTGAAGGGGGAATACCCGTTCGTTATAGACCCTTAATATTTTACCCAATTCTGCGACTCAAATATGATCTAGTAGACCAAGTGATTTGTAATAAAATAATTTAGCTGACTAGCTAAAATTATTCCCAAATCACTTTTACAAAGACTCGATTAGAACACTAGGACTCACCTAAGATCTTGGAGACAAAATACACCCTAGCTTTGGGGTGAGGTTGAAGGGAAAAACCCTTCCAATCATCTGTGTTTAGAAACACAGATGAATCAGTGAGACAAAAAGCCTCCTAAGATGAAAATCGTCACCAAAATAATAGGTTTTCCTAGGTTGTTACACACATATATGGTCATACTAGGATCATGTACATTACAAACTGCAAAATGGGTTTACAAATCTGATAGACTGATGATGACGAATCTTGGATGATTTGAGTGCTCGAACATGATGGAATCCTTTTGTAAAAAATTGTATTGTTATAGGGTAGTTGACACAGAGTGGTCAACATCTGGTTCTACTTGGGGACATGTTGCTTCATCGAAGGAATGTGAGAATCTAGAATCTACACTGAAGCAACACACAAAATCATATAAGTAGCGTCCATCCAAATATAATCCAAAAATCATCATATAACATTAAGTACATGAAATAGAAGCTCTGTAACTAGTAACTATTATACCACCATGAAATGTAAATCTAATCTAAAGACAGAAATGAAATGCTCAAATGAAAACTATTTTAACAACATAATTAAGTAATGAGGAGTAGGATTAGAAATACAATACAAAAGATTCCCTATGGCATCAGATGTGTTCAATGAAGTCCTTCTTGAGCATCTGCCGGCTGTTTGGTAGATCCATAGGTTTCTTCTCAGATGTGCCATGTGCAATCTTAATCATTTTAGGACTCTGACATATCCCAATTTTGTGTTGTATATGGACCTAAGTTGCACGAAACGGGGAAACGGAAACGAGTTTCCGAAATGGGAAGCGAAGCGAAATGCGACCTCCCCAAATTTTGGAAATGGGGAAACGCAATATATATATATATATATATATATATATATATATAATTTAAATTTATATTAGAATTAAGGACATTTAAGAAATATTATGTGAAATCATAAAAGTTTAAAACATACATGATACATGATAAATTCAAAGCATAAACTATTACAAGTTACAACACATTACTCATGAATGATAGCACACACAATGGAAATAGCAATATCGGAATATCGGATTGGTGCTCTTGATTAAATATGAGTTCCATACCCTAATACATGACAAAATACGATGGAAACATTGCAATCACCCAATCTTGAAATCCTGAAAAACTGACAAGTCTACTGGATTTTGAATGAGATTTAAAATTCTACTTTTTCCATATGAAATCCAATGAGGTCGAAACCACTCTCAAACATCCTGAGTCATTTCATGGTAATGTTAAAAATTAAAGTAAAAGGATGAAAATGATTATGTCACTTTTACTTTAAGAATTTAACATTACCATGAATCACATACAAATACTAGGGCCATAGGCTTTAAATATCCATCTACAAGCATCCATAAACGATTACAATAATGTTAAAAAGCACGAAGACCGGAAAAAAACAAAAAAAACCAAGTTAAATCACTTTAAAGGCAAGGAAACGCGGCCGTACGGCCTGAAAACGCGTTTTCGGCTATACTGGCAACGTTTCCTGTACGAGAAACGTCCCAGTACGGCCGGAAACGCGTTTCCCGACTGTATAGTACGCTTTTTCGCGTTTCCGTATCGTTTTCGTATGGAAACGGACCCCTTGCCAGCGTTTCCTACAACTTAGATATGGACATTAGATTTGTCAAGCTTATTTCTTTTTTTCTTCTGCTTCATACTTTTCTTTGCGGTGGGCTGTGATGTTGATGATGTAGAACATTCTACTTGATCTTGAGAATTCTCAGACGAAAAATTTGAAGTATCCAAGATATTTGTGATGTGCCTCTCTTCATTCTGCATTTGTTCTGTTAAGGGTGATGGATTTTTTTTTTTGTAAGTTAATTAGGTCTATTCACATTCATATGGTAACATAGATTGCATCGCTGCCTCAAGAGGTAGAATATTAAGACTAGCCTTTGGCACAAAATGATTCTCTGCCTCTGGGAAGGAGTTTACATGGGAGCATTTCAGAGGGGAGAAGTCAAAAACCTTGACAGAAATAGAGAGACTAAAGCAGCGAGAAGAGCCGGAAAAAAGGATTTTAGGCCTCGGATACATTAAGAGAAACATAGAGACAGAGAAAAACAGGCAAAACGCCGAGAGGTTAAGGTGCAGGGGAGTGCTGCACTTCCGCTTCATCCTTCAGGTAATCATTGACGCTAATTGGTCTATCCGGGGTGCCTTCCTCCGGATTGAAAAACTAGCGACGCAACGAGGAGGGGCTAGCTTCCTGGCAGTCATCCTTGGAGGGAGCCTCCTCTTCAATCTTAGGATCTTGTCGATGGCGCATTGTTGAACAACATTTTAGCTGGGCGTAGTGTGGAGAGTTGCAGTCGATGAACCGCATATGATGGACTTCCTTCACATACGCAACAAACTTGTCAGACAAAGAATCTATTTTCTTTTCGAGGTCCTTATCGGTGTTCTGCTGCTCCTGCAAGGCTATAGCCATAAGCGTTTTAGTTTGCTAGTGCAGGTCGATGGTGCGAGTGTATAAATTCTCTCGGGCTCTTGTGAGGCTGGGATCTGGAATCCAGCGGAGAGAGGTGTTGACCGCTTCTGTAGGTGTGGCCCTGCGGCGGATGTGGGCTTTCAACTCCATGTCTGCAATGTGTCGTTGCAAGATTTGGGGAGTTGTATCAACAAAGGTGCGGGCAACATTTCTAGCAGAGGTCTCAGCTTTGGTTACGGGCGGTTGAGAGGGGTTGGCCCAAAATGCCTGGCGACCGCGACGAGTGGGGGGAGGGGGATGAGGATGAGGATGCTGAGGAGCCATGGAAACGGGGCAATGGTGGAGAGTGGCTGAAGAGGCAGGGAAATGAGAGGGGGCAGGGCTGAGGCGCCTAGCGGGACTTGGCAAAGAGGCAGCGGAGATGCCAAACGAAACAGTGGAGTGTGAGGTGCGAACAGGGGGGAGGGAGTATATGAAAGTGTTCGCAGGGAGTGAAGGCCCGGGAGGGCGACTGGAAAGCGTGCCAGAGAAGCAAGTTGAAGCATGCGGGGATTTAATGCCAGAGGTGGGAGCGTATTGGAGTGAGTGGATCGATGGAGAGCCATCGTAAAGCTCAAACGTGAGAGGGGAAGGCTGAGGTGTGGTCATGATGACGGAGGTGATTGGGAAGGAAAACCGAGGAAGAGGTCTCTATGGCCTGTTGTAGATCTTGATTGTTGATGCGAGTACAATCTATTTTAACAGATGGCTCCCTTATTGAATTTTATTCCATTGAAGAGAGTTTGTTGGTGTCGCCCACTCTAGTATTTGCAAGGAAATCGGGGAGTTTGTTAGCCTTTCTTCGGACCGCCACGAAGGAGATGCCTTTGGCGTCATCAATGCTTGCTTTGATCTTTCAATGGATTTTTCTGAGGCACCAACATTTTGATACCTTCCGAACGCTGCGTCCTTGCTGAAGTTTTTGACAAGCTTGGGTAGTGACAGTGGAATCATCTTCTACCAAAAGGGGCCAGTAGTTGTGATATCTGGAAATATCCAAGCCGTGAGCCAACGCCTGAAGCTTTGTGGCGTTGTTGGTAGTATGACCTATGTTCCCATAATAGATCCAAAGGATTGTGCCTCAGTGGTTGCGAAAGACCCCTCCGAAACCTGTAGTACCTGGGTTGTTCTTGGAGGCACTGTCATAGTTGAGCTTGATGAAATTGGGATCAGGTGGAGTCCAAACCGTCGTCTGAGGGAAAGCAGGGGTAGCTACAGGATGAGGGAGATGGAAGGGGGAGGAGAGATTGAGGAGGGACAGAATGCGGTCATCCTCCTTGGTAGGGGGAAAGGGGGGGTCCGGGAGCTTTGGAATGGAGACAAATTCACACAAGGTTTGCTTGATCAGGTGAAGAAGTTGTTCTTCCTTGTTTGCCATATTTTTGAAGATGCGAGAATTCCGCTCTTTTCAGAGAGCCCAACAAATGATACCAGGGAGAAGGTTCCAGGCCAAATTGATGAGGGGTTGGGTGGAGAAGGAAGGGCGCCAGCCATCAAGGGTGGTGAGAATGGAGGAAGGATTACGATTAGAGGCCTTGAAGGCTAGGAGGATCCAATTCCAGATAATAGAAGCAAAATGGCATTCATTGAGGATGTGATTGGTCGTTTCAGAGTTGGAATTGCATAGCATACAGATAGAGGGACCTATGAATCCTTTCCTTTGAAGATTATCCCAAGTTATAATTTTTTGATGCATCACTAACCAGAGAAAAAGAGATATTTTCAGCCAATGATTTCTGTTCCATAGCCTCTTCCACTTGCCATCCAGTGGGATGGGATCCGGGGCCAGAAGGAGACTGTATGCTTCTTTGATATTGAAGCTCCCTAGAACATTAGATCCTCACCGAAGTTTGTCCGGCTCCGCATCTCTTTGGATCCGTCTTTTGTTAAGCTCCTCTGCGAAAATTGCAGCGGATTGGTGATGGTTGAACTGAGCCATCTCTCTGATATCCATCCACTCCCTCCAGTTTGAGTTGGCTGAAGTCTTCCAGAAGTCTTTGACCACCTTTTTATTGAGCCTGTCCGATTGCGTCTTGATGGGGAGGAAGATGTCGGTATTGAGCTTGGGATGTTGCTCCCACGCATCTTCCCAGAACAAAGCATTTTCGCCATTGCATATCTCCCAGAAGCAATGATCTTGAATAAGGGATCGGTTATCCCAGGCCTGGTTCCAGATTGGCGAGCCCTTAAGAGTTCCAGAGGGTCTGATCAGAGATTCAAGAGGCTGCGTAGGGGCATATTTTGCTTTCTAGAGCTTTGCCCAAGGAGTAGTAGGAATGGTAATCCAACGACACCACGTTTTCGCACCCATGACCTTGTCGAGAAGATCTAGATCCCTGAGGCTGAGACCACCAACCTTTTTGGGCGTGCAGAATTTGTCCCAGGCAACCAGAGCCCATTTGCCCTTGTTTGCTTTGCCTTTCCAGAGGAAGTCTCTTTGAATAGCTCTGATTTGGTTGGAGATGGAACGGGGGACCACTATGGCGGAGATCTGGTAAAGAGGCATGGCTTGCAAGACCAAACACACAAGGACTAATCTACCAGCGAAGTTGAGGAGGCGGAAGGTCCAGTTGGAAATTTTCTTTTGAAGCTTAAAGATTAGGGGTTCCCAGTTTTTCTTTGCCATAGGTTTGTCTGTAAGAGGAACACCCAGATATTTCGAAGGGAAGCTGCTAAGCTTGAAACCAAGAATATTAGCAATGTTCCTTTGGATGGCATTGGAGGTGTTAAGAAAAAATAGTTTGGACTTGGGTTTGTTAACAGAGGAGCCAGAGGCCATGGAAAAATCTTCAATAATGTCTCAGATAGCGTGGGCTTCTTTGGCAGAGGGGGTGCCCATTGGGAGCGGGTCATCCACGAATTGCTGGTGAGTGTTAGGAGGGTTAGGGGATAAAAATTGAGGCCAGAGATGTGGCCTGCTGAGGAGGCGACAAAGATGGAGCGACCGAGGCCTTCCGCCATTATCACAAAAAGGAAGGGAGAGAGAGGATCCCCCTGTCTGACACCTGGAAGGGTTGATAATGGGGGAGGGGGAGCCATTGAGGAGAATGGAGAAAAACGCCTCAGAGACCAAAGCCATAATCCACTTTATGCAGGCTTTATTAAAACCAAAGGCTGCTAGCATGTGCCTGATGTAATTCCAGTTGATTTTGTCGAAGGCTTTTGACATATCCAGTTGAACGAGCATGCCCGGTTTGCCTTGATCCTTGAGGGAATGGATAACTTCACGAGAGAGGATGATACTATCCAGAATTTGCCTTCCTTCAACGTAGCCTGTTTGATGGGGTGAGATGAGGAGTGGAAGGAGAGTTTGGATGCGATTAGCTAGGACTTTAGAAATGAGCTTGTAGATAACATTGCAGAGGGCTATGGGCCGATACTGATTCGGAGAGTCTGCCTTGTCCGACTTGGGAATGAGGGTCAGGAAGGTGGCGTTGAAAGATTGAAGGATGGAACAATTGAGGCGCGATTCTTCGATAAGGTCATAGACATCATCTTTGATTGGAGGCCAGCAGGCTTTGTAGAAGTCTATAGTGAATCCATCAGGGCTCGGTGCCTTGCCATTAGGCATGGACTGGACAACAGCCTCCACTTCGTCCATTGTTATATTTTTAAGCAACATTTGATTATGCTCCCTAGTTAAGGTAGGGGGGATGTTGCTGGTAATTTTCCTGATATGATCCACATTATCATGGTTGTTCTCCTTGAGGATGTTCCCAAAATGCTGATAGAGCTCATCTTCTATCTCATTATGGGTGCTCAAAACAATCCCTTACTGATTTTTGAGGTTGAGAATTCTGTTGTATTTGCGGTGCTGGATCATGGAGCGGTGAAAGAAGGCATAATTCTTTTCTCCGTCTTTAGGCCAGCTGATTCTCGATTTTTTCCTCCAAAGCGTTTCTTCCTGAACTGCTCGAGCATCCCAATTTTTTCGAAGCACCGTTTCCTCCTACTTTTTTTCCTTTGTCATTCCATGTTGGATAGTGTTCTGTTGGAGAGCTTGCATTTTTAGCTCTATTATCTTCCTGTCTGCTATTATGTCTCCAAAGGTTTGCTTGTTCCAGGTTTTGAGCTCCTGTTTGATGAGCTTTAATCTTTGATGGAAATTGAACATCTTGTTGCCTAGCATAGGGAGGGGAAGAGACCACCACTCCTTCATTCTATCGTGGAATTCTAGATGGGAGATCCAGAAGGTTTCGAACCTGAAGGGAGTGTTTTTAGGTCTTTCAGAGAGCTTAAAGTTTAGGACGATAGGCTAGTGATCTGTGCCGGCTTGAGGGGAAATGCTAGCATCCGTTTCTAGGGAGGAGAGGAAGAGATCCTTAGAGAGAAGAAAGCAGTCTAGCCTTGAGGCTATCTAGCGATCACCCCTCTTCTATTGTTCCAAGTGTAGGTGCCATTTTTAGTGGGGGTATTTATGAGGCCCATCTCATCAATCATGGCTTGAAAGGCTGAAGAATTAGAGTCCAGCTTGTGGAGGCCTCCCCGCTTTTCCCCTAGATTGAGAATCATGTTGAAATCACCGGCTATAAGACTGAAGGAGTGGTTGATGGAGCTGAGGTGATTCTTGAGGCTGTTGAGCCAGGCAACTCATTCTGAGACAGAATGGGGGGCATAGACATTAGCGATACAAAGCTTGTCTTTAGTGCCTATGATTTGGAGGACCGTAGTGAGAGTATGCTTGGAGGCTAGCGATTCCTGCAAATGGAATTTGGTATCCTTCCAAAAAGTGGCCAGTCCTCCAGCAGTATCTGAGGCCGCTATGGCTAGATGGCTGCAGTGCTTTCTAAAGTAGGAATGTTGGACAAAGTCCATATCATTCAAATTGCTTTTGGTTTCTTGAAGAAGTACAATGTCAAGCTTTTCAAAGGTGATCTTGGATTTCAAGATCCTTTTCTTACAGGGACTATTTAGTCCTCTTATATTCCAATAAGTGTAGATCATGATAACAAATTGGGAGAGAGAGAGAGCGCTCTTACCTTTCCTTCGTTGATGAGACAAATTCCGAGCTCTTGAAGGGATTGATAGTTGGTCTTCCTGCCTCTCTTCCGAGACAGCCCTTTGGCGATTTGATGGTTGGCTTTGAGATCGGCTTTAACTCCTCCTGCTGGAGTTTTCCCTTTATTTTGGTGTTCTCTTTGCAACTGAAGATTTTGCTGTAGGATATATGCTTCCTCGATTCTTTGTATATATTCTTCTGGAACTCCTTCTATTCCTTTTGCATTCCAATCTTTAGTTATTTTCTGCAGGTCCATGCCCATTAGGACTTGCTCAATCGCTCTTTCCTCGGGCGAGGGTATGTCCTTGATGATATCCATATCTATGTCATCTAGAGGTAGACAACCCTCCTGTGAGAGAGAAGTTGAGGTATCCATTTCTGTGTCCTTGATATTCGAGGGCTTTTCCAGCTCTTTAGTCTGTTCCTTGTCTTTGCTATGTTGGGCTTCTTCCTCTTGGAGCATTGAGAGGACGTCATACTTGCTTTGTTGGGCGAACTTTGGGGGATCTCTGCCTGTATTTGTTCGTTTGCCCTGCTTGTTTTTGCTGCCGATCTTGGTGAATCCTTGTTCATCTTTCTTGCTTGTTTGATCCTCTTTTAGAGGGGATTTGTTTTGCGGGCAGTCTCTGAAGAGATGCCCATGTTCATGACATTTCCTACAGCGGAATGGAATATGTTCATAATCCACTGTTTGGGTCCATATATCGTCTCTGAAATTCAGTTTGATTGCCTCTGGGAGAGCTCCAGAGACATTGATGTAGGCACAAATGTGGGCGTAGGATATATAATGACTACTTTTTGTCCCTTCAGACATCTTTATATATTCTCCTAATTCATCCTCTATGGCTTTAAGGACTGATGGAGCCCAATAGTCCGTTGGGAGAGAATATAGTCTGATCTAAACCAGTACCCTCGTAAAATCTTCTTTTTCCGGTGTAAAGTTTTCTTTCCAATAACTCATGTAAAGCCCTGCTGAGTTAAAAAAATAAGGACCGCCTTCGAAGATCCTGTCCCTGTCTTCCAGAAGTGCAAAGACGACTGTAAAAAAGCCTTTGGATCCAAGCTGTAGTTCGATGCCTTCTTTTGGATTCCATTTGGCGTGGATCCAGCCCTTGAGAGCTCTCTCAGTTGGCCAGATACCCATGAACTTATAGATTATCGCATGTTCTTGCATGTATTCTCTGTAGATTGTGATGTCTGGCTCTTGAATGACTATTTCTGGGATCTTTGCGGCCTTGGGGTTGCAGGCATTCGGCTTTTTGGCCTCCTCTTGAGCTGTGGAAGTCGCGTCTGGCTTTATCTCGGAAGAGGGAGTGGTGTTTTGATTCTCGTGCTCGGAACCTTGGCAGGCTGCATCTGTGTTGTTCTTCTGAATGACAGGCGCTTCTTTGACCGGTTCTTGCTGAGTGGAGATAGGACGCAGATCAGATCAGAACGAGGGGCGACCGACGAGTTAGTAAGTCGAGTGAAGAATGAGAGTCTCGGCGAATGGGAAGACCCTACGACCTGATCTCGGAAGGATGGAGCCTTTGGGCCTCCATCCTGCTCCATGGAGGGAGCGGTTGAAGAGATCGGTAGATCTGCGGTGGCAGAACCTGCAGCAGCCAAAGGCAGGGGCCGCAGAGAGACAGAGGGCTTAGGGCATCCGCTAGGGTTTATCTAGAGCGCAGCAGAAGAAAAGATCCCCTTTCCGTCAAGGGTGACGGATTAACCTTATATGTCTTAACTTGATTTCCTTCAGTTTCCTTTTTATTCGGGTCGCCTTCAATTAGCCACTTTTCAATGGAACAAATGACCTCCTCATAATAGGATGGAGCTTGCGTCAACGAACAAAGAAGCTTATGATTTGTTGAAGGTTCCTTATTCTTTTGTTGCTTATTATTTGACCTGGGTTAGAACTTTGTACCTGTAAATTTTCCATTTCTTCCAACTTATTCTGTAAGGTGGAAATTTGAGTTGAATACATATCCTCTATGGCACTAATTTTCTTTGTATGACTTGATTCCATGGTTTTTATTAATTGTACTTGCTTTTCCTCCATGGCTAACAGTCTATTTTGAAGAGATATCTGACTAGTTTCCATGTCCTTTATCATTCTGTTATGATTTACTTGAATAGTGCTCATTTCTTTCTCATGATTTGCTTCCATGGTGATCAAATGATTCTGCATGGTGGCTATTTGATTAGAGTGATTAACTTCCATGATCTTCATTTCCTTAACATGTTTTTCTTCTATAGCCAACAACCTTTTCTGAAAAATCATCTGATTAGCTTCTATGGAACTTATGTATTTGGCATGATCGACAATTAATTTTTCTTGATTAATGAGTTGAGCCTGGTTAACCTCCATACTCTTAATTACATGTGCTTGATTCAGCTACATATCTCTAACCATTTGAGTTAACTCCATGATGAAATCATTTTCAACTTCTTTAGTTTCCTTTACTTCAGCTTTCGGTTTGACCTTTTCTTTATCTCCATATTTATCTTCAAAGGCCTTGATGAATGATTGTAAAGACTTGACGCTGTTAGTAGGTAAATCTTCTGTGAACCATTCCAAAGCATCCCTGCTTAAGGTGAAAACAAAGAGCCTCATCTTCACGTCTTCATGGTTAATAAATGCATCCAAGTTGCTCACACAAAGGTTATAATTTCGGAGGTGAGTCTCGGCACTAAGGGCATTGTTACCTTGAAAAAGAGGCCAACATATCGATGGCTTCAATGGCTTCATCTAGAATATCATGCGGAAAACCATTAATGTTAGTTAAATCACAAGGGGTGAACAGATCAAAAACATCCATGATGTCTTTCTCACTTGACCTTGAAAGAGAATGAATATTAGAGTGAGCCTCCTGTCCAAGATTAGCAATAAGTCTACAAGAAAAAAACTTCATGCAAAAATCCTTGCATAAAATGAAACCAATGGAGTTGCCACTTGAACATGAAGCAAACTTCAAAATCCAAAATGCAACAATTGAAATGTTAGCTGTGGAGAAGCATAGTGATATCAGGGAGGGCTTCTTGTCTAAGAAATAATGCATGAATAAGTGGAGTCACCACCCAAACAAGAAGCCAACCGAAATGTCCAGGTGCTAAAGGTGCGGATGGAGAAGATGAAAGGATTAGTGTCAGGAAAATATAAGGCATTGAAAAGATGAAATGGCGCCAATAAATGTGGCGTTGATAGGATAAGAGAAGATGTCGATGATTAAGACGAATGTCGCAAAGATGAGGTCTAATAAATTGGTCCCCAGCAACGATGCCAAAAAATGTTGACACTTGATGGGCTAATGAATGGCAGAAAAGATTAGAAGATTAGAAAAATTGTCGTGAGGACCAAGGACAAAAAAAATCTATCCCCAACAATTGCGCCAAAAAATGTTGTCGCCTAATGTGTATGCGCAACGCTCAGAGTAGGGGTTGTCACTCTGATCCCTACTCACTCCATTTAGAATTTCTCCTAGCTAAGTCAAGTGGGGTGTGAAAATTCGGTTGTCCCGAATCCTACTACAACAAGTAATATGATTTCTTCTATTTGTTATAATTAATTGAACAAATTATCTGCAGTTTACTACGAAAAATATCGAAACATATACACGTTGCAGCCTTCACAAATCAAATACTGCAGAAAATAAAAGCAAGGAAAAATACTAGCACACATATAAACACATCGACACAGTTACTTTTGGACAACTGTCCCCGGAAAAACCGAACTTGGGAAACCCGGTGCAACAGATGAGGGTTTCTTTATTAATCTTTTGCAATAATTCATGTACAAGATACCAGATAGCAAAATAGAGGAAGAATCACCGAGAGAAATTTACTGATGAATTTCTCTCTTCCACAACATTTTCTTGACCCCGAAGAGGACCATCTATCCTTACGTTGGCCTCACTGCATCATCCTCTGCGCAGTGCCTGATGAACTGCGTCCCTCCTCTGCACTGCCCTTTCCAAAATCCATCCTGCACTTCTTGGATTACTGTTGATGCCCTCACTCTCTCACCCGCCCTTTGATTCGATTTTATCTTGTCGAACTCCAGCCACTCATAAAATCGATCTGCTTGGGCAATTGAGTATCTGCACTTGTGTATTCTCTAAGTGCCCATCAAGTTCCTTCTTATAATCTCTCGTTGAGGTATCAACGACCAAGGTTAGATCTTAATCGATGGCTAAAGTTATCTTGGACTCGATCCATGCCTTTATCTAGAAGGTTCACATTCGATTTAATTAATACTCTTTAATTATTCTCATTTCCTAAGTTTAGACTTAGGAATACATAAAAAATAATTAATTATTTTAATTAAATCATCTTCGGGTGGAATTTTACCAAACAATTTCCGGGTATTGGAGAATGCATGTGTCTTCGCCTCTCTGCAAAATCTCGAGACTAGAGCACATCCGATGCTACAAAAATACACTCCCTATTAGCGAGGAATGTGCTCAAGTGCTGCAACCCATTGAAGCATCACTCTGACTCTGTATCACCTCCCGTTGCGCTGTTGATGTCTGACCTTACTGCACACCAACAACTGCGCAACTCTGATTTTCCGTTGCATCTGTGCTGCTGCTGACCCTGCCTACTGCTGCCAACTACTACAACTCCCTCTCATCTGTTGCTGCTGCAACTGAGAATCCATTTGTTTCTGCGACTGAAATGGGTTCTCTACCATACCCATTTGTTCCCTAAACTGGATGAATTTAGCTCTTCCTAGAGCTTTCGTGAGTACGTTTGCTACCTGATCTCTTGTGGGAACATACTGCAACTGTACTGCCCCACGCTGAACACAGTCTCTGATAAAGTGACATCTAATATCATTGTGTTTCGACCTATCATGAAATGCTGGATTCTTAGAGAGTTTAATACAACTCTGATTATCACAGTAAACATTGGTCGCTCCCATCCTCTTTTTGAACAAGCTCACAAGCAGTTTCCTATGTGTTTGTGTACATGCACATAGTTAGCGTTAATTAGCTTTAATTCAACTCTAGTTATTGCATGTGATGTGCACTTGTCTTTAGCTAGTTAACTTGAGTGCTTACATGTGGTGTGCACTTGGATTTAGTTAGTGTTAGGTCCCTATATTACTAGTGTAGTCCCTTATTGTTGTTAGTGTAACCCCCTTATTGTTATTGTTGTACCCCTGTAACCCCAATATTGTTATTAGTGTGCCCTTACATTATTATTGTTAGGTCGGCTATGATTATATTGTGACCCCATGGACTACTATATATAGAGGGAGATTTTGTCATTTGTATCATCCAATAATTGTTCATTTATGTAATGTACAGGAGGTTGCCGTCTCGAAGTGACTGAATTCTAAGGTGTTGATCTCTCTTTTCTTCTATTTTTGGAGCTGGTTTCATAATATTTGGTATCAAAGCTTTGGATTCTAGGGTTTTGCTGCTCCAAACAGGTCATCGTGGCAATTTCGCTATAATGTTTTTTCTACGAAGGTTTAGAAGTTGAAATTTTTACAGAGCGAAGCCAAAATCCTGAGGAACGTCGTGTAAAAATTTCAGATCTTGGTTCGTAATATTTTTGGAGATATGATCTATGGAAGTTAGGGTTTTTTTTGGCTCCTGAATTTCATCTCAAATAAGTGACCGTGGGAAAACCATCATAACTCTCTCTTTGAGCATCGAATTGGAATTCTGTAAAAAGTGGCCTTAAGTACACAGACTGTAGTTTCCTGTGTATCAATTTCAGAGCTGAAGGAGGAAACAATGACACGTGGCACGCCATACAAGTTCGCTCTACTGAACTAATCCATAATTAGGTCATTGTGGGAGATTGGGCATAACTTTTCCTTGAAGAATCCAAGTCAGATCAGACTTGTGGCATTCGAAAGAAGATTCAGAGGGCTACTACAGGACCAAATTTCAGATATTGAAGATCCTAAATCACAGAGATAATTTAGTTTCAATATCGAGCTCCTCAAAAGTAAGAAAAAGGTGTGCATTTTTTTTTTTCTCCGAATTGCATAAGTCTTGTTTGAAGAATTAGTTTGAATTGATTCCAAGGGCATATTGTAGAATAGATATCAGTATTGGGTTCTAAAATGCCCCCTAAAAAGAATTCAACACCCATTAAGCCTTCAGAAGGCTCTACTATGACTCATGAAGATGAAGAAGCGCAACATGACATATCAAAATTACAAGAGCAAATGCACCAAATTTCGCTCTTGCAAAGAGCAACAAAAAACGAAATGGAAGTTTTGAAGAAAGGCGTGGAAGCTAAGATGGATGGTTTGAAGAAAGATATAGAAGCTAAGATGGATGGCATGGAAGCTGGCATGGGAGCTAATATGGATGACATGGAAGCTAAGATCGATGAAAAAATGAAAGACAACATGGAAAACATGAAGAATGTTCTAAAAGAAGATTTGACAAAGTTGATACAAGAAATGTTTCCTAATGGCGAAAAGATAGTAGAGATAGTAGAGGAAACTCATGATGAGAACAAAATAAATGTTAATCATGATTTCATAAAATCTAATGTTGGATGGAAGAACCACCATATTCCAAAGATGGATATGAGGAAGTTTGATGGCAAGGATCCCGTAACATGGATACTATAGATGGAGAAATATTTTGATCTCAATAATGTTCAAAACACACAAAAGGCACGCATTTAGAAATTTACATTTAGAACAAAATACATTTGTATGGTATCGATATTTTGTTTACCCGTAAAAAAATTGTCACTTGGTCAATTTTTACGTAGGAAATGATAAAAAGACATTATGAGTATAGTCACAATTTTTAAGGAGAAAATGATAGCACATTATGATGATACAAAGAGCAACACCTTCTTTAGCCAATTGATAAATCTCAAACAAAAGGATTTAGTGGGGGAGCACATTGAGGACTTCCAAAAATTGAATATATGGGTAACTAATATTCAAGAGGAACATAGGATTGATCTCTTCATAGGTACTTTAAAGGATAACATCCAACATGAAGTTCCCATTTTGGAACCTGATTCATTGGAGAAGGCATTCAGGTTGGCAAGAAAAATTAAATGTAAAATTATGGCAACAAGGAAGCCTACCACTCACTTCTATAAAGAGGGAAGTGTTGCTACTCATAGATTTCCACAACCTACAAGGTTGACACCACAACAACTGGAAGAAAAAATAGCAAAAGGGCTTTGGCTACAATGCAGATAGGAAATACACCAAAGGTCAGTTGTGTACGAGAAGAAATTATTTTATATAGATTGTGAAGAGGAGGAAGAAAATGAACAAGAAACTTCAAAAGAAGAGGATATACACCAGGAACCAACCCTAGAAGAAGAAGAAATGAGTCCAACCATATTGTGTAATGCATTGACAGGAATTACCACTCCTCAAACTCTCAAGATAGAAGGACATATCGAGAAGAAAAAGGTAATAGTGTTGATTGATTTGGGTAGTACCCATAATTTTATTCATTCTAAGGTAGCCAAGGAATTGAATTGTTTCCTATACCCAGTACCAAAATGTCAAGTGATGGTTGCAAATGGAGGAACTATAAATTGCTTTGGAAAATGCCATAATATCAAGCTAACCATGGGGGAATATGTATTGAATAGTCCAATGCTTTCCATTCCAATGGGAGGTGTTTATGTTGTACTAGGAGTACAATGGTTACAATCTTTGGGGACGGTAGCTTCCAATTTTCAAGAACTTTTCTTGAATTTTTTTCGAAAGGTAAGGAAGTAGAATTACGAGGTATTGCAGGGAAGTCGAGAAAGATAATAAGCTATAATTTCATGACAAATCTTCTGAATAAAGAACAACGAGGTGTAATTTCACAATTATGCTCACTAGAAGTTCCAACATCAAAATCATCTATTTCTCCAGATATCCAAAACGTCTTGGACAATCATTCAAAGGTGTTTGAAACTCCCAAAGGACTCCCACCTATTCGTGATCATAATCATGCTATTCATTTCATTCTAGGAAGTGTCCCTCCTGTTGTTTGGTTAGCACTCACCCCAAGCGATAAGAGGATTAACTTAAATAAATGAAGAAAGGATAAGCGGGCCAAGAAAGCATAAAGGTGGTATGTATTGAATTTTTCTCATGACAGGAGCGCGAGCACAATACTTAAGGTTTTTAACAAATTAACGTAAGCGGGGTCATAGTCATATATCAGACAACCAAATGTGAAGCCACACGTACACAATTTCGGGGGTACTAAGGACGAGCGGGGTAAGTTGAAGGTCTACCCCCAAAAGCATATGACATCATGTGCACGCGGGATGAATGGTAAACGTTCTGTGGGGTGTTGGAAGGGAATGCGAAGCTTTTCCAAACCTCGCTAGAGTGTCGAGTGGACCCACTCAAGAGAACACATGTCACTCTGTAAGTAAAGGTAAGGTAAGTCCTAGGGAAGGTGGTACGATACCGGTACTAGCCTGACACCGGCGCGTAGCTCTCATCTACCCAGCACCCTTAAGCCAATGGTCAACTTCCACGCATCCCACTGTTGACTTCCTTATGACGTAAGCCCCACAGTTATTGTCCTCACCTCATTCTCCATAAAAACCAGGCCGCGTTAACCATGTCTCATTCCCCGATTAGGTAAAATATTTGGTTTTTACGAGTTTTTTCGTGCAACTAAGGGTGAACTCCAAGTAACAGGTCATTTTCAAGTCTTGTGTCGCTTTCCCCTTGGATTCCCTCACTATTTGCATGTATTTAGCCATTCCTCGTCTCTCTATTTTCCTTCAGTTTTTTTTTTCGAATGGCGATGGGGAAGATGAAGTCAAGGAAGTCTGAGCCTGAAACCCCTCAAGCCCATGAAACCAGGACCATCCTTAGAAAAAAACCCCTTGACAACACCCATGCCCGAATCCATGATCCGTCCTACCCTTTCAGTGCAGCCCAGATTATACCCAGTTCGTTCGAGAAGTATTTAAAGGGTCAGGATATGTTCAGAGTGGTCGAGTTGGGTTTTTACTATCATATAGTGCTAGCCACACACCCAGTTCTTGAATTCATCAGTTGTCTCTATGAATCCTATGAAGAGCATAGGGAATTGTTCCTATCCGCTTAGGGAAAAAAATCTTTCGCATCTCACTCGACCTCATAAAGAAAGCCCTCTGTTTCCCCCACAGTCAAGATTATGTTGAGTTCACCGATTATCTCTTTCTCATCAGTTCTCAAAACTTCCATGGAGATAGAAAATTGACCTTCTCAACCTTATATCCGGTGCTCACCTAACTACAATCCCATCCTCAGATGTGCTTCCACTATCCTCCTTCATAGATGAGGTTGAACCAATCTTGGCTCTTATCGCAGGGATGTTAGGTCTCAATAATGTTGAGCGTGTGTCCAAAGAATGCATAGCGCTCTTGTGGCTTATGTCACAAAAGGGTATGCTTTTGAATATTTTCGTGTTCCTTGCTTCCATGATTCAAACCTATTTCCAAGTGTTCTCATCTACTGGGTCTTTCAAGTTTTTCTCCTTAGTGTTTTACTTATTTATGTTTAAACATGCCGATAGGTTTTAGAACCTAGCCCTTGAAAAATATTTGAAGACAAATGCCCAACCAAGAAAGTTCTTAGAATGTAACTTTTCAATTCGACAGCAGCCTCAGGGGAAGGGGTATATCTAGTTCTTGAATGATTTCATGTCCATAGCCTATACCATTGTTCATGACAGTCCTCCACCTAGAAATTTTCTTGAGTAGAAGGACTGGCTACAATTTCACAAGGAAGACAACACAAGGGACTGGTACCTGTATGACGATTACACTGAGATCAGGGTATATGGCACGGAAGTACCTCCTTATCATTTATCGGTGTTTCCAGCAATGTGCATCTTCGCCCTCAAATACATTCGTCATACCCTAAGAGCTGACCAGATCCACTTCGTACCTACGAAGAAGGGATATATTCTCAAACTCCCAACCTCAGTCGGCCACTTCACCATAAACTCAAGGCACACCCTCTCCACTGTGGAAGAAGCAATCGCGGCATGGGAAACTCTAGCCATATGACCCGAACAGTGTCCTTTCAAATCGAAAAAGGAAGATTAATTCGACTGCTTATGTACATGAGACTATGCCCCTCATTGAATGGAGAGATAACCTTGATGCATGGCCTTTGAATTCACAGATGGAAGCCGAGTCTTTAGCAGCAGAAGGAAGGGGATACAATGCATCTACAAAGACAGAAAGAAGGGGACAAGTAGATGAAGTGGGTGCTTCTGGAAGCATTGCGGGTATGAATATTGACAAGGAAATCTATCCCCACAAGAAAAAGAGAACTGAGGGGCCAGAGGAGAGCCTAGAGGAGCCATTTCAAGAGGATTTTCCTAGATATTGGAGGCCTGATAAAAAAAAGGCAGGATTCACAGTAGCTCTTGATGACGCCTCTTCATCAGGCCCTTCTGGGATATCACAGGCATTTTCAATCAGACAGGTAGAAGTAAGGGAAGAGATGGCTACTAGGAACAGGGAAACGAGAAGTAAGCTAAAGGCTGAATTAGCCGGGTGTATTGACAAATACCATACTCGACTCACATTTGAGCTATACATGGATAAAGAGCAGCTCATAATTTCCATTCAGCAGGAAGTGTCTTGGCCTCTAGCCGATGGGTCCTACGACCGAGCCTTAGATATTTGCGTTTAACTTTAATAACGTCTCCCTGATAGATAAGCTCGGCTTACATCAATGTGTTGGAGACATGCTCCATGACGAGGTAGTGAAACTAGTGCTTTCCTTGAGAAAATTGGAGGATAAGCACATCGCTATTCTAGAGCAGCAAAAAAGGGAGAAATCTAGCGCCAGAGCCATAAGTAATAAACTAGAGACCCTCAGGAAGACTATAAAAGACAAAGGGGGAGACCCAAACTCGGAGCGAAAGAAGCTTCTCACTGACTTGCAAGCCAAGAATTCCGAGCTGAGAAAGAAGCTCAACATACCCAGTAGCGAACATGTGCAGACCGATGAATTGGTCCAAATGGAAAGGGAGAAATCACCATCGATTTCGGTCGAAGCACTGTGAGGACATACAAATGACAAACAGATTTCGACGTTAAAACAGAGATTGTCTCGGTTTTATGTATCTTAATGACCAACATGTGTATTCGACATTTGGATTTCCAAAAATTAGGAACTACGACAGAGCAGCTGACCAAGGCTCTATCTGACTTAAAAGTTTCAGAGAACGAAGCAAATACAGCCCGCCAGCGAATAATGGAGTTGGAAACTACACTAGAAGCAAAGCAGAAGGCAATCTTGTTCTTACAGACGGAGGTCGAAAAGTTGCAAAAAGAGAAGCAGGCACAAGACAAATCTGTCAAAGAATTGAATGATCGGATAAAAGGTAACATGACACTTTTGGAGGCCAAACGTCTCATCTGGACTGATATAATGACCGAGGTCTGGCAACACTGGAATTTCCTCACTTTGATGGAAGCCAAGAAAATTGCGGTTCGCACTTTCGGAGGGCAGTTACAGGAGGGACGTGCAGAAGGGGAAGCAAAGGTCACTACAACTAAGAAGTACATCCGATACTTGAACGGGCTCAATCCAGACGTGTTACTTGCTCAAGGGATCCCCGACCGTTTCAAAAGGGTGATGGAAGTCAGAAGGGTAATCGAGAAGGAAACCGCTCGCGCGAATGCACTGAATGGCCTAAAACGGTTTTCTAGTGGAGTGGAACGGTTCGATCAAGAATGGAATAAGTTGGTGGAGGCAGGCCTCCCATCCTGTTGGCACCCTGACACAACTGCTTTCCTCGAACTGATTGCCTATAAACAGAAAGTGACGGATGAAATGAACTGGACTGATTTTCCCTCTGAGAAGACTGCCTGCCTAAAAGCCGAGATAATCGTAACCACTCTGGGCAAAGAATTCTTCCTTCTCTGCCAGGTCAGACAATTTTTATTTGTTCGAGTGGATTACACAGAACTCACAGACATACAGGCACTGGTTGAGACATTTTCCACGATGCCAGCTCTGGGGGAAGAAGCGTGGCAAAAATGTAGTGAGTATGCTCTTGTTCCAGCTGCCACACTCTCTCAACAGTCTTTGTCTGTTTCTGGCCACAGAACGAGCTCGTCACCGTCATCAATTCAGCCACCTCTGCAGACATCAGACGCTCTGTCATGCCGAAAAACATGAAACTCATGATGTGGCCCACGCGGCCTTTTTACTTTTATTTCTTAAGTTTGTAATATTGGGTGCAATCTCAATTTCACCCTATGCATTTTATATTTTCAGTTTACTGTTGCTGTTTTAGTTAAGAGCCTCTCCTAGGCCACAATGTATGTGATGAGATGCCGTGTTCCTCATCATTATTTTGTTTTTTGATAGAGACCCCAAACAGAAAGAGATCTCGGGGAATATTTTGTCTAAGAAATATCTTTTGCAAAGGCTCAGCTGAAAGCTATAAAGGATAGAATCAAAAACTGAGATAGGGTTCCAGATTTTCCAGAACAGAGACTGCTAGTCATGAATGTTCTTTTTTGTAAAGTTTTAAGGCATTTTCACTGTATATGTTGAAAGATCCCGTCGGGAAATTGAAGCGGAGTTTTTCTGTTGTGTAGTGGATTCCTTATGAGATAAGTTATAGTTTGTTTTCCCTCTGTTATGCATTAATACAAATGTTCGTGGTATTCCCATTACTCTCTTTGTATCGTAAGCTTTCAGAATGCGAGTGATGATTATTTAGATGTGAATTTATCCGTGTAAAAGTACTCATATCTATTTGTCTATTGCGCTTTAAAGATGGCTCGAAGCACGATATTCTGTTCATGTTTTGCATCACATTCACCATCTTTCTTCTGATATTAGCTTGGTTGGATTCTTATGCTAGAATAAGCCTGCCTATTTTTAATATTTCCTTCATTTGCTGCCACTATTTCTGCACCCATTTATTTTGATAACTGTTCACTGATTTCATGTTTGGCCCTCCTCACAGCAGTTAAATCCAGGTCTGCTTTTGATGTATGCTTATTGACTTTTATGTTCTACTATTGGATGTCATTATTATCTACTCTCTATTTTTGATGTCTTGGTCCCAACCTAGAAAACTCTAAATCCTTTTCATAAACAAGAGGTCTTACATTATCAAGCTGGCAAACTCTTCCTAAACCCTCTTGGCATAAGATGTCCTAGGCACTGGTCGTTAACAACTTAGGGCTATCTCTAGGAGTTACAACACCTCCAAACATCAGGCCTTACAGATATCCTTATGTCCAAAAGAGCGAAATTGAACGTATGATTGTAGAAATGTTAGAGGCTGGTATAATTCAACCTAGTCAAAGTTCTTTCTCTCGCTTCCGTAGTATTGGTGCACAAGAAGGATGGATCTTGGTGCATGTGTTCGGATTATAGGAGCTCAATTGGGCCGTTCATTAAAGACAAATTTCCCATTCCCGTGATTGATGAATTATTGGATGAATTAAGGGAGCAATTTATTTTACCAAGTTGGATCTTCATTCGTAGATATCATTAAATTAGAATGAAGATTGAAGATATTCAAACAACATTTCGAACTCATGGGGGTCATTATGAATTTTTGGTCATGCCTTTTGGCCTTACCAATGCACCTTCTACGTTGCAAGGATTGATGAATTCCATTTTCAAACCCTTCCTCAGAAAATTTGTGCTAGTATTTTTTGATGATATACCAATCTACAGCAGGTCTTGGAAGGATCATGTTCAACATGCTGACAGGGTGCTCAAACTATTGTAGGAGAAAAAATTGTATGCAAAAACATCCAAATGTTTCTTTTGAGTACAAGAGGTGAAATATCTAGGTCATATTGTATCTCACGAGGGTCTTAAGGTAGACCCTAACAAAATTAAAGCCATTAAGGAATGGAAAGTCCCCACAACCATTAATCAGTTGCGAGGATTTCTCGGGTTAACAGGGTATTATTGGAAGTTTGTTAAAAATTATGGGAGAATAGCAACACCTCTAACAACATTCTTGAAGAAAGATGCATTTTCATGGACTCCTGAAGCAACAAAGGCCTTTGAACATCTTAAAGAGGCATTGTGCCTAGCACCGTCTTAGCTATGCCGTACTTCAACAAAACCTTATTGTGGAATGTGATGCCTCAGAAATGGACTAGGGTTGCTAATGCGATGAAGGCCCATTGCTTTTGAAAGTCGTCCAATCAAAGGAAAGTATCTACAAAAACCTATTTATGAGAAGGAAATGTTAGCAATACTGCATGCACTAAATAAATGGATAATTTACCTAATGGGAAGACACTTAAAGGTAAAAACTGATTATAATAGTATTAAACACTTTTTGGAACAAAGAATATCTTCAGAAGAGCAAGAAAATGGGTCAGCAAAGATAACAGTTATGACTTTGAAATCATCTACAAAAAGGGAAGCTAACAAGTGATGTATTGCTTTGTGCCATTTCTATTATCCAACCAGATTGGATAACCAAAGCAAGGGATGAATGGAAGAAGGACGAAGAAGTGTGGACACTCATTCAAAAGTTGCAGCAAGATCCTAGTACATCCGATACATTTAGTTGGAAACATGATTCTTTATGGTACAAAGATCGCTTATATATTTGTAAGAATTCCCAACTAAAACAAAAGATTCTTTTTTAATTTCACACTTCTCCTTTAGGAGGACACTCGGGATTTTTAAAAACTTACCAAGGCAGTAAGTAGTGGAAACAATTTTTTAATATATCAACTGAGATCCAAAGTTTAGCGAGCTATTTACTTAAAATAAAAGTGTTGAGACAATTTAGGTCCCAGGTCTTCATGACTATCCATTCCAGTTTAATGTTAGAGAGATTTCATGATTTTACCATGTTTGTCTTGTGTTTGAAGTAAGAAATGCCCAGTAAAGAAGGATAGACTTACCAAGTATGCACACTTTTGTGCATTATCTCATCCATTTAAAGAAAGTACAATTGCTACTTCATTTATGGAAACAATTCAAAAGCTACATGGAAACCCCAAGATTATTGTAAGTGCCAAAGATCCCATTTTTACTAGAAATTTTTGGACGGAATTATTTTCTTGTTTGGGTACTCAACTAGCTCATAGCTCATCTTATCATCTTCAATCCGATGGTCAAACTGAGATGGTGAATAAACGTTTGGAAGGATATCTTCATTGTTTTGTATCTGATAAGCAAACACAATGGGTCAAGTGGTTTCCTCTCGCTGAGTGGTGGTATAACACTTACATACTGCAGCAAAAATGACCCCGTTTATGGCACTTTATGGATATCATCCACCGTCCATCACGTCATCTTTATGAGAAAATTCTAAAGGTTCAAGCAGTGGAAGATCACATCGAGCATCAACAAGAAGTTCTCCAACTCTTAAAGGATAACCTAAATTTGGCACAAAATTGAATGAAACAACAGACAGATCAACATCACAACGAGAGAAGTTTTGGTGTAGGATATTGGGTATTTTTACGGCTACAACCATACAAACAAATTTTCCTCAAGCAAGCTAAGAAGGATAATAAAATATCGCCAAAGTACTATGGTCCTTACAAGGTGTTGCAAAAGATTGGTACTATGGCATACAAATTGGAGCTTCCCGCTTCTTCGCGAATGCATCCAGTTTTCCATGTTTCATGCTTAAAGAAGGTTATAGTTGACAAAATTCTAGTTCAAACAATATTGCCAGAACTTGATGAGGAAGGAAAATCATATTGGAACATGAAACAGTCATGGAAACAAGAACTCGACAGCTACGAAATCAATCAATTTCAGAGTATGTCATCAAGTGGAAGAACTTACCCACTGAAGATTCTACATGGGAGAATGAGAATTTCATACAGAAGCATCCGGACAACACTTTTTTGAAGGAGAGGGGCATGTTAGGTCCCAATATTACTAGTGCAGTCCCTTATTGTTGTTAGCGTAACCCCCTTATTGCTATTGTTGTACCCCTGTAACCCCAATATTGTGATTATTGTGCCCTTACATTATTATTGGTAGGTTGGATAGGATTATATTGTGACCCCATGGACTCCTATATATAGAAGGAGGTTTTGTCATTTGTATCATCTAAGAATTTTTCATTTATGTAATGTAAAGGAGGTTGCCCCCTCAAAGTGGTTGAATTCTAAGGCATTGATCTCTCTTTTCTTCTATTTTTAGAGCTGGTTTCATAACAATTAGTTAACTCTAGTGCTTGCATATGGTGCATGTGCACATTAACAGAACATAAAGCACACTTAGCTTCAGTTAGTTTTAATTATCCATAGTTATTGCATGTAGAACTAAGCTTAACTTAGTTGTTTTATGTATTGATTCTCAAACCAATATTGGTGAATCAAATTCATTCTCAATTCCAATTTTTCTTTTTCAATTCTCGCAAGTTTGTGCAATTATTCTTCTGTTAGATCCGTATTTGTGCTCTATTAATTTTACATGGTATCAGAGCTACAAGGGCTTGGAAAAGGTGCATGAACAGTATTTTGCAGGTTTGAAGATCAAAGAATTGGAAATTGTTTGGAGATTTGATTTGCGGATCAAAATATTAAAGAATTTTTGCAGTTGTTGTTACAACCACAAAGTGAAAGAATGGAATTCCCAACTTCCACTATTCTGACTCCATATAATTACTATGAATGGAAGCCAATGATTTTGCTTCATCTTAGGAGCAAAGGTTTGTACCAAATAGTCATGGGAATTGAGACAAAACCAATGTCAGAGGATGAGAAGTTAGATTGGCTTAACAAATCTGACATGGCTTATGGAAGATTGTGTCTATCTGTGTCTCGTGATATTCTTTATCAGATCAGAAATATTGAATCACCACATGAAATCTGGACTACATTGAAAGGATTATATGGTGATGAAAATGATCTTGAAGAACACTATTTGGAGGCAAAGAGCTTGAGTTATTATCGCAATTATGAAAGTGGTGAAGACTCCAATAATGTGGAGAAATATTCTCAAGACAATGTTGAACAAGAAGACTTTGCTTCTTCTGTTGTTAATGAACTTGTTGCAGATGATAATTTTATCTTGTCCAATAACGAAGACATTGCACATGAGGAAATATCTTCCTTTGCTAGTGATGAAGACACTACTTTCAAAAACATAGAAGAGGACTTTGATTCCTCTGCTATTGATGATGTTGATGATGCATATCTAACAAGGTCTCAATTTAATGATGCCCCACATGCACTCTCAGTCGCAGAGCCATGCATGCCCATGCATGCATCTAAGGAGGAATTTATAACACCATGTATGTGCATGTATGCATCCACAAAGGCTTCTCTAAAGCCACACATGCACATGCATGCATCCCTAGAGACAACTATTCCCTTGCATGCATATAGGGTAAATGAATTTGATCGTCAAATGCAGGATGAAGTTGCAGGGAATCCATATTGGCATGCAACCATGTATAAGGAAATTCAGTCCTTGATCCAAACATGGGAGTTGATACTTCTACTTCCAAAAATGAAGCTTATTCCTCCATATCCATGATGGGATCATTGATCTTCAGTACAGTCCTAGTTATGAGGAGACTGTTGATATCTTCATCGAGACTTTCACTGAGCAGAAGTTTCGATTTCTACGAGATCGTCTCGAGGTGAAGAGATGACTGCGTAGCAGTTGTCTTTTCTCTACTTTTGAATTATATTTTGAGGGGGGGTTTTCTTCCCACTGGGTTTTCCCTCTTTCCTCTTTTCATGCATTGTATATGGGTACCTAAAATGGCCTTGTTGGGATTCATTCATTTTGCATCACACTCACCTAAGTTATGCTTAAGGGGGGTTGTTGGTGTACATGCACATAGTTAGCCTTAATTAGCTTTAGTTCAACTCTAGTTATTGCATGCTATGTGCACTTGTCTTTAGCTAGTTAACTCGAGTGCTTACATGTGGTGTACATTTGGCTTTGGTTAGTTAACTCTAGTGCTTGCATGTCGTGCATGTGGACATTAACAGAACATAAAGCACACTTAGGTTCAGTTAGCTTTAATTATCCATAGTTATTGCATGTACAACTAAACTTAACTTAGTTGCTTTATATATTGATTCTCAAACTAATATTGATGAATCAAATTCATTCTCAATTCTAATTTTTCTTTTTCAACTCTCGCAAGTTTGTGCAATTATTCTTCAGCTAGGTCTGTTAGTGTACATGCACATAGTTAGCGTTAATTAGCTTTAGTTTAACTCTAGTTATTGCATGTGATGTGCACTTGTCTTTAGCTAGTTAAATCGAGTGCTTACATGTGGTGTGCACTTGGCTTTAGTTAGTTAACTCTAGTTCTTGCATGTGGTGCATGTGCACATTAACAAAACATAAAGCACACTTAGCTTCAATTAGCTTTAATTATCCATAGTTATTGCATGTAGAACTAAGCTTAACTTAGTTGCTTTATGTATTGATTCTCAAACCAATATTGGTGAATCAAATTCATTCTCAATTCCAATTTTTCTTTTTCAATTCTCTCAAGTTTGTACAATTATTCTTCAGCTAGATCCATATTTGAGCTCTAATAATTTTACACTAAGCCATATCGCTTCACACGTAGTTGTGATGGCTGCCATATATTCAGCTTCTGCTGAGCTCAGTGCTACCGAATTCTACTTCCTGTTGCACCAAGAGATCGTCCCTAATCCAACGTTGAAGCAGTATCCGGAGGTACTTTTCCGGTCCATTGAAATACCTGCCCAATCTGCATCTGTAAATCCACTCAATCTGACGTCATATCCTCGGGTGTATTTCAACCCATATCCGATTGTTCCACGCACATATCTAAGAATGTGCCTAGCTGCCCAATGTACCCTTTTCGGTTCCACCATGAATTGACTAAGGGTGTTGATAGCAAAACATATGTCTGGCCTAGTATTGACCAGATACATGAGCGACCCAATGAGCTGTCTGTATGAGGTGGGGTCAACTTTCCTATCTCCTAATGCATCTATCTTCTTCCAATGGTGATCATTAGCATTGCCATTGGTCCAAAATCCTGCATTCTGAATCTCTTCAGAATCTCTGTAGCATATCTCCCTTGCCCAAGGAAGATCTCCCCATTCTTCTTCCATACTTCCAATCCTAGAAAATAATGCATCAACCCCATATCCTTCATGTCGAATTCTGCTTCAAGGTTTCTCTTGTAATCCTTTATGAGCCCTAATGATCCTGTTAAAAATAGGTCATCCACATACAAAACCAGAATGAGAGGCTCATTCTCCACCATCAAATAATAGAGATTGGGATCTGCATCACTCTTGATGAACCCCAACTGCTGCAAGTAACTATCAATTCAACCATACCATGCTCTGGGTGCCTGCTTGAGCCCGTATATGGATTTCTTTAATTTGCATTTATGAGTTCGTTTCTCATGTCTCAAAGCGTTCAAGATGCTTGATATACACCACTTCTTCTATCACCCAGTTGAAGAATGTTGTTTTGACGTTCATTTGGTGAATCTCCCATCCATCTGCGCTACTAGGGATATGCCAGATCTGATGGAGGTATATCTGGCAATTGGGGCGAAGGTCTCCTCATAGTCAATCCCTTCCTTTTGTGCATACCCCTTTGCCACGAATCTAGCCTTGTACTTTTCTACACTACCATTTGCAGTGTACTTGATCTTGTAGATCCATCTTGAACCTACAACTAATCGATCCTTTGGTCTAGGTACTACTTCCCATACATCATTAGTCATGATAGAACTATATTCTTCTACCATGGCATCCACCCACACCTGATGTTGTACGACTTCCTGAAAACTGGAGGGTTCTTCAACCTGAGCTACCAAGGCTTGGTATCTGTCAGGTTGTCTACGCTGCCTCTTGTCGATTCTAGGAGCTCCGACAAATTCCTCTGCATCCCTCAAGGTTTGGCGTACTTCGCTATTGGTTCTACCACTAGTGGTGGGAGGCTCAATCAATTCCTCCTCCTGTTCCTGTTGTTCCATTTGCTGAGAACTACTTGGATCTCCTACTCCCGAGGAAATATTGGTACTGGTCACTGTAATCGATCCTTGTGACTATCCTCTTTCTTGTCCTATCTGTTGCCCCTGCTGTTGTTGGACTAATGGAACATTTGTTGATTGATCACCTGCAGGTATCTCTCAAGATCTTCTGAAAGCTCTATCTTCCATGAACTTTCCAGCTTGCCTTACTACAATCTTCCTGTTGCTAGGAATGTAGATCGAGTATGCCTTTGAGGTCTCGCTATACCCTACGAGGTACCCCTTATCTGCAATTTGATCCAACTTACTACGCTTCTTGTTTGGAATGTGGCAATAAGACACACTCTCGAATGTCCTTATATGACTTACTTCCAACTTCTTCCCTGTGAAGACCCATTCTGGCATTTTCTTCCCCAATGCTCTGTAAGGAGTTCTGTTCTGAATGTACACCGTTGTGTTGCTTGCCTCTGCCCATAAAAATCTAGGCAAATCCTGGTCATATAACATAGCCTTTGTTGCCCAGAGTATTGTTTTGTTCTTCTGCTCCTCTACTCCATTATGCTGTGGACTATATGGAGTTTTCCACTCTCTTTTGATGCCCTCCCTTGCACAGAAGTCTGTGAAGTATTTATTCTTATATTCTCTACCATTATCTGAATGCAATACCTTGATCTTTTTCCCTGTCGTGTTCTCTACGAGAGCTTTGGACTCTCTGAACCGATCAAATACCTCATCCTTGGTCTTTAAGAAATAGATCCAGGTTTTCCTGGAGTGATCATCAATAAAGGTGATGAAATACTCGCCACCGCTAAGAGCTCTGGTGGACATTGGGCCACAAATATCTGAGTGTATCAACCTCAAGACACCATTTTCTCTACTCTCACTTCTGGGAAATGTTGCCTTTGCGTACTTACCTAGTACGCATCCTCTGCATACATCATCGTGCTTGGTGTTGAGGATTGGAACACCTGTCACAGTCTCTCTGAGCATCATAAGTGCTCCATGGTGTAAGTGTCCCATCCTCTTGTGCCATAGTTTGTTCATCTCCTTCCCATTGCTATTATCACTTCCTATCAATGCCATTGGAGAATCGATTTGCAACCTATATAACCTATTGCTTCGAGCTCCAATTTGTCTCACCTTCTTCCAACTGGGATGTTTGGCATACACCTTCTTTCCCACGAAGTATACTTTGTACCCATTGTCCTGGAATTGGGACACTGAAATTAGGTTCATACCCAATCCTGGCACATGCAACACATTAGTGGCATTGGTGTTGGTTCCTGCTTCTGAAAATCTATGGTGCCTCTCCCTATTGGAGTACACTTAGTTCTGTTTCCCATAGTGATCTGGAAGTCCATCTGCTCCTCTTGATAGCTAGAGAAGTACTCTTGCACTCTAGTCATCTGCGCTGAAGCTCCGCTATCAATATACCAAACACCAGTCGATGCCGAACCTGACAAACATGCAAACTCTTCTTCCAACCTAGAAGATAATTTAGAGGCATCTTGTCTATCCATGATTTTCTGTGCTATTTTCCTTCCCAACACTGATTTTGTAGTTGCAAAATATTGCATCCTAGATGGAAATTTGCTCTGCAAAAGAAATACAATTTTTCCCTCTGCCTCTGACAAACTTCGATTTGGAAATTTGATTCTTTGTCGACTCACTCGAAGAATTAAAATTTTCCACAAAATTTTTCCCGCTTGGCCAATGGACGGGGGGCTTCACACAGCTGCTCACACTGTGCTTCGATGCTCCTTTTTCCCTTCTGCACTAGAGCTCTGTTGCCTCTTGTCTGCGCTCTAATACCATGCGAAAATTCGGTTGTCCCGAATCCTACTGTAGCAACTAATATTATTTCTTCTATTTGTTAGAATTAATTAAACAAATTATTTGTAGTTTACTATGGAATATATCGAAACATAAACGTTGCAACCTTCACAAATCAAATACTGCGGAAAATAAATGCAAGGAAAAATACTAGCACACATATAAACACATCGACACAGTTATTTTTGGACAATTGTCCTCGGAAAAACCTAACTTGGGAAAACCGGTGCAGCAGATGAGGGTTTCTTTATTAATATTTAACAATAATTCATGTACAAGATACCAGATAGAAAAATAGAGGAAGAATCACCAAGGGAAATTTACTGATGAATTTCTCTCTCTCCATAGCATTTTCCTGACCTCGAAGAGGACCCTCTGTCCTTACACTGGCCTCACTTTGTCATCCTCTGCGCAATACCTGATGAACTTCGTCCTTCCTTTGCGCTGCCATTTCCAGAATCCGTCCTGCACTTCTCGGATTCTTGTTGATGCCCTCTCTCCCTCACTTGCAACTCATCCTCTGATTTGATTTTCTCTTGCCAAATTTTAGCCACTGAGAAAATCGATCTACTTGGGCAACTGAATATCTGCACTGGTGTGTTCTCCAAGTGCCCATCAAGTTCTTATAATCTCTCGTTGAGGTATCAACGACCAAGATTAGATCTTAATCGATGGCTCATATTATATTGGACTCAATCCACGCCTTTATCTAGAATATTCACACCCGATTTAATTAATACCCTTTAATTATTCTCATTTCCTAAGTTTAGACGTAGGAATACATTTAAAATAATTTATTATTTTAATTAAATCATCTTCGGGTGGAATTTTCCCAAATGATTTCTGGAAATTCGAGAGTGCATGTGTCAGCGTATCTACAAAATCTCGATACTAGAGCACATCCGATGCTACAAAAATCAAAAGGGGGTAGTCCCTAAAGATGATGACAAGGGGAAACTTGTTGGAACAACAAGTCCTAGGAGACTCAGGGCAAGATCACTACCTCTCTAAGCAACTTAAATTAGAATTAGTTAGCAAGTGTGTTAATTAAATGAGCAAGTGTGTCTTAACAAGATGAAGCAATTAAATATATTGAAGCAATAGCAAAATTAACAGATATAGAACAGGGCCTAATGAACAATGCTCAAAATATATTATATCACTTGCATAAATATGCAAATTTTCAAGTTGCCAAATAAGTAGTGTCACAAGAAAGATGTTAGTAGGATAGATCACGACAACCAGAAATATGAGCAATAAACAATTTATGTACAAATTTCAAGTAATTATGATTTACAAAAGAATACAACAAGCTTGCAATTATAAAGTAACCTCAGAATTCTAGTTATAATGATCAAATGTAAGATGAGATGCAAAATGTCAATGCAATGTTTCAATGAGAGAAATGTTATTCTACTTATGATTACCTTTAAGCCCAAAATTGCAAGATTAATGAAGCATATAATGTTGCTGCGAGTTAAGAGACAAAAATTAGAATGCAAGTTAAAAAATGCAAGTGTTAATGCCTAGATTTTAAGTTAGCAAGAGTTAGAAGGTTATTCACAAAATCATTCACAAATTTATTACAACATTCATAAGTAAATCAAAGCTTTAATATAATTATATACAAAAGAAAGAAAAAATACAAAGGGTTTGGATATATTTACAAATTAAAATGTAAGTATAAGGGCTTACCAAAAATAATTTACAAGTTTAAAATAAAAATAAAATAAAATCCCAACAAATTATATATACAAAAAGGGATTTTAAAATGTAATCAGTTAGCGAAATTATTTGCATAATAGGAAATACAAGGTGAAAGGTTAGTATATATAGACACAAGTTTGAGAAACTATTTTCAAGTTTTGAATGTGGGATAAAAACTTTACAAATGAGAATTAGAAGTTAAATCTAATTAATAAATTTAAACTACAAAATTAAAACTTAAATCAAATAAATATTTACAATTTTGAAATTTAAGAATTGTTTACAAAATAAATCTAAATGATATTCACGAGTATGCTAAAAACCCCAAAACATAAAATTTAAAACAAAATCCAAAACCCCAAAACCCCAACTGCAAACAAAGGTTATAAATTTAAAATTATTGACAAAATTTGCTAGATCTACACAAATAGTTTACAGATTTATTGGATTTGAGGAGTATGAGTCCAACTTCGCTCCTTGATCAGTAGAAACAAGCTCTTCTTAGCCAGATCTATCTAATGAGCACAATATATAAAAGATAAATAAGTTTAAATGAGGCACTAGCCAAGAAACCCTGCAAGAGAAGTTTCGTTAGATAAATCTTGGGATTTCAATCAGGAAGACTCTTCAAATCTTATGCCTTGGGAGTTGGCTGGTCCAACCGAGGAATCCCCTCATGCCCAAGTTTTCGAATATAAAATATTTCTGCACACTCAAGATCAAGTTGTCAAATTTATAGAGATATAAAATAACAATGTAATCCTCAAGAATTAGAGGCACCTGCTAATTCAATTAAATTAAAATGCTATCTTAGATCCAATAACCTATGCAAGATGCCTGTGCAATAAGTTATTCCACGAAGGCTAATAATCAACAACTTATCAAATATACTTCAACAGAACATTAAGAACAATATGCAAGATGCCTGTGCAATAAGTTATTCCACGAAGGCTAATAATCAACAACTTCTAAAATATACTTCAACAAAACATTAAGAACAATATTACCATAAGAAGTAGGAGAGAAACACCATCATCAATGAAAACCCCAAAGACTTTTGCGTTATTATTATTTCAAAAAAACTACAAGAGAGCTTCGAGAGCAAGTACACGATTCAAAGATCAGATACTTTGTGTGACAAATGACCTCTAATTTATAGATAAATTCTCCAAATGGCCAATTGGCTTGATTCTTGTCAAAGTAATCTCGATTGTTGATAAAGATTAAAATATTTTTTAATCATCACCATCAAAAATATTTATTTTTTGAGGAAATTTCGAATTTTTCTTTTAATTCATTTTTAATTAACTCAAAATTAA
Organism: Pinus albicaulis; assembly: GCA_034641835.2. Classification (NCBI taxonomy): domain Eukaryota; kingdom Viridiplantae; phylum Streptophyta; class Pinopsida; order Pinales; family Pinaceae; genus Pinus; species Pinus albicaulis. The sequence goes on along the minus strand of CM076576.1, from coordinate 814,643,965 downwards.
TTATTTTGAACTAATTTCCTCAAAAAATTGACTTTGACTTAACCACCAAGGCCCAAGGGTCCAAAATTTCAATATTCCCTTGGTGGAGGACCTACAAAAATTAATTTGACCCACGGTTTTTTGATTTGGATAATTTATTTTTCTTAAGACTTTAACTTTTGTCTTTATTTAATTAAATTTCCGGCTTAAGATTTTAATTTATTTCTGCCGGGAAATTTAATTAATTGACACATGAGGGGATTAATAAATTTTTCCAACCCTTTAATATTTTAGCACCATGGCTAAAATATTATTCACATAATATAATTACATTTTAACCCTTTGAAGTGGGAACACCCGTTCGTTATAAACCCTCAATATTTTACCCAGTTCTGCGATTCAAATATGATCTAGTAGACCAAGTGATTTGTAATAAAATAATTTAGCCAATTAGTTAAAATTATTCCCAAATCACTTTTACAAAGACTCGATTAGAACACTAGGACTCACTTAAGAATCTAAATAATATTTACAAGTATGTTGAAAACCCCAAAACATAAAATTTAAAACAAAATCCAAAACCCCAACTGCAAAAAAATGTTAGAAATTTAATTTTTTGTAAAAAATTTGTTAGATCTACACAAATAGTTTACAGATCTATTGGATTTGAGGAGTATGAGTCCATCTCTGCTCCCAGATTAGTAGAAACAAGTTCTTCCTATCCAGATCTATCTAATGAGCACAATATATAAAAGATAAATAAGTTTAAATGGGGCATTATCCAAGAAACCCTGCAAGATAAACTTCGTTAGATAAATCCTGGGATTTCAATTAGGAAAGCTATTCAGATCTTATGCCTTGGGAGTTGGTTGGTCCAATCGAGGACTTCCCCTCACGCCTAAGTTTTCGAATATAAAAGATTTTTGCACACTCAAGATCAAGTTGTCAGATTTATAGAGATATAAAATAACAATGTAATCCTCAAGAATTAGAGATACCTCTTAATTCAATTATATTAAAATGCTATCTTAGATCCAATAACCTATGCAAGGTACCTGTGTAATAAGTTATTCCACGAAGGCTAATAATCGACAACTTATAAAATATATTTCAGCAGAACTTTAAGAACAATATTACCATAAGAAGTAGAAGAGAAACATCACCATCAATGAAAACACCAGATACTTTTACGTTATTATTATTCCAAAAACATTATAAGAGAGCTTCGAGAGCAAGTACATGATTCAAAGATCGGATACTTTGTGTGACAAATGACATCCAATTTATAGATAAATTCTCCAAACGGTTATTTGGCTTGATCCCCTTTAAAGTAATCTTGACCGATGATAAATATTTAATTATCTTTTAATCATCACTGTTGAAAATATTTATTTTATGAGGAATTTTCGAATTTCTCTTTTAATTCATTTTTAATTAGCTCAAAATTAATTATTTTGAGTTAATTTCCTAAAAAAATTGACTTTGACTTAACCAGCGAAACCCAAAGGTCCATTTTTTTTTGAATTTTTCATTATTCAATTGGTGGAGGAACTCCAAAAAGTAATTTCTATATGACCCATGATTTTTTTATTTGGAGAAATTATTTTTCCTAAGATTTTAATTTTTTACTCTAATTAATAAAATTTCTTGCTTAGGATTTTAATTTATTTTTGCCATAAAATTTAATTAATTGACACATGAGTGGATTAATAATTTTTTCCAACCCTCTAATATTTTAGTACCATGGCTAAAATATTATTTACATAAGATAATTACATTTTAACCCTTTGAAGGGGGAACACTCGTTCGTTATAGACCCTCAATATTTTACCCAATTCTGCGACTCAAATAGGATCTAGTATACCAAGTAATATGTAATAAATAATTTAGGCAATTAGCTAAAATTATTCCCAAATCACTTTTACAAAGACTTGATTAGAACATTAGGACTCACCTAAGATCTTGATGACAAAATCCACTATAGCTTTGGGGTGAGGTTGGAGAGAAAAACTTTGTTGATCATCCGTGTTTAGAAACATAGATGAATCAGTGAGACGAAAAGCCTCCTAGGATGAAAATTGTCACCAAAATAATAGGTTTACCTAGATTGTTACATACATATATGGTCATACTATGATCATTTACATTACAAACTGCAAAATGGGTTTACAACTCTGATAGACTGATGATGAGTAATACCAAATGATCTTAGTGCTTGAACATGATGGAATCCTTTTGTAAAAAAATGTACTGCTATAAGGTAGTTGGCACAGAGTGGTCAACAAGACCTTTGAGGCGTACTTGGTTGATTGTTGCCTTGTTTTAATTCCCCTCCATTAGTGAAGGAATTAAATACCTATTCGATATTTGTTGTCACTAACAGAAACAATCATAGATCAATGAGACAATGCTCCCTAGCACAAGAGATCACAGGTTTCCTCGTCTTAATGTTCCCCACATCTAGTGTATGAGATATTGTTACGCTTCCTCATTCTTACACAAAACTTGTAGCCTTTGAGGATACTTCGTTGATTACATCCTTGTTTTGAGCCCCCTTTCTGAAGGCATTCGTGAATTCATCTAGATCTACAAAAATTAATATCTGCATTCTTTTAGATTTTTAGTTTGTATTTTTGTCAACCTCCTCCCCTATCCCCTAAAAATAAGGGGTTATCCTCCAACCAGATGGAACCTTGTCCCCTGCTCCTCTATTCCCTGGCCCTAAAAATAAGGGGTTATCCTCCAACCAACAACCAGATGGAAACTTGTCCCCTGTTCCTCTATTCTTTGGTCCTTGAACCTTGGGTTAACAAAGGATTCCTTGGAAATATTTGAAATGAGTTTGATATTTCAATTCATTAGCTTCAACTCAGAAAGAAAAACATACAAAATTACTGGAACCAATTCGTTCATGAAAGCTATGTTGTGAAACAAAATGAAGATGATTGAGAAAAGGGTTCTGAAAATAATTGTGAGATTTTACACTATTGAACCATAGAGGAGTTGGAAACCAACTTATGATGTAAACACTGCTAATATTATAGAAGCTTGTTTAGAAGAATACAATTAGAGAGAAGATGTCAAGGAAATTGTAGTGAATGTGCCATACTGTCCTATCATCTATGACCTATTAGTCAACATTCCACTTGCATGACATATGGAGTACGTTCCCACACTAGAACTAGGAGCAGTACATATCTGTGCCAAGCTGTAGCATCACCCATCTCACCATAAAATGAAAATTGAAGGCCTGGTGCAAAAAGTTGTGTCTCAAAGTGGTCAACCCAAGAAAATGTTTTTACACAATGCTTTTCATCTTGTACCAAAGGAGGATGGTTCGTTCTAATAATGGATTGCAGTATAAAAAGAAATCACTCCTTTCTTAATGAAGTGTTACTAATTGCACTGTGCAAACTATTAAACTATGGCAAATTTCACAAGATTGAAGGATTACAAAGCTAACCAACAACACTCTGAAAGAGAATTCCAAAATAGTCACTGGAGTTTGTTTTCATTCAACTTGCATGCTAGAAACCATTGTTGATAATATCGATATCGGCAAAATATCAGCGAGGGTCCAAAAAACATATCATCGGCAATATCGGCGAAAATATCGGCAAAATATCGACAAGCATAAAAAATGCATAATATATTCTTTTTTTTCTTCAGCTTTTTAAACATATAAAGAAATAACAACATGAAATAAACACATTGACACATAAATATGAAGAAAGCACTGATATATATGATGTAGTGGATGTAAAATAAAAATTATATATCAAAGGCAATACCAAATCGTGCTAATCCCAGATAATTGTCCAATTAAGGACTCAAATGGGGAGAACCAATACAAAATAACATCACATATATAAAAGTATCTCATTATCATGAGTTATATGTAGCAAAGCTGCAAAACAAATAAAACTAGCAACTATCTATCTGAGATCAGTTCCCTCTCCCTAGCAGCTATCTTTTTGTCTTTTTCATCAATTGCTTCAAGAAATTTTTGTATAATTTCTGCACTAGAAACTGTACAAGGTATAACATCATGTCCAGGGAGTCTAGCCAGAGGGTATTTCAATTGTGTAACTCCTCCTGCCATCTTGGTCCCACACAATTTGCATGATAGATGTGCCCGATTTGTCCCACCATCAAGCTCCCCGTACTCCCAAAATGGGTCCAAGGATTTTGGCATATTTGCAGTGAACTAATTCAAATTTCAAACCTAGGGCACAAAAAAAAAAAAAATTGCCATTAAACATGCATACACAAAAAATGGAAATAAGAGGGTGCATAAGAAAGTAAAAAATAAAATGAAACTTGCTGTCCAAATATGGAGAAAACCCTTGCATTGGCTCATGGGCATGAAAATCATAGCAAATGGAAAAAAAAAAGAAACAAAATCTTAGTAGGCAAAGAGGCAAACAAGAATAATCCTAAATCTATGAAAAAAATCATTAACATAGGGGTTTTTAAGAACATACCTATTAATGGAAGAAATGAAGTTTCTCTCACTGTTCTTCAATCTTTGATCAAAAAAAAATTCTTAGTTGATAGTGATAATGCCTATTTGATCCTCAATCCCTCCTTGACAACCACCACAAAGCTCTTCCCCTTCCTTCTCCAAGCCTCACAAACGAAAATGACAAAATTCTCTTTTTCTAGCCGCGGCCCAGGAGTGCCTGGCGATATTTCTTATCGTTGCACGATATTTCGGCAATATTATCAACAGTGCTAGAAACTGATTTACTAAATTTGGATGAAGGAAAGGTGATTTTGCAGCACAAGGAAATGCTAGATATGCAAACAAAATGTCTACACTTAAGACCCTGATAATATGTTCAAGTAGAGGAACCTGCCGAGGAGTGCCTGGCGATATTTCTTATCGTTGCGCGATATTTACTCCGTGGCCCAGGAGTGCCTGGCGATATTTCTTATCGTTGTGCGATATTTCCAAATATCGCCGATATTTCGGCAATATTATCAACAGTGCTAGAAACTGATTTACTAAATTTGGATGAAGGAAAGGTGATTTTGCAGCACAAGGAAATGCTGGATATGCAAACAAAATGTCTACACTTAAGACCCTGATAATATGTTCAAGTAGAGGAACCTGCCGAATTAAAAGGCATTTTGGAAAAAGTGAAGCTTTTCACACCCAGCATCCTGTCCTACCCATGCTTTTAGGGCAAACATCTTCACTGGACGTGTTATTTACCTCTTTGATGGTAATCGATAGTTAATTGGTATAATTAAATAGGCACGACTGTTGTAGTGATTAGTCACCTCATCTAAAGGATTAAATATAAATATAGACTAAGAAAATAATCATTTCATCTCATCTCATTAAAGGATACATGTTTCATTTATTTCTAAAGCTTTGCGGAGACATTCCTTCTTAGATATCATCAGCAAAAAGTAGCCATTGAAAATTTCTTGTGCGTAAGTGTTGTGATGTTGATGTTTTAGGGAAAATAGTGTAAAGAAACTTCACTTTTTGAGAAGGTTCTTTTTTCTAAAACAGTAAATATAAGACTGGTCACAAGGAAACTCTAACATTTTCTATATAATAATGGTGTACATCACAGGCCCATGTACCCAAAGCATCTCTGTTATGAATTGTGCTTTCGTGAACTTCATCTATGCAATTATGCTATTTTTATAGTCTAACCCCTTGCATAACTTTTTTCTTGATTTAAGAAATGTGTGCAGCTTTCTCACTGTTGTTTTTAATGAAATATCATTTTGGATTTGTGTGTGTTACAGAGCCTGAAACACCCTTTCTTGGATGCATTTTTTGCTTATCTATCGTGTACTGTTTCTGTGCCCTTCTATACAAGTTTTCTTCCTTTGCTCTTCTGGGTATGATATCTAATCTCAAATTTTCACCATTAATATTGTTTTTATTTTTTATATTAGAAAAATTGCAGCTGGATTTGAAATGTTTGGCAGTAATGTAGGGTTTCTTTTTTTGCATTTTCTGTTGCAGAGTGGCCACTGTAAATTAGGAAGACAGATGACCCTTCTCATGGCATTTTGTAATTACACAGGGCATTGCATTAAGGTTGGTCTATTATCTGAACTCTATGCATGCCAGAACAAATTTCTGATCTGCCATTATACCATTTAGATTGAATATATTACCATTATACCATTTAGAGTGAATATATTAGATCGAAAGTAGTTTGGTGGGCTGACTGAACATGACGAAGACCATTGTCACTGTACACAGCTGCCACACAAAATAGGCATTGGCAAATTTTAGTTTGTTGATATGAACAATTACTCCATAGGAAGTTATCTCGAAGCCGTCTGTTGGAAATGCCAATTTCTTTTCTAGATGAAACTAATGTTTAGGATGAAATTAAGAAGTTACATAAATCATCTGAAGAGGATTGGTGTCTGTTTTCTGAGGATATATATAAATATTGCTCTTCTGTTGCAAAATATCAGGATATAGTCTCAGCTCCAAGGCCTTTATCCCCACCTGTCATAAGACTGGCAATTACTGAAGAAGAAAAGGAAAATGAAATGGAGTACGGGTTGCCATCATCACATACTCTTAATACAATCTGTCTTTCTGGGTATGATGGGAATATTTTAAGTTTCAACTAGCACCATAATTTTAGGGTAACATCCATCTATGAGGATAAGAATCACTGTCTGTATGAATGCAGGTACTTGCTATATTATATTCTCAACGACTTGAACAATACAAATGCTTTTGCCTTTAAGTTGATGGTTATTTCTTTGTTGGTCACCCTGTCATTGCTAATTGGGATTGGTAAGTTGTAGGTAATAAGAAAATAGACATGTTTTGGAATTAGTTGTTGGGCTTCCTCAACACAAACATGATAATTCTATGGCTTAATCTGGATAAGATAGATACAAAAGAAAGAGAAATTAATAAAGTTCAAGCAGTTGTGTTATGAAATCTGCTTCAGTTATTGATCCAAACAACACTATTCTCCAGGAAGAATTTACCTTGGAATGCACTCATTAATAGACGTGGTTGGTGCTGCTGTCCTTGCAACAATGATTCTTATTTTCTGGTTTACAGTCCATGAAAGACTTGATTCTTTTGTTACTTCAGGCAAAAATGGTATGAAAAATATTTCTTGACCATTATTTAGTTGCTCTGTTGATGATATATACATTTGTAAGCATGGCAATGAACAAAATACGTTGCTGTGTGTAGTCACATTCTTTTGGGCTAGCCTTGCATTACTGCTGCTTTTTGCATATCCTACACCAGAGCTACCCACCCCAAGCTTTGGTTTTCATGTTGCCTTCAATGGTGTTGCTGCAGGAGTGGTAAGTACATATCATTAACTCAGCCTTATTTATTGAACTTGTAAAGAGAATCGCTGCAGGAATATCCAAGTGAAAATTTGTTAGGTTTTGGTATTACTCTTCACAAGTTTATATTTGGTACTACTCTTCATAAGTTCATACAGTGGATAAAGATCCTCCTTTGTTTGCATAGGTAACTGGCATCAATCGCACTTTTTCAGAGTTTCACAATGAGCATGTTCCAAGGCTTCTTGGCCCACATCTTGGAGCAACTGTGTTTTTCAAACGGGTAATGATTGGACTTCCAATTATCATTGCAGTGAAATTTGTTAGCAAGGCACTGGCAAAATGGTTGCTTCCACTGATCTGCAACCTCATAGGTGTACCAATAAAATCTTCATCTTATATCCAGCCGGTAAAAGGGGTGACTGTTTCTGCGGTAAAAAGCAAGGGTGATGGCCAATTCTCTTTTAGTGGCAGACAATCAGGTTACTTGCAGAAGATTTTTCTTTCTCCTCCTGAGGAGTCTTATGATGTTGATACAGGCATAAGGGTGTTACAGTACGCAGGTCTATCATGGGCAGTGGTTGAATTAGTTCCTTTGGTATTTAAATCTATGAGATTGTAAAAAATATGTGTATCAATAGTAATGCTCTGGTATTATTTGAGACAGTGATTGAATTAGTTCCTTGGGTATTTCAGTCTATGAGATTGTGAAAAATCTATGTATCAATAGTAATGCTTTGGTATTATTTGAGACAGTGACTAAATTAGTTGCTTTGATATTTCAGTCTATGAGATTGTGGAAAATCTATGTATCAATAGTAATGCTTTGATATTATTTGAGACAGTTCTCCCGTCCTTGAATTTTTTTCAGGAAATTCGGGAGGATGCATTATGGCTTATGGCTAATTTTCATGTAAATTTGGATTTGAATTCGATTGGGAAGGGATTGGATTTGATTGATATAACACAGCACAAGGGTTTAGCCAATTTCCTTATTGTCTTTGTAGACTAATGGCAATATATAGAAAATTAAGAGACCTCCTTAAAAACACTGCCACAATTGAATCTGAAAGCCAAATGAAAGAGTTAATAATAACGATTCTCTATTGATGAGTAGTCTAGAATTGAAATATTCATAGTCCTCTTCAGAAATCAACAAAATGCATGTGACTGAATGTAAAATGGTGAGTAAGTGTTAGGTAAATGTTCTCGTTAAGTATAACATTGTCAAATATGTAGCGGAAATCCTAAGGATGACCTTATCAACATGTACCATAAAATTTGAGGTGAATCTATCCAATGCAGTATTCTTAATTGTGAAACATCGAAGTAGTTTTTAAATATAAATAATTCTGAATGTTATGAGCACACTTTTTCTTTGTAGCAAATGTGATGAATAAGATTTTAACACAAAACTATATTATATATATATAATTTATTTAATATAATAAAAATAAATTGTATGATTTAGATGAGATCATTTTGTTAGCCCCTGGTGTATGACATTTTTTTATTTCTGTGACTATCTCTTTATAAAATCAAATTGTGAGGGTTTTGTTGATGACTACAGGAATGGAATCTTGTATGAGGAATTATGGAGCAATATTATTTTTCACACGATAACAAGTATGAGGAATTATGGAACAATTTTTTTTTTCACACAATAATGAGTAAAATGGATGAAATATTCTTTTAATTTACAAATTAGCGATGTCTTTTTTAGAGCTATATGACAACTAAGAAATCAAGAGTAGGGTTAGTGGAGAAGATAATATTAGATGAAGTGCAAGATGACATGAAATGGATTAAAACAATAATAGTCTCAAGTGATTCTGATTTCAAATAAAACCAAAAGAGATATAAATGTAAATTGAGAAATTGAAGCCAATGGATATAAAAACACAAATAGAGTAGTAACATAAATATGGAATAATAGTTTATTTTAATTATTTTAATTCATTTTTGTATAGAAAGTGTATATACTAAAATATTTGGTATCTTGGTTGGGTTTTAAAATATTTTTCATGGATGAAGGGGATGTGCTAGGGGAAATCTGAGAGTCTGGATGGCTACAAACCAATTGCATTATGCAATGTAATTTATAAGATTATAACTACTGTGATCGTGAATAGAATGAAACCATTGCTTCTCGCGTTGATCTCTCCAGAGCAAGCAGGGTTTGTAGAAAGAAGGCATATTGTGGATGGAATCATAGTCGTCCAGGAAATTATTCACTCACTCAAACGGACCAAACGCTAGGTATGTTTGTAAAGTTGGATTTATCTAAAGCATATTGCAGAATCAATTGGTCTTTTCTATTTAAAGTACTACAAGTTTTTGGATTTGCAGAGCTCTGGCTGGAATGGGTGGGTTTTCTTATTTCCACAACTTTCTTTTCAATTTTGGTCAACGGATCATCTTCACAGACAATTCATCCCTCCATAGGTATTAGACAAGGTGATCCTTTGTCACCTTTCCTCTTCATTCTAGTTATGGAAGGTCTTGGAAGAATGTTTCAAAAATTCGGGGAGTCAAATTATATGTATGGCCTTAGTTTGTATGGAAAGGATTTTCCAATCACCCATCTGCAGTTTGTCGATGATGTCATACTATTTGGTCTCCCCACCATAAGAGAGGTTGCCAAGATGTAGAAAATCCTTAACACTTTTACGATAGCCTTTGAAACCGTGGTGAATAAAGAAAAAACACAAATGTTCTTTTTCAATTGCCCGAAACTGATGAACAACGACTCTATCATGCCTTGGGATTCACTAGACGTGCGCTACCAAATAAGTACTTAAGGATTCTGATATTTTGGAACTATCACAAGGCTTCTACATGGGCAACGCACGCATTGCCGTATGAACAATTAGGTGTTTCAGTCACTAAACCTACCTAGTCGGCTTGTTTTAACGAAAGCAGTTCTTCAAACACTTCCAAATTATCAATTATCATTAATGTCGATCCCAAATAATGTTTGCCAGTCTCTCAAAATGCTCTAGTTCGTCCAAGACAAGGAAATGGACCCTGATAGGTTGGGAAATAATAACATTACCGAAGTTGTATGGAGGTTTGGGACTTAGGGATCCCTTTTCAGTTAACAAAGCCTACATAATGAAGTTGTGGTGGTCATGGGTTTAGGGTGCTCCCCAAGTTTGGAAGGCGTCGAACAAGAAATATATGTCAATCAACTCTCAAGTGGAAAGATTGAATATGGAAGTCATAAGTAAAGCCTCTGAAATTTGGAATTGGGCCTACGAGGCAAAGGATAAGGGTTACAAAACTTGCATTCTAGGAAATACAGGATGGGAAAACGACCTCCTTTTAGGAAGACTCATGGCAACAAAACCCCCTTTTAGCAAATTATAGTAACCTCCGGGAGATAAAAGAGTGAACTCAATCCAAGAGCTCTTATAAAGTAACTGACTTTTGGAGCATGATTCCTATCCATGGGTGGCGACAATGGAAAACACAACAAGACTGGGAAAATTTAAATATGTTGTCGTGGGTGGAGTTTCAACTATGCCTCCAAGGTATAAGGATACAATATTCTGGGAAAGAAGATTTTATGTGATGGGGAAAGTGAAAATTAGGTACCTTCTCTCTAAATGAGGCGTACTCAACACTTCAAGACCTAAATACTCACGAGGATTGTCAAATATGGGATGTTGTTTGGAAGATAGGAAGATGGCCTAAAGTTTCCACTTTTCTATGGTTGATAGCATGGGGTTGTGTGCTAACTTGGGATTGATTGAAAAGAAAGGGATTTGTAGGACCATCAAGATGCTTGCTTTGTTTACAAGAAAAGAAAATGCTTGTAGTACCTAGAAATTCTTTTACTGTGATTCAAGTAAAATTCTTAATTTGTAAAGACGTAATATGAAAATTTAAATAGACAAAATTTAATCACAGAAGAATACCTAGAATGAGTTAGAGATGTTTTGCACTGTTTCTTTTCCCGCGGATGTAGTGAATGTGGTTACCAAACCAATCTTTACCTCCTAGCCAATCTACGGTATACCAGTATGGCCCCAGATCCAAAAGACAAATCTCTTATGGCCCTCTTGCCCAGAATTCCAAGAACAGTCAAGACTTCGTCCAAGAACCACCAAGTTTGCACAATCAATTTTCCTCCAGCCTATAGTTCTCCCTTTCTCCCAACAAATATCTCCCCTCTCTCAGTCTCTCTCCTCTTTTCCGTCTTTGTGTCTCTGACCTGGTTACGTGGAAATTTGCATGCCTTTGAACCTTATCTGCTTTATATAGATTTGATTGAGTAGATTTACCTTGTTTTTAGAGGATATCAATTTTCCTCCGCCTATAGTTCTCCCTTTCTCCCAACAAATATCTCCCCTCTCTCAGTCTCTCTCCTCTTTTCCGTCTTTGTGTCTCTGACTTGGTTACGTGGAAATTTGCATGCCTTTGAACCTTATCTGCTTTATATAGATTTGATTGAGTAGATTTACCTTGTTTTTAGAGGATATGCCACATAGGTTTAATTTGTTTAGTTTACTTAGGATTAACTTTATTTAAATTTGTTTTAATTAATTAAATTTACTTTATAATTTTAATTAAATTATATTATTATTTTATTTATTTAATCAAATATAATTTTTAACTTAAATCATATTTTCCTTTGATTAAGGGTTTATCATAAATGTATATATAAGAGTGGTATACATGTCAAGTACCTAGCTTGATACTTTCATTATATTTCGGTGAGATAGGAATGCATTTCGATAATCAATTCGTTACCCTAACTCAGATATTTTCCAGATATTATCAAAGGTCTCACTTGATATATTTATTATATCAACGTAGTTAGGAATTTATTTTGATAATTGATTTATTAAACTACTTAGATATTTTCCAATATTAGTAGGTATGTATACTAGTGCAGTGCATGCGATGTACGCATGTGTAGCTATCATATGCATACATCATATACATGCTAATACCCTTTTACTTATAAATAAAAATGGGTCATTACTATGCCACTCATTTATTTATCTCGTGTGCTTGCTTGCAGGAAATATGGCACTTTGCTGATAATCTATTTAATCGAATGCTACCAAAGGGGGAGGATGTTAAGGCTTTGTTGCTAAATTGGTATTGTGAGAAATTCAGGCACCCGTGGGTACTGTTAGTGTGGTGTTGGATTGCGAGTTTCTTCTTATGGAATTTATGGAACGAGAGAAGCTTGTGGGTGTTTGAAGGTAAAAGTATACCGTCATATATTTTACAAGAACAAATTAACTCGAATGTGCGAGAAACTTTGCTAGTTCATCCGCTGGATGATATTGTAGGGAATCATGTTACTTTTAGTTAACGATGGTATGTTCTATGCGTAGAGAAATTTACTTCAATCTTTCTTATTATTCCAATTCAATTTCTTGTTTAGAAATCACATTAAAACTGACAATAAATGTTGATGGAACATAAATAAATATCCATAATAAAAGTCAAGACAAGAGGACACAACCATTTGGCGGATGCTAGGAAAAACCCCAATGTGGGGAAAACCCTTTGATCAAATCTTCTTATTATTCTTCAAATTCAACAGAGAGAGTACAATTTTCAGTAGTCAACAAGATGCCCTAGCCAACAAATTCAACGCTGGTCAAACTGGAAAAATTTCTCCCAATGGAACTATCTCCATTTTCAGCCCAAGGATTCTGGTTTGCTATCTACCAGATTTCCTTGGTCTTATTCTGTATGAGTCAAAGTATCGCTATACATTTCAATTTTCTCTGCGACCAACATTTAGAAGGTTTTCATCATTGGTCTCTTTGGACCTGTAGTGGTCATGCAGTTAGTCTAAGTCATGTAAACGTATATGGTATCCTTTTGGTCTGTGTTCTTTGCAGTTCATTATAGTTCAACTTCCATTGTTGTATATTGTCTCTAGTGGTGGTTACTTTGGGCGGTTTTTTTGTGTGTTTCCTGCACACTTCTTCATCTGGACTGTCTTTTCAGTTTGGTTGTGGTACTCCCGTCTTTTGACTTACAATCTGTTGAAACTTTCGACATTTCCTTTAACTGCCTAGTATTAGTGGCCATGCTGGTGTCTGGTATAGTGGTTTATTTTCAATTTGGTTCTAATAGTGTATGCCCTCTAATTGTCCAAGGGGTAGCCATGAGTATCCACGAATTCTCATAAGGATCAACTATATTTAGTTATGAATTTGCAAAGGTGTACTGTCCGGTTCGGTCGTAAATTTCACGATTGTAGGTACTTGGATGAAGTCTATATTGGGTCCTTCCCATTGCCATATGCGTTTTGGTTTGTGGATATTAAGGGAGTGCTAGCGCACCCTTACCTTGTGTCTCGTCAACAATTCTATTGTGGGTTGTTACAAAAGTGTTTTGTGAAGTCTTATAGTATGTTCTCGTGTCTAATGGCACCACAGTAAAGACTCATCAATCGAAGGGGAGGTTCATCTGTCGAGTCCTCATCCAGACAACGACGTCTCTTTGGTTTGGAGTTGGTGCCAATTTTCTTTTATTTTTTACCTCTGGAGGTTTGAAGGGAAATTCGATCCTTGGAAGCACAAGACTTTGGAAAAAGACAATACCATTCAAATTCGGAAGTATGTGAAAGTACAACAAAGTGGGTTCTAGACCCAGGGAAATGGAGAAAGTGTGGGCTATGCTTTCTCCACTCAATATTCTCACATCGACATATGGAATCACTGCCCCACATGGTGTGACATATGGACTCATTGCTCCACATGGTCCTGAGAGACAAACATGTTAAGCTATTTGTAGGTCTGGAGCAACTAAAAATAATTCTGCGGGATATTATGTGCAATATGGATGACCTTGTTGTTCATGTGAATAAAATTGAGAGAGACATCAATTCAGATTCAGATAGTGATTCCATAGCTCCCCAGAATGGAGAAGCGATCATTGACGCTACACCAGTCAATATGGTCAACGACAATTCTCCTCCAGACCAAACAATATTCATTCTTGACGAATGATTCGACCTATGTTTTTTTGCTATTTGGATTTCCTCATGTGTCTTCATGTTCTTTTGTTTCCTTATGTTGTGTTTTTATCTATCACCATAGCAAGTCTAGTTCTGCCCATGGTTACTAGTTGTGTAGTAGATATATCAAATTGCCAACATCCATGGTATATTTCTATGACGGTGTAATAGATAAGGATATTAGGATACAAAAACACTAAAGTCTGCAGTTTTTTTAATGATAAAGCATGTCAGTAAATTTTGGGCCACTGAGGCTAATAGTTTCTTGAATGGTTGACATGGTCAACATAATGCTACAAAGATCGTCAGTTGTAATTTTGTTTTTTGATTATCAATAGAAATCTAGGTCGGATATTACAAAAAAAGGGGGATGTGCTAGATTATTCCTTCAACCCACTGGGGAAAGGAGTTATCTTCAAAGCACATGACTGTATGGTAAATCGTTGAAGGATGGAAAGGGTCAAGATCCTCAACTCATGCCTAGCTTAAAGCTATAACAACAAAAATTGTATCAAACTTATGCCAACCAACAAATGTGAGACATGTAGGTTTACAAACAAGCAAGTTCCCTATGTTAAGACCATCAAGAGTACACTTAACATTATGTGCATCCAAAGGATTGTGACTTTGGAAAATTTGTAAGCGTGAAGAGGTCTCCCTCATATGCACAAGGAACCATGAGACGTCTACAACGGGAGAGTAAGAGGGAGAGGGGAACACTAGATGAATGGTGAAACTCATAAGAAAGGTTTATTTGAATATAAAGAAGGGGAAAAGGACCTGTAATTCTCTTTGAGATTCATGGTGATGCAACCCTGTGAAGTTCTAGAGAGGAATCTTTGTTACATTGATGACCTCCAAGTAAGGGTAAAGGTTTAGATTATGTACATTTTTTGACTTTTGAACAAGTGGGTAGTTTTGGATAAAAGGGATAAAGATAAACCCTTTGATGAGGAATACTTGAGGATGAAAGCAAAAGGGCCTATTGCCCTTTGTGTTAGAAAGGATACATATATGTTTTTGTAGTAAATCTCACACCATTGTAAGTCCAAGGTCATACGCTAAAACCTTGTAACAACCATGTCCGACCTAGTATTAGGTATCCTATACCTTGTATTTGGTTGGACCATAGTTGATCCCTTTGGGTTCATCTCTTGCTTCTTTTGTCCTAGATATGATTGGAGGGCCTTGGATGGGCTTTACTTGAGGAATCATGGTTTTAGAGGAATTTTATTTTGTAGATCTGATCATCAATGTATGGGCTAGTCTAGCCTGCATCGAGGTGCACCTATGTCTCATTGCATGGTTATGTGTCTATTGAGTTTGTATGTGGCCTTGACCTTGTTATGGTATCCCTCAAATATTTCTCATACATGAAAGTCTCATAAACAACTTTCACGTATCCCAATGCAAGTGATCTCAGAAGTCAACAAGTCAATTTTCTCTCAAATTGTTTAGTTTGATGAGAAGATAACATGCCATGTTGATTTTTTCCAAATAGTGAAGGCATTGTCAAGTTATAGCTAGTTAAAGTTGGTCAGTAGGTACTATAGGTTTCTCCATGGCAAAACATGAGCAACATTGAGCAGCTTTATACATAAATTATGTCAAAGTGGTCTACAAGGAAAGAGGAACAAAATCCATGTATTATATTTTCCAGGCTCTTCATGACATTAGAGATCTAGCATAGGGCATGATAGCATGGTATATATAATGATGATGTGGAAATACAAGGCATGATATGGAAAATTGGAGCAAGACTCATGTGAAACCAAGGTAGGTTACAAAAATCCTAGGTGGTAGAATCATCAAATTCACCAAGGCATTGGAGATCAAGTAAGAAGGTGGTAAAGTCAAATTTACTATTTATTAATGGTCAATTCAACTAGTCGTTATAAATTCAATCTAGTTGTGATGGATAGTTAAGTGGAACATTAGAGTGTTATGGACCAAGAAGTTGATGAGTGGACAAAAATGTAGTTGTTAAAAATTCAAGAGTCTCCTCTTCAACCAAATCAGATCCCAAGAGGACAAAGTCGAGTTGCATGGACCAAGTCAAGTTTTCCAAGTTGGAAATTATGTCTCTAGAGTTTACTATTATTTATTTTTGGTCTTCAAGGGAATATGGATCTCCAAGGGAAAATTTGTTGGAAATTGTAACAAGGTACAATCTTCATAATTACCTATTTGTAATCATGACATTGTATACTTTGTATAAAGAAAGAAAAAGAAATAAAATAAAATTTGTATTTTATGTAAATCATGGGTTTCATGGTAAAGTCTAGGTTAAAAGAATGTTCTTCGTGCTTCTAGGTACTTCTAGGTCTTTCTAGGACAAAGAAGAATTGATGTCATGTATTATAGTCCCATTTGGACTCATCATATATATTTTGTTAAGAAAAAGTCATTTATTCCTCCAAGACCAAGTCGACCATAGTCAAGACAAGTCTGCCTAAGGGAGGGCTATTCGACCCCTCAAGGAGGCTATAAATACCAGGATCTCAACATCATTTGAGATACACATCCAACACAAGTTTGATCTGCAATATCAAAGGAAAAAAAGCGCTAGAAAAGACGAAAAAAAGAAATCGAATTTTCTTGGGATCATGTCTCTCTCTCTCTCCACACGTGCAAAGTTAGGTTTTTTGTTGTTGCAAGTTGCAGGAAATTGAAATTGCAAGGATGAAATTCTAAGGTGCAGTTGCAGGGTCGAAAATATGGGACGAAGTTGCAGTAGGTCAAAGTTTGGAAGTTGCCTTGAACACGACCTTGTTGGGGGGATGAATTGGTGCTTGGGAGGATCTTGGGCTTTGGTCTTTGGGTCTTGGAAGCCTCATTGCAATAAGATTCTATAAGAAGAGAAGCATTATTTCCGGGTTTTCCCCTTAGATGGTTTTTCCATGGCTTGGAGCCTATATCTTGTGTACTTTTTCTTCTTGTTATCTTCATTGTTTTGGTAATTGCTTGATGAACAAGAACTAATAAAGTAATAAAATGCCAACATATATCACAAGTAATTATCATGTTAAGGAAAATCATCTATAATACACAAGTCTCCTAATTTTCCTATAGGGTTTCAGAGCTAAGGTGCAAGGAGACTGAATATCACATCCTATTTGGCACTATGACAAGAATTATAAGGAAGGGTTTCAAGTTTCTTGGGATTGTCGCTACAACTTTCAAGAATTGCATATTGAAAATCATCTCTAAGCTAACAAAGAAAGTAATAGATGGAAGTTTGTTCTCTATTTTATCTGACACTTTCAAGGATGAGAATGTATGGGTTATTGATAGCGGCGCTTCCAGACACATGACGGGAGAATGCAACTTCAAACTTTATCAAAAGGAACCTCCTCTTATTAAATCGAACTTGGAGACAAAAAGAGATATCCAATGAAAGGGATTGAATCCACTTCGTTGGAGCTCGGGTCGGGTGGAAGTATTCATCTCAACAGTATTCGATATGTTCAAGTTTGAAGATAAACTTGCTTTCTATTTCTTGTCTAGAAGATAAGGGTGATATAATAGCTTTTGTTGATGGAAAGGTTTTGGTTTGGGGTAAGGGCTCTAGTATTGATAATGCTAGGGTGATTCGTATTCGTGAGAGGACATTATATATACTGTTATGAATAAAATGATATAAATAATGTAAACAATAAATAATGATTCATTAATTATTAATTAGGTTGAAGAGGCATTTCTAAATGGGACATGACCTTCCGTGAAGAGGCACTTGCCTATCTATATAAGCGGGCCTCATTTGTAACATTCACATCATCAATCATTCATTCATCATACATTTTAATATACAATATTTGTATCCTCAATGAATATTTTCATATTCCAAGTCTTCTGGAGTATTTAACGAGAATTACGAACTTTGTTCACTTCATTTGGTATCAGAGCAATTCGATCTTCTAGCTAGTCACCGCTGCACAAAGCCACGCTCTTCGATCTGGGTCCTTGACTGTCAAGTTCGTCAACGTCGTTGTCGTCGAAGCATTTCGCTACCAGTGTTGGAGTTTCTCCATTTTCGCCAGTAGGCCTTTGGCCATATATATATATATATATATATATATATATATATGGGAAAAAAAAGGCAAAGAGTATAGTATACAAAAAAAGGAGAAATTTATTTAAAAAAAAAAGGAAGACAATATATATTAAAAAAAATTATAGGAAAAAAATATATATTAAAAAAAAATTACAGGAAAAAAAATTATATTGAAGAAAAAAACTTAAAAAAAAGAAAAAAAAGCAATTGAAAAAAAAAACTACAGCCACTATCCGGGCCAGCGACGCCGAGACATACCCAAAACCGCGGTTTGACATTTTCTATTGACACCGCTACTTACCTGTCCACACATCCGCTAGACGCCGTGTTCATGACAGACAATCCGCCGCAGCATAATCTTCTCGGTCGCCCCAATTGCAACCACCTTTTACTGCAATCACACTCCCACACGACTCTTTCAGTCAAACCACCGCTGGCATAGCCACCACGATCTTTAGCAACCGCACTCCCGCACCTGCATACTACAGTCACTGCCTCTTCTCCCCAACAACACTTCCCCTTCACCACCACCACAAACAAAACCACAACCCTGAGATATAAACGACCACCGCCGCCACGGTTTCCCACAACAAGCCCCTATCGCCTACTACAAATCAACCTCAGTAGCCCCTCATTGGTCACACTTGCTCATCCCTATCTATCCTTGTTCACCGTCATCGAACCAACCGTGATTTGTGTATAGCTGTGACCGTAAAAGCACAACACGCCTATCAGATAAAAACAAATTTATTTTCACTAAGGAATTTTAACTAAAGTTAATGAGTATTATATGGTGGTAAACATAAAATAAAGAAGAATACGTATAAGTTAGCTTTATAAAAAGGTCATTGAAATAAAAGTAAATAAAAGAAGAAATATAAAGTATTAATAGTGATGAATTTATCTTCTTAAAAAATAGGGGTAAATTAAAAAGTGGAGTCTAAAAGGGTATTTGAATGTTTTAAGGGTAAATATATATCTTTTGGGAAGAATATATCAGTGTCACTATCGAAAAATTAACAAAGAAGCAAAATGGAGTCTAATTCAGAAATGAAAGAGGGAAGGTTTCCTAAAACTTATAGTATGTGTGTTCGAGCACTAATTAAAATTAAAGGGTCACTTGCCGGAAATGAGGTTATATCTTTATCGATCTTACTCGAAAGAATAATTATGTTAGTACTGAAGCTAACCAATTAGTGATCCTTGAATCAAATATAATTGAAATGAATTATGTTAACACAAATGAAAAACAATACGACATAGGGAATCTACACCTAAGTATTTGAGAGTATACCTTTGTCTTGAAATTCACCGTTAAAACCTTATTTTGAAACGATAGTGATATAATTTTGGGTTCGCTTTGGATGGAGTCACTAGGGTCATTTATCCTAAATATGAAAAATAAGTTTTTGACATTCTCCCACAAAAATAAAAAATAACGCTACAGGATGTTACCTTGAAGCCAAATTCAGGGATGCCTGAAGACATACAAGAAATCTCAAAAGTAATTCTTCAAGAAAGTAAAAAGGCGATGCAACATTTGCAAAGAGAAGTTGACAAAATCACTGTTGAAAAAAATGAAGAGTTTCACGACTAAAAGTCCATAGCGAAAAATTACTAAAAAAATAAAGAAGCTTAAGAAGGACAAGAAGTCATTAGAAAACCAGGTACAAAAACTTATCGCGAAGGAAGCATCAAATGTAGAAATTCAAGTTGAGGAAAAGACATTAAATAACACAATTCAAGAAGAGGACAAACTAGCTGAAGTAAAGAGGTACTTAGAATTTTTGAGTGAAGATCCATAAATTAACCGTTCAACATCCATAGCTAAAGGAAATCAAGTACTTCAAATAAATCAAGGAGGCGACATAAACAAGATAAGGGAAAATCAAATCAATAGAATTCCTTATTGACATCTGAATCATGAGAGTAGACAAATTAATCAAGCTACATATTTTGAACAAAGACAACAAGTTGACGTTTCGAAGAATACTAATGTCGGTGCAATCCACTCATGTGATAAAAATTCATCACACGTTTCTAGTCACCGCAAGATTCCACAAAAGATTGATCTAGGATGGTCTGATCCCTTCTCAGTGCGAAATTTTTGTTTTTCATTTAGAGGATCATATCAACTTGTCTCAACAAGGATGACTACCCTGAGACCAGAAGACATTCGTAGCAGAAAAAGAGATCAAGCCTTTTTTATCAACAAGCTTTGAGGACAAAGCCTTTTGAGGAGGAAGGAAATGTTATGAATAAAATGATATAATAACGTAAACAATAAATAATGATTTTTTAATTAGTAATTAGGTTGAAGAGGCATGTCTAAATGGGACATGACCTTCCATGAAGAGGAACTTGCCTAGCTATATAAACAGGTCTCATTTGTAACATTCATATCATCATCATTATTCTGTATACATTTTAATATATAATATTTGTATCCTTAATGGATATTTTCATATTCCAATACTTCTGGAGTATTTAATGAGAAGTACGAACTTTGTTCACTTCATAGACTTTTTACACCTCTATCTCAAGCCCTAGTCCAATTGGATGTAAGCCCTTTTGAACTGTGGCATAGAAGGTATGGACACCTTTACTATAATATTTTTCCATCTCTCAGTCAAATGGTCAATGGCATCCTCGAATTGAAGGATTATCATGAAGGAACCTATAAGGGATGTGCTCTAAGAAATAACGTGAAGAATCCATTTGCAAGAAGTGATACCATATCTAAGGAAATTTTAGATCTCATACACTCAAATGTATGTGGACCTATGGTAGTAAAATCTCTTGGTGGGCATAAAAGTTATGTGGCCTTCATTAATGGTTTCCCAAGGAAAACTTGGCTATACCTCCTCAAGAACAAATATGAGGTATTCGAAAAGTTTCAAGAATTCAAGAATGAAGTGGAGAATCTAACTGAGAAAAATATCAAGACTCTGAGGTCTGACAATGGTGGATAATACACCTCCAAAGAACTAATAACATTCTGCAAGGAAGCAGGGATTAGGAGGGAGCTCATTATTCCTTATAATCCTAAACAGAATGGTGTGGCTGAAAGGAAGAACGGAAAAATTGAAGAATGTGTTAGGGTCATGCTACATGATCAAGATCTCCCTCAATTTCTATGGGGAGAAACATGTGTGATAGTAGTTTACTTGCAGAACCGAATTCCTCGCAATATTCTCAACAACCTGACTCTGGAGGAAGAATTTACAGGAAATAAGCCAAGTGCGGATCATATTCGAATATTTGGGTGTCTTGTGTATATACATATACCCAAGGACAAAAGAAAGAAGTTGGATCCTACCAGTCTAAAGGTATATTTGTTGGGTATAGTCCTTCATCAAAGGCATACAAAATCTATATTAAGGAGGATCGTTGAATTGAAGTAAGCAGGGATATCATCTTTGATGAAAGTATATCTTATAGGAAATTGAAATATGTTTAAGTGAACTATGATGAAGAAGAGATTCCTATCTATGAGGATATCTCAAGGGACAATGATGGTCAAGATCAGGCATCTAATAAAGAAGATATTGAAGGTCATAGTGTGCCTATGCAACAAGTAGTTGTTCCATGAAGTCGAAAGAGGCTTGCTTGTTTTGTTGGGTATGTGTTATATTATTTCCACGACTAGTCATGTGTGGGGGGGCCACAAGGGGGGGCAGTAGCCCCTCTTGTTCAGGGTCTGGTGCAGTGCCTCGGGAAAATTTTTTTGGTCCTTATTTTTTGGTGGGTGGACCCGCCCATGGTTTTGTGCATGGGTTTGCACATGGTTTTGGGGCATGATGGTTTTCGGCCCCTGGTATTTTGTAGATCCGGTCAAGGGAACTACGGTTATGTTCTAATCCAAGGTTAATGGATTGGGGTTTATGTATGCTTCGGCATGTATATATATGTGTTGTAACACTAAAAGGAATATAATGAAAAATCAAGATGGTCGTCTCGATTTGGGATCCAGGGGAAAATCTCTGTGTATATTTGATTTATGTTTTATGCTCTCGCTATTGTTTATTTTATGTTTTTAAGATTCGTTTGTAGATAATTTCTATACAGGGTTAAAGCCTACATTTGGTATCAGAGCTGTTTCGGCTTCAAGGGGACGCCTTTGCTGCTGAGGGGTTTTTTGCTTGGGTTTGAGGTAGAACTTGTTCAGTGGGAGATCTGCGGGATCAATTCTTGCGGTGAAAGAAGATGACGAGCGACAGGAAGATAGAGATCAAGAAATTTAATGGTCAAAGTTTTGAGTTTTTGGAGCTCAATATGGAGGATCTACTAGTGGATAAAGATCAATGGATCGTGGTAGATCCTGGTACTAAACAAATGACAATGTCAGATGAATACTGGAAGAGGTTGGATCAGAAGGCGAAGAGCACAATACGGTTGTGTGTCTCAGATTCGGTATTGTTGAATGTATCTGGGGAAGCTACGACGAAGAATTTGTGGGACAAACTTGGGACTTTGTACCAATCTAAGTCTCTGGTGAATAAATTGTTCAGCGGAAAAATATGTATAAATTGAGGATGAAGGATGGAGACTCGTTGACAGAGCATCTGAACGCCTTCAATACTGTGGTAAGTCAGCTGTCATACGTTGATATTAAAATCTCAAATGAAGATAAGTGCATCAGTTTGTTGTGTTCTCTACCAGACTCATGGGATAGTCTGGTTATTGCAATAGGTAGCAATACAAATACCTTGAATTTTGATGACATTGTCTCAGCCTTGCTGTCAAAGGAAATGAGACGGAGAAATATGGAGGGTCAGAATGGAGATGCCTTATCTGTACGAAAAAGGTCCCAAAACAGAAACAAGAATAAGGTTTTGAGTGGGAGATCTAAATCTAGAGGGAGATCTAAATCTCCTGGAAAGTTTGTAAAGGTGTGTTGGAAATGTGGAAAGGAAGGGCACTACAAAAAGGACTGCAGATCTAAAGCTCCTGAGAATGGAAAGGGATCTGATGATGCTCCTTCTGCAGAGGAAAAAACCACCTCGAATGAAGGCGGGGATGTGTATTTGGCTTCTTCTTCAAATACATATGTATATCATGAGTCATGGTTGATTGACTCAGGTGAATCCTTTCACTTCACTCCCCATAGGGAGTGGTTCCGCGAGTATGAGAAATATGATGGCGGTGATGTATTCTTAGGGATGATAGGAAGGCCAGAATCATAAGACGTGGAAAATTTAAGCTTAAGCTACAAGGTGGAAAGATTAGAACACTTCATGGTGTTCTGCACATTCTTGCATTGGCCAGAAATCTGATTTCTGTAAGCAAGATGGATGATGCAGGTGTAAAAATAGTGTTCGAGAAAGATGCCTGTAAGATGGTTCGAGAAGCACTGGTATTAATGTGGGGAGTTTGAATTGGAACTCTGTACAAGCTTGAGGGTATCACTGTTATTAATGGGTGCAACAGTTTTGTGGTTCCCGAAAGTGGAGTGGAAATCCTAACAGTCTTTGGAGAAAAGACCATGCTATGACATCAAAGGCTTGGACATATTGGAGAGAAGGGCCTTCAGATACTGCATGGAAATGGTATGGTAGAAGGTATGTCTAAAAGCTCTATGGATTTCGATTTCTGTGAACATTATGTATATGGGAAGCATAATTAGGTGAGTTTTCCTTCTGGTGCTAAGAGGGCAAGCAAGATATTAGAGCTTGTGCACAGTGATGTGTTTGGACCTGTGTTGGTTCCATCATTGGGTAAGTTTGTGTATTATGTTTCATTCATAGATGACTTCTCAAGGAATACATGGATATATTTCTTGAGGAATAAATCTAAATTCTTTGAAAGATTTAAATAATTTAAGGCTCTGGTGGAAATCCAGTCAGAGAAGAAGATAAAGGTGTTGAGGATAGATAATGGTGGGGAGTTCTACAAGAAGGAATTTGAAGAGTTCTGTAAGAAGTGTGGTATAGCATAGCATAATACTACTCCATACACACCTCAGAAAAATGGAGTTGCAGAAAGAATGAACAGAACGCTGATGGAAAAGGCAAGAAGCATGCTCAGTGGTACCGGGTTAGGACAATAATTCTGGGCAGAGGCAGTGGAGACTGCATGTTACTTGGTTAATAGATCACCTTCATCAGCGTTGGAGGATAAGACTCCACATGAGCTATGGAATGGTAATAAACCCTCCCTTTCACATCTGAGGGTATTTGGATGTGATGCATATGTACATGTTCCAAAGGAGAAAAGGACCAAGTTGGATAATAAATATGAAAGGTGAATATTTATTGGGTATAAGGATGGTTTAAAGGGTTACAAGCTTTGGAACCCGGAAACAAGGAAGGTTTTGTACATCCGAGATGTTGTATTTATAGAGGTTAAATATATTTTTAAACATGAATTCCTACCAAAATAATTTGAGAAGATAGAGTTTGAGCTAAAGGACGATGAATCAAAATCTACAACAGAAGAAGACTCAAAAGAGGAAGAGCCACAAATTCCAGTCATGAGAAGATCAGTTCGGGAAAGAAGACAACGAGAAAGGTATAGTCCATCTGCTTTTTGTTCAAAATTTTCTTTAACTATAACTTATGATGATCCTAGAACTGTCAGGGAGGCAGTAGATTCAGAGGATGGAAAACTATGGAAGGATGCCATGGTTGATGAAATGGCATCCTTGCACAAAAATGAGGCATGGGATATGGTGGAGTTTCCGGCTGGAAGGAAGCCCATCGGGAGAAAATGGGTGTTTAAAAAGAAGATGAATGTAGAGGGCAAGGTGGAGAAATACAAAGCTCGATTAGTAGCAAAAGGTTATTCCCAGGTGCCCGGAATTGATTTTGGTGATATTTTTTCTCCTGTTGCCAAAGTTACTTCTATTAGATTACTTTTATTTGTTGTTGCTGCATTTGATTTTGAGGTAGAACAAATGGATGTGAAGACAACATTTCTTCACAGGGATCTGGAAGAGGAGATCTACATGAAACAACCTAAAGGCTTTATGGTGAAGGGGAAGAAAGAACTAGTATGTAGGTTAAAGAAGTCTCTGTATGGGTTAAAACAATCACCAAGGATGTGGTATCAAAAATTTGATACCTATATACGGGGACTTGGCTTCACCAGAAGCAAGGAGGATCCCTGTGTTTATTTTAAATTAATTGGTGACCGTGTTATTTATTTGGTTTTGTATGTGGATGATATGTTGTTGATGGGAAATGACAAAGAAATTATCCAAGATTTGAAGACCCAACTATTCTCCAAATTCGACATGAAGGATCTTGGTGCTGCAAACTATATTTTGGGCATGGAAATTAAGAGAGATCGGGCAAATGGGAAGCTCTGGTTAAACCAGAGGAAGTATGTCGAGACTATATTGAAGAGTTTCAATATGAAGGATATTAAACCGGTGAATGTTCCGATTCTCGTAGGTACAAAGCTGCCTGCTGAACGGTGTCCCAAGACACAAGAAGAAGAGGAGGATATGTCCCGTGTTCCATATGCAAGTGTAGTGGGTAGCCTGACGTATGCAATGGTCTGTACTAGACAAGACATTACACATGCAGTGGGAGTATTGAGCAGGTTTATTTCAAACCCAGAGAAGGAGCATTGGACAGCAGTGAAGCGGGTTTTCAGATATTTGCGTGGTGCTAGTGATTATGGCTTGTGCTACCAAGGAAGACTAGGATTGTTAAGAGTGTTGGACATTCGTGGTTTTGTTGATGCAGACTGGGTTGGAGATCTGGACCAAATAATATCTACAAGTGGGTATGTCTTTAGCCTATTTGGATGTGCAGTCAGTTGGATGAGTAAAAGACAGTTTGTAGTGGCTCCTTCAACTACAGAGGCAGAATACATAGCAGCCACTCATGTAAGCAAAGAAGCAGTTTGGTTTCAGAGATTGTGTTCAAGTATGGGGTTGGTACAACAAGCTATACAGATAGACTATGATATCCAAAGTGCAATTTTATTGGCTAAGAACCTTGCTTATCATTCAAAGACAAAGCACATTGATGTTCAATATCACTTTGTGAGATATATGGTTGAGGCTAAAAGGGTGTTGCTGGTAAATGTGGACACTTTGAAGAATGTTGCAGATGCATTGACGAAGTCTATGAGCACTCAGAAGTTCTCTTGGTGTAGAGAAACAATGGGTGTTGCAAATCTGGGCTAATGACTAAGCTCTCCTGTGGCCCCCTGTGGAAATAAAACAACAAGTGGGAGAATGTTGGGTATGTGTTATATTATTTCCACAACTAGTCACGCACGCGGGGGGGTGTGGGGGGGGGGGGGGCGGACCCCTTGTATGTTGCGCTAGGCGCAGTAGGGGGGTCATAGGGGGGGTGGCAACCCCTCCTGTTTGGGGGCCGGGGCAGTGCCCCAGGAAATTTTTTTTGTCCTTATGTTTCGGTGGGTAGACCCGCCCATGGTTTTGTGCATGGGTTTGCACATGGTTTTGGGGCATGATGGTTTTCGGCCCTTGGTATTTTGTAGATCCGGTCAAGGGAAATATGGTTATGTTCTAATCTAGGGTTAATGGATTGGGGGTTTATGTATGCTTCGACATGTATATATATGTGTTGTAACACTAAAAGGAATATAATGAAAAAACAAGCTGGTTGTCCCAATTTGGGATCCAGGGGAAAATCTCTGTGTATATCTGTTTTATGTTTTATGCTCTCGCTATTGTTTATTTTCTGTTTTTAAGGTGCGTTTGCAGATAATTTCTGTACAGGGTTAAAACCTACATGTTTGATATCTACTCCACGAGAAGCAGGAGGACACACGACGAAGGGGACCTTTAGCGAAAGAAAAATACCGAAGAGGTATTCTAGGTATGTTACATATATGACAAATCTTATTGAAGCGGAACCTTCCTCCAAGATGTAGTATCAAGGGTGGATCAATGCAATGGAGGAAGAATACCAGAAAATGAAAAATAATGATGTCTGGGAAATTGTCCCTAATCCAAGTGACAAATCTATAGTGGCTTCAAAATGGATTTACAAGATAAATCATTTTGTGGATGGGAGCATTGATAAATATAAAGCAAGGTTTGTAGCAAGAGGCTTCCCGCAGAAATAAGGTATTGATTATGAAGAAACCTTTGCTGCTACAACACGATATATAAAAATAAGATCACTTGTTTCTTTTGTTGCTACTATGGAATAGAACATCCATCAAATGGATATTAAGACAACTTTTTTGAATGGGACTATTGATGAAGAGGTTTACATTGAAAATCCTCAAGGATTTGAAATAAATCAGAGGGAGAGTCATGTTTGTAGGCTGAATAAAGCTCTATATAGCTTAAAGCAAGCACCTAGAGCTTGGTATGAAAGAATGGATTCATACCTAATGAGACTTGGTTTTACCAAGAGTTATGCAGATCCTAACCTATACATCAGAGTGGTCCCGGGGGAACAAGTCATCATATGCTTGTATGTGGTTGATCTTATTTTCATAGGTGTAGAGCATCGAATTTAGGAATGCAATAAGCAGTTAGCAGTTGAATTTGATATGAAGGATCTTGGGATTATGCATCAGTACTTGGGACTAGAAGTTTGGTAGAATCTAGGTGAAATATATCTTAGTCAAGGTAAATATGTGATCAAGATTCTTCAGAAATTTGGCATGATGGAAAGCAATCCTATGATGTCTCATATGATTACCAATCTAAATAAGTTGAGGAGTTCAGATTCTAGTCCAGTGGATCCTATTTGCTACAGACAATTGGTTGGGTCCTTGATGTATCTGGTAAATATAAGACCTAAAATTTGTTTTTCAATAAATGTTCTCAGTCAGTTTCATATGGTTCCAAAACATGATCATTGGATTCCATCCAAGTATATCCTAAGATATTTGTGTGGAAACATATGTCACTGCCTATGGTATACTCGTAATGAAATCCAAATCATGGGATATTGATCAGATTTGGATCAAGGACATAAGTGATAGCTCAAAATTAAAATTGTTCAGAAGTGTGCCGAACCTGAGTGACTAGATATATCTCATCTTCCTGATTCCGGCGTTGTGAATGATTCGAAAAACCGACACCATATGAAGAAGTTATTGCGGTTTGAAAAGTCCAGAAAACTGCAATTTCTGGCCTTTGATCAAGTTTAACTGGGTTTTGAAAAGTAAAAAAAGAAAATATTCTAGGGAACATTATTGGAATATTCCCTAGAATGTTCCTTCGAGACCAACTATTGAATGCCAAGTGGCACATTGTGGTTCATTTTTTGCTATACGATGTGGTTTTAAGCCAATCATAGGCTGCCACGTGGCAGGCCTGGAGGCCGCCACGTGGCCTAGGAATAGTCCAGTAAAATTTTTGGAGTGGACCCAAGTTGACCGCATGACCTCTCGCCTTCAACACCCACGCCTTAACCGCCCATGCTATGGTATAGTTCTTAACCATATGGTGGACAGGTTTATTCCAAGAATATTCCTTCTAGACCAACTATTGAATGCCAAGTGGCACATTGTGGTTCATTGTTTACTGTACGATGTGGTTTTAAGCCAATCATAGGCTGCCACATGGCAAGCCCGGAGGTCGCCACGTGGCCTAGGAATGGTGCAGTAAAATTGTTGGAGTGGACCCGAGTTGACCGCATGACCTCTCGCCTTCAACACCCACACCTTAACCGCCCATGCTATGGTATAGTTCTTAACCATATGGTGGACGGGTTTATGTTAACGTTGAATGGTTTTGAATATGGTGGAGTAGAGGGGCCAGCCCCTCCCCATAGGACCTTTATCCAGGACCACACACTTGAGTCCTATCCACCAACATAATCTGCAGCGGTTATGAAAACCGTCACCACAAACATTACAACGGTCACATGCCACATGGCGGTTTAAGCCATCCCCGACAACTAACTCTCTGCGGTTTGTTAACCCCAGCCGCAAACCCACCATCAATTCAGGAGGTTATCACATGCAAACGAACACATTAAAACTTTCGTGCGGTTATGGAACTCCAATCCTAAACTCCAATTCAAAAGGATTTCAACCACAATTGGTGCGTAGTTTACGCCGGTGGTCATGGTCAGAAGACCGCAGGGTTGTGACATGTGCCAACCCAAAAAACCATGCAGTTAATGCTAATAATTAGCGTTGGTGAGATTTTAGTTGGAGAGCCAAAATTTGGGGATTTTCCGAATTTAACTAGAGTTACGTGCAGTTCCTCCATTTTTAGTGGAGGGTTTTTAGGGGACACTAGACAAATCTTGTTTTAGCTCTATATTGAGCTAGATTCGACCATTTTAAGAGTGTGATTAGTCAATTTAGACTATCTCAGACATTCCAGACTCATTGGTGAGAGTTGTAGAGCCATCAAAGGAATTTTGA
Source organism: Pinus albicaulis (assembly GCA_034641835.2). NCBI lineage: Eukaryota > Viridiplantae > Streptophyta > Pinopsida > Pinales > Pinaceae > Pinus > Pinus albicaulis. Next base: position 814,614,326 of record CM076576.1, on the reverse strand, counting down.
GCAGGTTTTTCTTCAGAGAAGTTCTAGGGGCCATTAGGGCCACCATGGTCCAGCAGAAGTTTGAGGCCTAGCCAGAGCAGCTAGAGGCCTTTCTCAACAACCCAATAGTCAATTTTGGATGTTTCAGACATTATGGAGCTAATGGAGTGGTTTGAAGAGCCCTTAGAGGAAATTTTAAGGCCTAAATGCTTCAGAGAAGTTCCAGGGGCCACTAGGGCCAACAAGTGCCAACAGGAGAATGAGGCATATCTAGGGCAACCAATATCCATTCTTAGGAAAATAATAGTCTATTTAGACTATTTTGATACTTATGAATCCATTGGTGGAGTTTTAAGAAGCTTTTGAGGACTTCTAAAAGTCAAGATGCTTCAGATAGGTTTTCAGTGACCCTAGAGCGAAGGAGTGCCACTAGGTGTTGGAGGTAAAACTGGAGCAACCAGAGGCCAATTTATGCAAGTGAATAGTATATTTTGACTATTTTTTACATTTTGAATCTAATGAATGGATTTTTAGAGCCATTTGAAGACTTCTGAAGGTCGAAGAGCCATAGGGAAGTTTTGGGCACCCAAGGCCATTAGTGGATGGAGGCCTAGATTGGGGAGCTAATGCTCATTTTGAGAAAATGATCAGTCCATTTTGGAGGTATGATATGTGCTGGAGACAGTAGGTGATTTTTCAGGGACGAAAAATGATTTCTGAGGGAGTTAGTGCCATAGAGAAGCTCAAGGTAGCTCAAGAGCACCGACTCAAGGAGACTAGCCTAAGGGGACCTAGTTATGTTTTCAGAGTGGTGACAACCATGATCAAGGGTATGATGGTATTATAAACCCAATGGTGCAGCCCAAATAACCATTTGAGTTAAGTATTTACTTGTAAAATAATCTTTTCATCATAATCCCAAAGAGCCAAGTCAAGTTGACAAGAGCTCAAGGAGACATTGCCCATGATATTAAGGTGAAATCCTATATTAAATTTGATGTTATGTGTTGATGTTTATTTGCTGCATTATATGGTTGTTGCACATGTTTAATATCAGTGAAAACAAATGGTCTTAAAGCACTTAAACAATTTAAAAAATTACACCTATTTCAAGTATAAAATTCCACAAAAGTCAAGTATAAGCTAGATCTTTTATTTTTTAACTGAGTGGGAGGTTCTTGAAAATCATAGCATGTTATCCAACCCATATTCAAATCAGGTCGGTATCAGAGCACATGGTTGATTCATTTAAAGAGCAAAAGTTTTCTTGTTGACTTGAAAGGTGTTAAACAATGCAAATAATTTGACTGTTTGCAAACTGATTGTTGCTTACAATTTTGAGTTTGCTAGAGGTGAAGGGAGAGATACTGCTAGCTAATTCCAGGAGAGGAAAAGAAGGAAGAAGGAATAAGGCATTCTCCTTACCCAAAGGACCTCAAGGAAACCCTTGAAGCACACGAGAGGTTTTGTTTGCAAAAGGCTGCTTGAAGAAGAGCTTGACTCTACAACCTTTTTGTTTAGAAGCTTTGTCAATTGTTTTGAAAGATTTGTGAATTGTTGATTGAATTTATTTTTTTCATTGAAATTATGATGAAAAATTATTCAAGTGAGGTTTCAAAATCTTAATCCTTCACAAGATTCTTCGATGAAGACATGAAGCGAGACTTCTATATCCTGAAGGATAGAGTGAAAATTCTGTTTGAAGATAGAAAGGAAAGCACTAGACTTTGTGAGAAATTGTTTACTATGAAGAAAGAGAAGGAAGAAATTCTTCAAATATTGCATGAGATGGAGATTAAACTCCATCAAACCCAAGGGGCCTTAACCAAGAACATGCGTGAAGTAGAGGTAATTCACTCAAATTTGTCTTCAGTTTCCTCTTCAGATAGATGTGTTGGTTCGTTTGAAAAGCACACTAGAGGTATAGGGTCCAAGTTAATGTTTAAAATGGGCTATGAAGGCAAGGGTTTAGGTAAACATGCACAAGGCATGATTGATCCTATTTTGGTTGAGGAAAGACCTAAGAAATTTGGTCTTGGTTATGTTTAATCTAATGGCAAAAACTCGAAAGCCATGAAGGCATTTGGAGCAACTACAAAAAGAAATTTTGTTCCAAGTTCTAAACCACAAACATGTCAAGTTTGTTTTCAATTTGATTGCCATTGTTTGAAGCCTATGTTGCAGCAAGGTGTTTGTACACATGCAGCTTATGGCAAAGCTGGAACCTCTACTAGTTCATCTCCTCAAGAAGGTAAAAAAGATGGACATGCAAGGCAGCAATTGAGGTATAATTCTTCCTATAGTCAAGTCGATTATGTTTCTAATAAGCATGGAAAATTTGCATGCTTGAATGGAAGAAAGAGTTGCTGTGCATATTGTGGTTTGTGTAACCACGATGTTTCAAAATGCTGGAAGAGGATGAAGGCATATAGGAAACAATTGAAGCGAAGGAAACATGCAAAGAAGGTGCAAAAGACTTGCACATATTGCCAGAAGAGGGGGCATGTTGTTGCCAATGTTGGACTTTTCCATCCAACTAATCATCCCAAGCACATGAGGCAAGAGGATAGAAATACTGGCGAAATTGGAACCAAATATTCCATCATTGATGTGAGAACATATGTTTCACATGAAGAATACTTTCAGCAGCAAAAATTGCCATGGAAGTGGCTTGGTGAGAAGTGGTTTGACTTCTTAACCCAGTAAGACATACATTCATTTGTACACATGCAAATTTCAGTTATGTATGCATGTTTTCTATTGTAATCTCATGTTTGTTTGAGCCACCTTGGATCGATGATCAAGGACATGATGTTCAACTACCTTCTATAAATTTCTTTCCAGAAAATTTTGAGTGAGTACAAGGAAGACAATTCTTGATAGGAGGACAAGAGAATTCAAGAAGGAAAGTGTCGACTACCTTCGAGTTGTGGTTCAAAGGCACTAAGCCAAGCAAGGCAAAGTGTATGGAGGCTGATATGTGAGGGTGTTATACACTCATCTACTGAACAAGTCAATTAATCAGTCTTTTGGGGTCCAAAAGATTCCCAATGGGGAGGTGTGATCAGAATTGGATCAAGGACCTAAGTGATAGCTCAAAATTCAAAGTGTTCGAAAGTGTGCCAAACTTGAGCGATTGGATATATATCTTCTTTTTTATTTTGGCACCGTGAATGGTTTGAAAAACTGACACCGTATGAAGAAGTTATCGCAATTTGAAAAGTCTAGTAAACTACAATTTCTGGCATTTGACCAAGTTTGGCTGGGTTTTGAAAAGTAAAAAAAAGAGAATATTCTAGGGAATATTCTTGGAATATTACTCATAATATACCCCAAAATATCGTTCTGGACCAACCAGTGAATGCCAAGTGGCACGTTGTGGTTCATTGTTTGTTGTACAATGTGGTTTAAAGCCAACCATACACTACCATGTGGTAGGCCCGGAGGCTGCCATGTGGCCTAGGAATGGTGCAGTAAAATTTTTGGAGCAGACTAGAGTCGACCACATGACCTCTCGCCTACAGCGCCCACGCCTTAACCGCCTGGGCTATGGTTTAGTTCTTAACCATATTGTGGACAAGTTTATGTTAACGTTGAATAGTTTTGAATATGGTGGAGCGGAGGGGCCAGCCCCTCCCCATAGGACCTTTGTCTAGTTCGTGCGCCCGAGTCCTATTCGCCAACATAATCCGAAACGGTTATGATAACCATCTCCACAAACATCAAAGTAGTCACATGCAACATGGCAGTTTAAGCCATCCCCGACAGCTAACTCTCCATGGTTTGTTAACCCCAGCAGCAAACCCGCCATCAAACCAGGAGGTTATCACATGAAAACAGTCACATTGAAACTTCTGCACGGTTGTGGAACTCCAATCCTAAACTCTGGTTCAAAAGGAGTTCAACCACAGTTGGTGCGTAGTTTACGCCAGTGGTCATGGTCAGAAGATCGCAGGGTTGTGACATGTGCCAACCCAAAAAACTGTGCAGTTAATGCTAACAGTTAGCGCTGGCAGGATTTTAGTCGGAGTGGCCAAATTTGGGGATTTTCCGAATTTAACTAAAGTTATGTGCAGTTCCTCCATTTTTAGTGGAGGGTTTTTAGGGGCCACTGGACAAATCTTGTTTTGGCTCTATCTTGAGCTAGATTCGACCATTCTGAGAGTGTGATTAGTCAATTTTGACTATATTAGACATTCCGGACTCATTGGTGAGGGTTGCAGAGCCATCATAGGACTTTTGAGAAGGTTTTTTATTCAAAGAAGTTCTAGGGGCCACTAGGGCCACCATGGGCCAGCAACAGTTTAAGGCCTAGCCAAAGCAACTAGAGGCCTTTATCAACAATCCAATAGTCAATTTTGGAATTTTTAGAAATTCTGGAACTAATGGTGTGGTTTTAAGAGCCTTTAGAAGACTTTTTAAGGTGGAGACGCTTCAGAGAAGTTCCAGGGGCCACTAGGGCCAACAAGTGCCAGCAGGAGAATGAGGCCTATCTAGGGCAGCTAGTATCCATTCTCAACAAACCAATAGTCTATTTCGACTATTTTGATACTTTAGAATACATTGATGAAATTTTCATAAGCTTTTGAGGGCGTTTGAAAGTCTATATGCTTCAGAGAATTTTTCAGTGACCCGAGAGCCAAGGGGTGCCAATAGGTATTGGAAGCGAAACCGGAGTAGCCAGAGGCCAATTTATGTAAGTGAATAGTCTATTCTGACTATTTTGGAAATTTTGAATCCAATGAAAGGATTTTTAGAGCCATTTGAAGACTTCTAAAGGTCGAAGAGCCACAAATAAGTTTTGGGAAGCTTGGGGCCATTAAAGGATGGAGGCCTAGATTGGGGAGCCAATGCTCATTTTGAGAAAATGATCAGTCCATTTTGGAGGTCTGATATGTGTTGGAGACAATAGGTGATGTTTCAGGGATAGAAAAGGATTTCTGAGGGATTTAGTTCCATAGAGAAGCTCAGGGTATCTCAAGAGCACCGACTCAAGGAGACCAGTCTAAGGGGACCTAGTTTTGTTTTCAGAGTGATGTTAGCCATGATCAGGGGTATGATGGTATTATAAACCCAATTGTACATCCCAAATAACCATTGGAGTTAAGTATTTACTTGTAAAATAATATTTTCATCATAATCACAAAGAGCCAAGTCAAGTTGACAAGAGCTCAAGGAGACGTATCCCACGATATTCGGGTGGAATCCTATTTTAAATTTGATGTTATGCGTTGATGTTTATTTGCTGCATTATATGGCTGCTGCACATGTTTAATATCTGCAAAAACAAATGGTTTTAAAGCACTTAAACAATTAAAAAAATTACACCTGTTTCAAGTATAAAATTTTGCAAAAGTCAAGTATAAGCTAGATATTTTATTTGTTTAACTGAGTGGGAGGTTCTTGAAAAGCATAAAAAGTTATCCAAACCATATTTAGATCATATATACAAATTCAAATTGGGGTGGCAGTGAGATATATGGAAGAAGCACAACAATTGGATGCTTCATCCTAGGGTATTCCATGTTCTCGTGGATGAGAAGAAAGCATGTTACAACTACTTTGAGTAGTGCTAAATCTGAGTATGTTGTTGTAAGTGAAGTATTTCGGGAATTTGTTTGGCTCAAGAAGTTATTATAAGATTTGTTTGAAGGACCACTTAGCCCTACATGTATACATTGTGACAATGAAAGTTGTATAGGATTGATAGAAGACCTAGTGTTTCATGCTAGGACGAAGCATATAAATAATAAGTACCACTACATTAGAGGCCTGGTACAAGATGGGGTCGTGGAGCTGCATTATATACCTATTGAAAAAAATGTAGCAGATATTCTAACTAAAGAATTACCAAACAAGAAGCTTGAGTATTTGAGAGACAATCTTGGTTTGGTAGACATATATTCCCTAATTGAGAGGGAGTGATGTTGGATAGTTCTTGTATTTATGGGTCATGCACTAGACCAGGACTAACAACCGTAAGTCTTAGTGAAGGCCATAAAGAAATAACGAAGTCTGAAGGATTGGATAAGCATCTGAGATTGAAACTTCTTATGGATTGTAGAATCAAGGAAAAGAAGTTGTTAACCGATACTCTTTGAGGATGAGGTAGGGAATACAAGACAAAAGTAGTCGAAGATGACCAATATTCTTTGAGGATTCAAGATTTGAAATACAAGATAAGAATAGTCCTAAAAGGACATACCTAGTGAAAATTCAGATGGGGTGTGTGCCTTAGAGGTAGTGTGGTAGCTCATGTAAAGCCTCCCAATGTAATTCTCTTGAATTAAGATGATCTTGTGGAGTTAAGGCCTTTAAGGAAAATGTTGGTAATGGTATATATGCTTGAAAAATATGGCTTATCAATCTGACTCTTCTTAAGAGAATCCTTCAAATATGAGATTCCTTGTACCAAGTGATGGGATTATTAATACACCCCTAGTTAAGAGGTAGTGTTGTAAATAATAACAAGGTTTGGTATTCATAATGACCTATTTGTAATCATGACATTGTATACTTTGTATAAAGAAATAAAAATAAAGAAAACAAAATTTTCATTTTATGTAAAGCATGGGTTTCATGCTCAAGTCTAGGTGAAAAGAACGTCCTTCGTGCTTCCAGGTATTTCCAGGTCTTTCTAGGACAAAGAATAATTTATGTCATGTATTATAGTCCCATTTGGACTCATTATATTTTTTCTATCAAGAAAAATCCATTTATTCCTCCAAGACCAATTCGACCTAAGGGAGGGTTATTCGACCCTTCAAGAAGGTTATAAATACAAGGAGTTTGACCTCATTTGAGACACACATCCAATACAATTTCTATCTACAATACAAAAGGAATAAAGAGAGCTAGAAAGGACGAAGAAAATAAGTTGAAGTTTCTTGGGATCGTCTCCCTCTCTACACACATACGAAGTTAGGGCTTTGTCATTGCCAATTACAGGAGGTTGAAATTCGAAGGTGCAGTTTCAAGGCCAAAAATCCGGGACAACCTTGTAATAGGTAAAAGTTTGGAAGTTGCCTTGAAGAAGAACTTGTTGGAGGGAAGACTTAGTGTTTCCGAGGATCTTGGGCTTTGATATTTGGGTCTTGGAAGTCTCATTGTAAGAAAATTATATTAGAAGAGAAGCATTATTTCTGGGTTTTCCCCTTGTAGGGATTTTTCCCTTGCTTGGAGCCTATATCCTGTGTACTTTGTGTTCTTGTGATCTTCATTGTTTTGGTATTTTCTTGATGAACAAGAACTAATAAAGTAATAAAAGGATAACATATATCACAAGTAATTATCAAGTTAAGGAAAATCATCTATAATACATAAGTCTCCTAATTTTTCAACAAATTTGAGTCAATTTGACCCCTTCAGTGGGAAAATTCATGAATGTAATGTAAAGTTTTATTAAAACTACTAAGTCCCCAACATGTGTATAACTAGTAAATGTTATTTTGTAGAGGAGCATAACCAATTATTAAATACTTGTTATCTAGTCGTTAAGAAAGGTTTTATAAAAGGTTAGCCTTCCTATAGTAAAAGGTGGTTGTTGAACTGTGAGATCATTTATAACATAGTAAAGAAACCATTTTGAAAAATTATTGTGTTATTGGTTTGATTATTCTATTTCTTTTATTCTTCGCCTTTAATTTTTACTTCATAAATTAATTTGCAAGTATACTTTGGTTACTATCATGTTGACACAATGATCCATTAAGGGACGTACAATAATGTGGAATTGAAGGTCTAGGCCCAAAGCCTTCACCTCATCCTTAGCTAGCATCAAGGAGAGTTATTCTAGTGTTATACAAACCCTCTAAGGGGTATCTTCAACAAGAGTGTGAGATATTGGTGTTACTATTGATATAGCGGTAGAGGAATCTTGAAAGAGTAGATCCTCCTAGTAGGATCAAATTTCTTACAAGTGTTCTAAATTAACTTGAATGAGATGGTCTCACTATGACTCCCCATTCAATCCTAGTCTTCAAGGAAAAGTTGACAAATATAGGATTGTGATTGTGACCTTGAAAATTGGTAAGTATAGGGTCAAGGTAAGCCTTACTCCATCAACCACTTCATTCATAAAATCCAAAATTTTGTTTTTTGTTTTATTAACTAGCTTGGTACATATGTTTTATAATATATAGTTGATAAATCCTTGGGAAAAAAAGAACAATTATTTCTGATCTTAACCAAGGAATCAATACATCACTTTTGAGCATATTTTACACATATATTCCATGGGTGTACTAAGTTATTTGTGTGGATCTGTAGAAGTCTCAGTTGTAGCACAACATTTTCTACAAATTTTTCACCACATAAGGTGCATTTTCAAGAAAGTATCTTAAGAACACTTTGTTTAAGGTTCAAATCTAATTTTGCAAGTTACATATTTAATTTGCAACTAAAAGTAATCATTTCCAGCCATTAAAATATTCATATTTTTCTGAAATAATTTTCTAGGATTGCATTTAAGGGGTTTTGACCCCTTAACCTCAACAAGTGAATTTCTAGCTTGTTGGAAATTCCATTTTGTTGCAAGTTTAAGGCTTATAAATAGTTCAAAGTGACTTGTATTAGGTCTTATAGACTCCCTATCCATAGATATTGGATCAAGAAGTGTTTGGGAACTTTTGGGTAGTCTTCAAAGGGGATTTATTTTTTACTTTCATAATTTTCTACAAAATTTGCATACTATAATGTTAGGACAACAAGCTAAATTACACAAAAACCCCTTTGACAAAGGTACTAATCATAGAAATAATTTGATATTTATATATCATATTCTTTGTACACTCATTTTTACTATGATATATTTTGTTATATTTGGGTGTCTTCTTGCTAGTTAGGTATACTTTTTTAAAGATTTTGTGCATTAAGCGTATAGGACAACAATATATAACTTTAATTTAGCTATTAAACCCCATAAAAGGCATTAGACTTGTGTTGGTTGGTTTAGTTTATCAAAGGAAGGTCTCCCATAGCCATTTTATAGGTAGTTAGGCTTAAAGAGTGGGGACTTGGGGTGAGATAACAGTGGGACCATGTCTTATATGTGTCGATTTTAGTAGGTTGCAAGGATCTTCGTAAATCCTACTTACAGGAGCGGTAAGAGGGCCTATTTAGTATAGAAAATAACTTAGGAGTGTGAATAAATGTGTGGATGGGATAGTAATGGTATTAAGGGAGATATTTTCTGGAGCCAAATTCTACAGTCCTTATTCACAATTTTAGTTGGGATTTTTTTAGTTGTTGCATATTTGATTCAACCATCGAGAAATGGATCCAAAAGATGTGGATACCAATCCTATGATATTTATTATCCTCCTTCACTTTGGCTAGGTGATGGTTAAAATTATCCTTCAAAACAAAAGAAAATTCCCTTCACATCAAAAGTAGAGTGTGGTTTTTGAATTCAACCTTGTTATCTATGTGATAGTTTGCTCCAAATTTTGATCCTAGGTGTGAAAAGGAAAATTTAAAAAAGAAAACCTAGGTGTGTGAAGAAACACAAGGATGGGATAAAATGGTATTGGGGAAAGATATCTTCTTGAGCCAAAAGTTGGATCTATAGTACACAACTTCTGTTGAGAGATTTTTTTCGTTGCTACATATTTGATTCAACCTATCATGAAATGAACTCAGAATATGAGGAAACCCATATTAGGATATGCATCATCCTTCTTCATACTATCTCAAGGATGGTCAAAATTTTCCTTCAAAACTTAAGAAAATTCCCTCACATTAGAAATTGTGTGATTAAAGAAAGCCTAGGCATGTGAAGAAACACAAGGATGGGGTAAAGTGTTGTTCCTATGAAAGCCACGTAACCGTGTAACCAAAAGTACTAAAGTCCTGGGTCAGAAAAGTGAAAATGGTAGATGAAAAAATCGTTTTGACAGGGATTTGCTTCCAATTGGGCCATAGAAATTCTTGAGATGTGCTAGATTTCCATGAGAAGAAATTGTATAATTATATATATAGCTTAGTTCATTGATAGACACTCAGTATTCATCACTCACCAGAATAAGGATATGATCAAAAAACCATGTGCATCTCGTTGGGGTCCCGTGATTTGGCAGATTGGTATACAAAATGATAGGGCAACATGGAACCAGTATTTGGAGTCCTAGGACCTAGCCTTCCTGGAATCAGAGAGGGATCTCTCTATTAGATGCAAAGGATGTGTTCTTGTTTTCTTTTAATGATTGATTTTAGGCTAGTTGTTAAGTATAGGGTTTGTTGATTGTTTTGGCTGGGTAAGATGGTCAAGTGGAATAGGTGGAGTAAGAGGTCTTTAAATCATTGGGCTATGGAGTTAATGAAAGTCATGAGTGTCTTAATGATGAATCAGAGTGTGTTGGAATCTAGCAAGGTTAATGGATCCTTAAGGTAATGTGTGAGGTGGGGTGGACATCAAGTTTGGGAAAAACAAGGTAGGGCAAAGGGCAATGAAGTATCCTTTGTCATTTACCCATGAACAAAAAGGTCTTAAATATGATAAGCAAAAGACACTAAGCATGAGATAGGGAAAACCATTTACTCAATGATAATACTTAAACAAATAAATATCCAAGATAAACATTCCAGTGAAACATAGAAAGCATAAGAGCTTCTAAATTTAGTAAATTCACCTTCAAAATTAGAAAACATATAAGATGACACAATAAATTTCATCAGTCAAAGAGGGAACTCCTAAACATTTTTGATTAAGCTACAAAGAACTCTGAGGCAAACTGATAGGCATGGGCAAAGGGCAAGATCAGAAAAAGACCTCTTTGAATTAACCTAGCAAGCAGTACTTTAAAGAGAGGTTCCAATACAGTTTAGACAGTCTCAAATAAGAAGGGCTTACCGTGAATCATATTTTTTAACCAACATATTAATCCATAAATGAAACAAACAAGCATAAAGAGGCTTGAAGAGCAGCTAAGAATTCTTCAAACACACCCAACAGAGGAAAACATCAAAGCCATAGAAAACATGAGGACTAAGGTGCTTCAAGGAGCATTTCTCAACCTATACTTTTCTGTTCTATAGCAACTAAGAAGATTGAAACATTATGATAACAAGAAAACATAAAAAAATTAAGAAGACATCACCATTAACCAAGCTTAGGAATCCTGCAAACAAGCTTCTTCATCATCAATCCAAGCAAGCCTGATGCAGGGGCATTAGACACTAGCCAGCAATGTAGGAGGTTTTGTCCACATATTGTGGCTAGGAGGGTTCGAAATCACTTGAATTGTAACAACTAGGTGTCAATACCTCATCTGACTGTATTATTTAGCTTAGTTAGAGTTAGTGGAAGTTGAATATTTCAGTTAGTCTAGCTGTCAATTGAATTATTGTAATTAGGCTGTTGATTTTCTACAACGGTCCTTACAGAGGAACCAAAGAGCCACATTGTAATATGTATAAATTGTATTCTCCGGATGTAGGAAGAGGGCAGAGAGGGAAGAAGAGGAGAGATTTCTGTAATAAAACTCTGTGTGTTAACAATTGTTTCCAGTTAAATGATTTCAATGCTCATTGGCCATCGAATTGTCTCGAATTATTATTAATGAAGAAATTGTTTGATTGAGAAACAATTGTACACTGGTTCGGTATGAAATCGTTGAGAAGGGTGATTGTATAATTCCGCATTTTCTATCTATTGTTCTCGTGAATTGGTTGGATAAACCCTGCGATTTAAATTCCACCGTAGTCCTCTATCTGTATCTTTAGTATGGAATCCCCCACTGTATAATCGTAATGAATTCAATTGAACGAACCCAAGCCATAGACCGGAGTTAAGGCATATGAAGAGCATCCCAACCCCGATTCAACCTTTGGTTGATCACTGTAGCAAAACCACGAGTGGATTCCCAAAGGCGGATTGCCCATATCGCACCGCTTTTGCGGGGAAGGCGGTATTTCCTGAATTGAAGCGATTCCTTAGAGCCTTCGACACGTGGCACCGGACGGGAGTACAAAACCGCCTTTCCATATTATCATCGCACGTTAATGTTCATACCAGGAGGTGGAGCGATATCGTTGAGTGGTGTTGATCTGGCGCAGAGTCATCGGACGATGGTCGTTTGACGGAGATGCGCGAGGTTTAAACAAGGTACGGTGAGTGCGTTGATTGGGAAATTGAACGTAGACGCGGGGCCCAGAGCTAAGGTTTATTTAAAAGTTATTTATTCAAAAAGGCGTGTGTATTAATATAAAATCTCAAGGGTTATAACCTTAGCCCAAGCTTGGAGACAATTATATAAGTCGAATATATAAGTGAAAATGTCGTGAATATATGTTTATTTATCAATTTCTCTGAAATTGACAAATAAACCCAAGGAAAGGAAGGAAGACCACGTGGGACCAAAGAGCGGGGGAGAAAGGGAATGCTGACAGAGCCACATCATGTTGAACAGCTCTCCTTAGGGGTTGACTTTCAGCATTGTTGCGTCAAAGCCATTCATCAATGTCACAAAACCAATTTCTTCTCCAAGCTCATAAAAACTATGTATTGCTTTCCAAGTTCATCAAATGCCAACATTTACAATGAAGTCCTCATGCTCTACTTAACTAGAAAATGAGGAGGTGGAAACCATAAGAGGCTTCTAGAAACCCTAAAAACCTCATAAATGTCATAAATGTCCAAGAGACCATGCAAGGCCCAAGGCACATAATATCCTATGAAATAAATGCCAAAATAAATTCTTACACCTAATTCTAGAGTGATTTGCTTCAAAAAACACGTAAAAATTATTTTTCAATAAATGAGTGTGTTTTGTTGACTTTTGGTCCAAAACACACTACACATTCCATTTGCGCAGCGCCACTTTCAGCAGAAAAAAGGGTCTTTTGCAACTGAGTTTTGGACCCCTTCCCGGTGTCGGATTTGGCTCCGTGATGGATCATTGGAAATCCTGATGAGTCTACTTTTCAAAAATTCTTGTAGTTTCTAGATCCAGGTCCTATAGCTTAGTAAAAAATTCAAAAATCTCTAGACTGACATTTGCGCAGCACCAGGCCCAAAACAATGGCAAAATGGTGAAAAAGTGAGGTTTTTTGACCTTTTGAGGGGTCAAACCTACTCCAAATCATCTGAAATTTTGTGAGCATGATGTGCAGGTTGAGAGAAATCCAAAAATTTCAAGTTATTCTCTTGGGGATTCTCTATGTGTTAGCGTAGAGCCAGTGGTGCTGCGCTAATGAGGCTCAAAAATCTCAAAAACCAAAATTTGCTCCAAATCCTCTCAAATTTGGTGGAGACCTTCCCTAAGGGGTCTTGGACAACTTCTGAGAAGCTTCAGCAAAAATTCCAAGGCTTTCATGCTCTTTTGACCCCTTTAGGGTTTATACTTCAAGTAGGGTCTCCTTCAGTTTGGCACAAACAAGTTGTGCTTCTTGGCATAATACTTTGTCATCTTCTTCTGGAGGGCCATGCCCCTCTTTATCTTCTTGAATTGTTTGTGATCATTCTTATAATACTGAATGATGTATTGGGCCATACCAAAATCCCTTTCCCACTCCTTCATTTATGCATCCTTGCTTTGGATTAGAAATCTAGTGGCCATTTCCTTATGTTCAGTGTCACTGTCTAGTTCAATGAATTGAGGCTCTTGAGTAGTTTTCTTGCCTCTCTTACTTCTACTAACCTTTTCCATCTTTTCTTTGCCCTTGTCAAGCCTTGGAGTTGATGTGGATGAAAAGGTCCCTTGCCTTTTGGAGGCAGCAAACACTTGCCTTGACCCCCTTTGATATGTGCATGAAAGAGGTGTGATCGTGGTTTTGGTAGTGTCCTTATCATGGCTATGACCCCTGGTGTTGTCATCAACTTCCTCATATTTATCATGATATTTATCAATAAGGCAATGCTTAGTATGATCATTGTATTTTTGACCTTCAACACCATCATCATCACTAATTTATTTACTGCCTCCTCTACTGTCACTTTGGTCTTGTTCCTCATTAAGGTCCTTTTCTTCATCATCTTCTGCACTTATGTCATTCTCATTGTCACTAAGAGGTTGATTAGTGTCATGACTGTCATGAAAGATTTCATGACTTTCATGACTTTCCCCCTTGCTGTCTTTCTCCTCACTGGCTCTCCTATCAGTGGCATTTCCTTGGTCACTGTCCCCTTCATCAAACTCTATTTCTGCCTCTTCATCTTCTTCCATATTTTCATTGTCATATTCATGAATTTTCTCACTGTTTTCATGACCAAGCAGATTGTCTCTTTGACTATCCATTTCCTCATTTTACCAATGCCATGTGCACTGTCTTCTTCTTCATCTTTACTCTCTTTATCTGTTTCTATGGACTCTACCTTTTGTTCACTATTTTCTGGCTCGTTTCCTTCCTCTTCATTATCTGTTTCCATGGACTCTGCCCCACTTATTTCATCATCTCCACTGTCATCTTTTTGTTCATTATTTCCACTGTCATCCTCTTGTTTATCATTATCACTGTCACCCTGTTGTTCTTCTTCATTAATTTATGTTTCTGCCTTACTAATTTCATCACCTTCAACCTGATCTTCATGTGATTCTTCGTTGCCACTTCCTGCTTCACCTGATGTACCAAGAGAAGGAGAGGAAGGGAGGTTTACCTGTGGTGAGGGTACTTGTGTAGATGAGGAAGGCAGATTTTGTTGATGAGGAGGCAGTGGGTTTGTAAAGTCTTCATGGGTTATGAAAACATCTCAAGGTATACCATGCTACTCCAGCTGATGTAAAACCACCATCTTGATCAAGGAATGGTGGAACAAGCTATGTATTTTTTGTAGGTGATTTCTCCTCTGGACAACATAAGACATTTTCTCAATGCTCCTATAGAGATAGTAAGGTAAGTTTAGCACCTTAGCCCTTGTGAAATGCATGAGGCGTCTGACATGATAGGTATAGATCCTGGAGTACCTCCCCTCACAGGTGAATTATTTCATGATAACCAACATCAAGGAAGAAAATCTGTGTTTGAGGTGTAAGAAAGGGAAAACCGTTTTAGTGCCTTCTCTATACCTTGTTTTGATAAATGGCTCTAAGAAGCCTTTGTCCAATTTTACCTTCTTAAACCACTTTTCAGCCATAGCTGGGATAACTGTGGCCTCATAGATGGCACCTGATGAGATCTCAAAATACACTCCTGCAAGGTTTGAGTGCTTGTTATGCAGGTTGAGAATGAGGAGCCTTGTAAGCTCAGGGTGGCTCTTCACCTATTTGACCTTCTCACAAAACTGAAAGCATCTTGCATTCTGAAAGCATGACAGGATCCTAGGAGAGGAGGTGATGGCCACAGTGCTTTGAGGCTCCAATCTATTGACTTTTCCTCTCTTATGTTTTGGCCTCAAAGGCCTTTGACTACTTTCAACACCACTATTTTTTTCAACCCCTAACATAGTGATAGGAGAGGTGTTTTGACAACTTAGGGTTTGGTGAAGACAAAGTAAAAAATGATGATGAGGTCAAACTTGGTGAATGAAAAATGTGGAGGACAGTGTTCTTAGTTTTTGAGTGGCTTTGTAGCTTAAAGAGGCCTTCTCATAGGTGTATGGAAGCTACTTCAATTCACTTACCCACCCATGCCATCAAACTGGTCCAAGGACGTTTGTAACAACAAAGGTTCCTTTGCATGCAGGATTTTTTAGGGTTTACCCACTTAGGGTTTGCATTTCAAAGTCACAAGACACATAAAATTTATTGAAAATTGCTTTGGGGATAATGCAAAAAAGCAACTTACCAGTTTTTGGTACTTTGTAGACTTTGGAGATCAAATGGAAGACATAAAGTTGAAAAAAAGCAATGGATTTTGCCCTTAGAAGGTTCTCTACGCTTGGGCAGCGCCCTGCTTGAGCTGTCGGGTCGGGCTGTTTGCGCAGCACCGACAAGGTTTGCACGGTAGTTAGTGCAACGCCGGGCGGGAGGTAGCGCCTGCCTGTCTCCTAGGCGAGTCGGGTGGTGTTATTTGCGTAGCGTCCAAACGCGTGTAGAGTGGTGTCGAGTGACCTGTTCAGTGTTCCGTCGATCCTGGGTGAGTCGTGCTTGCGTAGCACCCGGTGAAATCTACGCAGTGCCATTCAAGGTTGAATGGTCGGAGGGCCAGTTTGCATAGCACCGCCCTGTATTTTTGCAACACCTTCGATTTGCACAGTGCCATAATACTTTGACCAAAAAATAGCCCGAAAACCCTATCTCTTTTCCTGAAGCTTTTTATCCTTTGAAATTTATAAATGAGTTTAAAATGAATTTAAAATACCTTTTGTACCCTTTGAGAGACATAAATTAAATTTCCAAACGCACTTTTACTATGTATTAATCCTTTTTGTCACTTGACTGATACTCTTTATGTCTTTTGCAGGGTTTTGATGACTTCCTCAAGGCATATTTTCTTCTTCTTTTGTGTTGATGGCTGGCTGAGGGGGTGTAAAGGCCTATTTCATCCCTTTTACCTTTGAAAACCTGGCCACTTATTCAGAACTGCTGTTGGCATGCTTTTGACAAACTGAAAACACAATTTTTATCTCTTTTTGGCCCTCTTAAGTGTAATCGAATTGAACATGAGTTTGTCATATTTTTCGGATATTTTTGACAGTGAGGTCCCTTTGGCAAGGATGTGAGCATCAGGTTTACCATGTTTTCCCTTGGCCACTTCTGATTTCTGTAGGTGCCACAACATAGGGTTTTTGGTTTTCTTGCCATTGTTTGAACTTTGACACCTCATTTTTTGAATAGTAAACTCATGTTTCAACTTGATTTCTCATTTTAATAATTGACCTTATGCTTGCCTTTATCTTGATCATTTGAAGACTTTTGACTGCATTTTGGAAACTTAACCTCTTATACTGCTATTCTTCACAAGTTCTCTCTTTGGTGTAGGTGGAATGGTGCTACCTTTGAAAAACCCTAAGGGACACCTTGGATAACTTTTGGATGTCATCTGCTGTTATGAAGGAGGACTTATCATCTTTCTTGGACTTGTTTCTATCCATCTTTCCAAAATATTAGGTTTTAGGGCTGCTGGAAAAAATTAAACAGTGTTGTCTTCTAAGTTCTCTATAACCTTTCAAAATTCATTTATTATTTCTGAAAATCTTCAATGTGTACGTGGTGGAGTTGAGGTGACTTCTGTCCTTGTGGTTCTTGTAATGGCTTCATGCTTTAGCAACACTGTTTTTTCAACCAATCACAAAAACCCTGATTCTTTTTAAACATAGGCCTGCTGCCTTTCTCTTGGCTGTGGATGTATTCTTGTGATGATTTCATCCCATTACCTTACCTCTTTTTATGCTGATGGCAATCTTAATCATTTTTTGCAGAAATGTGAACAAGGGCAGCTGTCCCTTGCAGAATTAGTGATTTGGCCAAGGAGGCCTTCCTTTAATGGCTTCTTGATCAGTTTTGGACTAAGTCACTTGCCTTCTTCTCCTTTCAATTGCAGTCTCTTTACACAGGAAAAACAAAGATTTTTAGAATACCAAATCCACCCTATGACCTGTGAAACCCTAGGTGACCTAGTGGAAGGTTCCTTGGACTTGGCTTTTGACTGAAAACTTAGAATTTTGGATCTTTAGGTGTAAAATAGAGTTTTTTATAGAATGATGTGTTGAAGATCCAAAATCTAATGTACTTGATTTATCTAAGGATGCTACAGAGATAGTTTTGAGACCATTAATGCTTGAGGTATTTTGGAGATATAAGAGAGCTGATTGATTGGTGGTCTTAGGTAGCAGTAGAGGGGTTTAAGCTAAAACAAAAACAGGGTATTGAGGCCAAATGTGACACAACAAAGAAAAAATGAGTGACATGAGCCCATGATGGGTCTTCTGGGATGGGTGAGCTGAGCTTGACATAATGGGATGATGAAATAGTGAAAAAATTATCTTAAGGATGATGAAGGCAGTGAGATTTCTAGAACTCACAATGTTCATGAACTTTGTTTCTAGAAATCTAGGGCAAGCATTTAGTCATCTACAAAGGCAAAAATTACTGATGAGTAACAGTGGCTCCAATTGGGGATGGTAGCTCCTTTTCAGGAGGTGTCTAGAATTTTCAGATCTCTGGCTTACTAGAGACCAGTGCCTAATCCATTGGGCAAAATTTACCTCTTTTTACTTGCTGATGCTTGCTTTGGAGTTGTGATCTTAATAAATCTAAAAAACATTATCAGATCATATTCACTCTACCTACCCAACCTACTTGCCTAACATTTTTTCTTCCTTGGGTGCACTTGAATTGGAAAACCCTTGACAGTTTCTTATTTTGAAAGAGAAACAAACTATCTACTTCTACCTTATTTCTTCCAAGAGTTCAGATTATGCTAATGAACTCTTTTATTCCCTACCTAAACTACTCAGCTGTCAAGATTAAACTATTTGACAGGATTCATTCACTAAGCTATAAACATGAAATTGAAAGCATGGTTTAAAATCAAGATTAGACAATTTGACTTACCATGGGTTTGTGGCATAAGAACAAGCTACACACAAATGTTATTTTTGTACAAAATAATATCAGAAAAATCAGGGCTATGATACATTGTTTGCTATTCATCCCCATTTTTCTCCTTGGTTCTATTTTAAGCATGTGGAACCAGTATCTTTCTTTCCTAATCTATCTTTGACAAGTCAAGTTTGAATGATTTGACCAAATATCTTTTACTAACTTATCAACAATAAATTGAAAACATGTTTCATCCATGATCAGGCTAGATGACTGAAACAAGACCTTCTTTTTGAGCCAGTAGTGGAATTTAAGGTTTCTTACTTTTAGTAGTACTATTTTTTGGGTATGGGGCTTTACCTCTTTTCAAATCTGCCCTCTTTTTCTATTTTTTCTATGTTTTTGTATTTTCGTGATTTCCCTTATGAAAATTTTATGTACAATGAATGAATTTTTTTAAAATTAGGACTCTTGACAGAAATAGTGCTTAAGCATCTTGTCCTCAAAAGGATCTCCTGACACTGTTTGTCCATTCAGTTCTTGTAAACAAAAATCATATTTACCTCCATTTAAAAACATAGTACAAAGATTTTTCCAAATTTTTTCAAACAATCCATGTTCTCCTTGGTATTCCTCCTTTGAGTCTTGCTTCCAAAATTTGTTTCTGTCAAAGGTATTTCTTAGGTAAGAAAGGTGTTCTTTATCAACTTCAAAACAGATGATGATGTCATCAATGTATAGCATAGTGAAGAATTTGAACATAGGGGTCATGGATTTTTGGAAGGTGTCTTAAGCACTCCATAGCTTAGGAAGCATTTGGTTAAACATGTAGTTTTTCCAAGGAACTTTGAAAATGTCTTTATGTTGATTGATCTACAGTGGTATCATCTGATGGTATCCTGAAACAATACCATACAATGTCATTTTGCTAGAAAATCCTACCCTTGTCATAGGAAGATTTACCTTGGGAGAAGGGTTCTTGTATTTCACGAAGGTTTTACCTAGGTACCTAAAGTCTATACACATTCTGCATCCTTTGGATTTCATTGTCAATGACATAATTTGCTCAAGGTTTTCATGGTTTTTCTTGAAACAAGACCCCTTAGGAACATTATCTATGTCATGAGGCTTTAAGCTTTTACTTCTATACAAGAGCATCCTGAAACTTCTTGCATAACCTTATGTATTTCATTTTTTTGTGAAATGACAAGCTTCTGGACAACTTAATCATTTTGGGCCTTCTTAGGCTTCCTACATTATATTCCTCTATATCAGTTTCAACAAACTTCCCTTTAAGATTTGTAGCAACATCTGTGAGAGTCAACAAATTTTCTGGAGGGACAAGACTTTCTGATAATGAGGTGTCTAGATAAGAAAAAAACATAAGACACCTTTGATTCAAATCCCCAAGTTTTTCTATTATGTGAGAGTATTTCAGTTCTTTTAGATTGAGAAAAGGGAAAATTTCTATCCTAGAGGTTTGTCCTTCATTTGAGCAACTTGACTTAGATTCTAAACTGATTTCTAGTTTTGAAATTTCATTTTCAGTTTGTAGAGTCTTAAGTTTGGATTTATCATTATATGGTTGTTCAGGGCTGCTATAGTTTTGACTGTTGAGTTATTCATGCAGAGACTGGTTTGGCTGTTGTAGTGTATCTAGATTTATCTCAATTTCACTTACCTTATCACTAATGTCTTCTTCATTACATAAGATGAAAGAATCAAGATCTGAATGAATAGAATAAAGAGGAGTATTGTCTGGCCTTTCCTGATTGCTAACCATATATTTCATGTGCGAATCTCGGTACAATATCCTTGTTTGGTTAAAAACATGGATGGTAGCATAAGACATGTCTAGTTGAAGGTTACCCTGAAGCTTGGCTCCTCAAGATTGGGATAAAAGCATCCCATACTTGGGAGGAATGTCAGCAACCACTATGTCCATGACAAGACCCATAGTAGGTATTTGTGCTATATTGACACAAAGATCCTTCATTAAGCCCATACACTTGACTCTACTCGAATCAAACGAGTACAAGTCTTTGTAAAGTTTAGTTATTTCTAGGCCTAATCTCTCCATCACAACTTTGGGCATGAGGTTGTGTGAGGCACCGAAGTCTAGCATGGTATTGTGCAATATCTTGTCATGTATATTTAGGCTGATATAGAAAGGAGGGACAACTCCTTCTTGATACTTTCCTTCAACCTTAGGTCAAAACAACAAATTAGGCTCATCGTCAATCAAATTCAGAGTGTCAGTATCATTTCCTAAGTTCAAGACCTTCATCACTTTGGATTTATACACTCCTTGAGTTACCAGTTCAGTGAGAGGCATGGTTATTTTGATTTTGGAAATCTCTCCTTCAAAAATGAAAGGTATTTGTATCTTAGACATATTTACATCAACTTTCTTAGGCATATTATTTTCCACAGGTTTAGTTTGCTGAATCTGATTTGGGACTCTAGACAAGAGAATTTTTTTAGGGCCACTAGTAGAGGTACTAGGGTAGCTTGAGACACTACTTTGTTGGCTGATTGTTTCTTTGTTTTGATCAGTTTTTTTAGCCATAGTGTTGGCAGTGTCTGCTATCCTCTTAGGAATGTTTTATGGAGCTTTCCTAGCAGTAGTGTCAATTTGGTTTCTCTTAGAGGCTTCTTGGTTTATTTTGCTCCTAAGGTCATATTGCCTATGGACTTCCATGATTGTGTTTTCAAGTCCCAATTGGTAATCTTCAGAATCTTCACAACTTGTTTGAGTTTAATCAAAGGAAAACAGATCTTGTTCTTCTTCTATGAGAAAAAATTCAGCTTCATTATCAGAATCTATCAAGTTTACATTGATACCTTCAGGTTCTTCAGCCTCTCTTCCTTCTTCATCTACATAATTATCTTGGAAGGGTGGCCTAATTTGTTGATCATTTTCCCTTTGTTTGATTAGAGGAGTGTCCCTTCTAAATTTTTGAGCTTTATTTCTGTTTTGGGGATTGGCTTGATTTTCCCTAAGAGGTGTTATTTCATTCAAGTTTATCCTTTCTAACATTCTCTCCATGGTTCTCATTAGGCTGTCCATTTTAGTATCAGATGAGGAGGTTGAGGGCATGGTTTCATCTTTGTAGGTCACTCTCTTTTCTGATCTCATACTAGCTCTTTTGTCAATCAAGTTGACTTCAACACTAATAGCTGCTTTTTTCATTTCTTCTAAATTTCCAGGGTCTCTTTCTCTTAATTGAAATGTCATGTCCAGATCAAAACCTTCTGGAAATTTCACCAGTGCTAGGCCTTGTGGGAGTTTCATGTGAGGTGGGAGGGCATTGTAGACACTTCTAAACCTAGTGCAATAATCTTGCACACTTTTCCCTACATTCCTTTTAAGATTTTTATATTCAGATAGGATTTGGAGGGGATTTTTCTTGATTTCCCACTTGTTTATGAAATTTTTGTAGAGTGAAGGGAGATCATGTATTGAGTTAGGAGTTAATGCTTTGAACCATTTTTTGGCCTCTCCTCCTAATCTTTGTGCAAAAATCCTCATTTTAATAATTTCTTCTTCTATCTCCATGTAATCAAAGGCATCATTTATCCTATATACATTATGTTGGGCAGTGATGGGTTCATATCTTGTGAAATGAGGGATCTTGGACTGATAGTCATTTGGAAAGGGAAATAGGGGTTGAGGTAAGGCCAAGGGGGCATACCAAACTGCCATGATGAGAGCTAATGGAGGGTTTACAAGAGGAGGTTTAGTGAAAGGAGATGTATGATGCAGCGGAGTGGTTTGAAAAGTGGTGGTATGGATGGGTGTGGTGGAAGTACTTGGTCCAGTGAACTGATTTTGAAGATTTGGGATGGAAAGAGTTAAAGTGATGGAGAAGCTGAAAGTTAGGTGGTGTGGAAGGAGAAGCTTCTCTACTAGAACTCTGCTGCAAATATATGGGTTCAAGGTTAGTTTGGTCAATATCAGTTTGTGACTTGGTTCTAAAAAGGTTCTTTGTATGGTGCAAGTCAAACTGGGGATCTTGCAAAGCTGTAAGATGTTCGGGTACAAAGATTGCTTTATGAATGGTCCTAACAGTGGTTAAGTTTCCAAATCTAGAAGTTTGCCACAAAATATTCTCTGGGTCATCAAATATGTTGGGAGGATTTGGGTCCGAACGAGATCTAGTATTGATCCTATGTGAAGCCAGATTTCAAACTTAAAAATCAGAGAGATTGAAAATTTTTAGGATTGTTTTCCGAAGGCTGACCTCTCTTAATGCTTGGTAAACTCTCACAGAACTAGGTTCATAAAATTCTCAGGGTTGGATTGACACAAATCCAGAGAGTCAAATAAGTACTAGTGAAGTAATAGGTCTACTGGAGGCTAGTGGAGTCGCCAGGTGGATATTTTTGATGTTTTTAAGGATGTATGTTTATGGTCCACCACCAATAACTGACAAAAAACCAATCTAGGGATGTTTTGGGGTTTTCTGAGTTTTATTTTTGTAGTTTTAAGGTTTGTAAGAGTGTCCTATGGCTGAATCATCATTTTTCTAATATGTTGAAACAAACAGAGTCTACTTTTGGCTATCAGTTGAGTTCTCTATGATTTAACTAAGGTTTCTGAAGTCCTAAGGGATACTTAGATTGTCACTGACTCAAAAGGTCCCACCGTGATCGCCATAATGTTAGTGTGGCGATGAGGTGGGAGATAAACCACTAGATACTATTTGTCCAGAGTTTCTAAATATTTTAAGGAATATTTAAGCATGAAATTACTCAGAAGGTCCCACCGTGATCGCCAGAATGTTGGGGTCTCGTGATTTGGCAGATTGGTATACCAAATGACAGGGCAACATGGAACCAGTATTTGGATTCCTAGGACTTAGTCTTCCTGGACTCAAAGAGATATCTCTCTATTAGATGCAAAGGATGTGTTTTTTTTTGCATTTAATGATTTATTTTAGGCTAGTTGTTAAGTATAGGGTTTGTTGATTGTTTTGGTTGGGTAAGATGGTCAAGTGGAATAGGTGGAGTAAGAGGTATTTAAATCATTGGGCTATGGAGTCAATGAAAGTCATGAGTGTCTTAATGATGAATCAGAGTGTGTTGCAAGGCCAATCTAGCAAGGTTAATGGATCCTTAAGGTAATGTGTGAGGTGGGGTGGACATCAAGTTTGGGAAAAACAAGGCAGGGAAATGGGAAGTGAAGTATCCTTTGTCATCTACCCATGAACAAGAAGGTCTTAAATATGATAAGAAAAAGACACTAAGCATGAGATAGGGAAAACCATTTACTCAATGATAATACTTAAATGAATAAATATCCAAGATAAACATTCTAGTGAAACATAGAAATCATAAGAGCATCTAACTTTAGTAAATTCACCTTCAGAATTAGAAAACATATAAGATGACACAATAACTTTCATCAATCAAAGAGGGAACTCCTAAAAATTGTTGATTAAGCTACAAAGAACTCTGAGGCAAACTGATAGGCATGGGCAAAGGGCAAGGTCAGAACAAGACCTCTTTGACTTAACCTAGCAAGCAGTACTTCAAAGAGAGGTTCCAAGACAGAGTTTAGACAGTCTCAAATAAGCAGGGCTTACCGTGAGTCATATTTGTTAACCAGCATATTAATTGATCCGGATTTATGCAGGAACGCAACAGAATAAACATATAACCATAAATACAGAGATGCAGTGGAAATAACACTTCATTTCATTAATATCAAAGAACTGAAATTTGCTTACAGACAGAATGGAAATAAAACTAGCTAGGGCGCTGTAGCTTATCTCAAGAGAGGGTACACAGTCACAAATGAGTTACAATGAGGCTCATGGCCTATTTATTACGGAAACAATGGAAAATCCTAAATAGCCAAAACCTAACCCTAGGAGATAAAGCTAAACTATAGGCCCAAAGTTAGTAAATTGGTGTTTCAACTTCCCAGGGGCGTAACTTTGGCATACGATCTCCGTTTGACGCGTACCATACCTCATTAGAAAGATCTATCCGAGGACTAAAAATTTTGAATGAGAAACATCAGTCCATGGACCCATGTTGCTCTCTGGTTTCCCAGAAAACGTCGTTTAGGGCCTCAAAACGGCTCCGGAAGTTTAGGACCCGAAAAAAAGCTAAAAATAGTAAATTGTGCCGAAACTGAAAAAATGAAAGAGACAATGGTGGGGCCCCAAGTGGAATAGGAGGATGACCACCAATATCCACCTGGATCATTCCTGCCCCCTTAGGAAGCAATGGTCCCCATTGCGCTAAGTTCCTCCTTGAGATGAGGAAATTTCTGCTGAACTTGGTCCCTGGTGAACCACATTCCTTGGTGCAGGAGTTGGCCAGCTTTGACAACCCGATATAGTTGGATATTATGCTCACTAGTGTTCTTGATTTTCATGTCCATGATACAATCTGTGGTGGCTTGTTCCATGTAGTCTGGGTTTAACTCCGTTGGTGTGAGTTGTTCTGCAATGTCAAAGGTGTTCGGTAGAGGTGGGAAGTAGGGCTGAACACGGTCCACATTGAATATTGGGTGTAGACCAAGGAATGGTGTAATACTGAGCTCGAAGACATGTTCCTACTCTCTGGTGATGGTGTACCTAAATAGATCTGAGCGGTGAAGCTTCAAGGGGTGGGTCCAACAAGGTGCTCCTTCTGCAAATGCAGCCATACTTTGTCGCCCACCTGGAAGTTGTGTGGCACCCGGTGTTGATCATGGCGCTGCTTGTACTTCGCATTGGCTCTGTCCAATATATCATGAACCTATTGGTGGATGTGTTGAATGCGCTTGATGAAGCTACTTGCTTTGTCAACTTTAGACTGGACGTGCGCTGAATCGGCCTGAGCAGCTGCAAATGGCATGGCTATGTCAATGGGACATAGTGGCTGGAATCCCAAGCCCACCTGAAAGGGGCTATGGCCAATTGAACTGTGGAGAGCCCGGTTATAACTATGTTGTACATAGGGGAGGCTCTCGTCCCATGTGCGTGGATGCTTTGAATTTTACATGCGCAGAATGTGTATAATTATTCTGTTGACGACCTCTGTCTGGCCATCTGTTTGGGGATGGAAAGCTGTGGACTTGGTGAGCTTTGTGTCCAACATTGACCAGAAGCTGGACCAAAATGTGCCAAGGAACTTGCTATCTCGATCTGATATGATAGACCGTGGGATCCCAAAGTGCACCCATACTCGTTCAAAGAAGAGTTTAGCAGTGGCTTCTGCTGTGATATTCTTCTTACAGGCCGCCATAATGACCATCTTCAAGAATCTGTCAATGACCATGAAAACACAGTTATTTCCATTCTTAGTAGAAGGCAGGCCCGACATGTAATCCATGGAGATGGATTCCCAAGGTCGACTAGGGGTAGGTAGTGGAGTATATAGGCCTTGCTTCTTGATGGTCGGCTTGGCAATGGCACAAGCAGTGTAGGATCTGATGTGCTTCTCGACATCCTTTCGAAGGTTCGGCCAATAGAAATACTTCTGCAGTATTGCTATTGTTTTCTCGACCCCTAAATGCCCAATGGCTCGACTGTAGTGTGCTTCCCATATCATCTTGGCACGCTCACTTGAAGGCCCAGGTGACATAAAAGTGCATCTTGGAGGTGATAATTTGGAACTTGCGTACCCCCCAAGAGTGCCTTGTAAGTGTGGCCGAATTCTGGGTCACTCTCATAGAGAAGCGGCCAATCAGAAGTCTCGTGCCCACAAGAGTCGAGCACGGTGGTGAGCGCCACGATCGGTGGTCGGCTGAGGCAGTCTGCAACATTATTGGTGCTACCCTTCTTGTACTTGATGTTCAAATGAAACTGTTGCAGATATGTGGACCACTTCTGATGGCGATCATTCTGCAACTTCCCTTGTGTCTCTATGAACTGCAGGGGCCGGTGGTCTGTGTGGATGATTGTTTCCTTCCCCAAAATGTAATGCTTCCATTGTCGACAGGCTTGCACAATGGAATACATTTCTTTGTCATAGGTGGGATACTTGCGAACTGTCTCAGACAATGTCTCACTGTGATATGCCACTGGATGTCCCCGTTGAGTAAGAACTGCCCCAATAGCATAGTCAGAGGCATCTGTCTCGATCTCAAATGGCTGCTGCAAGTCTGGTAAGGTGAGCACTGGGGCAGAACAGAGGCGATTTTTCAATTCTTTGAACGCCTTCTGTTGAGGTTCCGACCAAAAGAATTTTGCTCTCGCTCCTCCTTTGGTGACTTGACTCAAGGGCCAAGTGATATGAGAGAATCCAAACACGAATCTACGGTAGAAATTAGCAAGACCCAGAAAGCTGCGAAGCTCTGTTATAGTAGTCGGGGCTGGCCAATCCCGAATGACTTGGATCTTGGCTGGATCCACATGCACCCCCATTTCATCAATAATGTATCCCAGATATTGAACCTGGGTCATGCCAAACGTGCACTTCTCCAAATTGGCACACAACTTGTGTTGCCGCAGTGTTTGGAGGACTTGTCGGATGTGGTGAAGGTGCTCTTCCTAAGTCTGGCTGAAGATCAGAATGTCATCCAAGTACACCACTACAAATGAGTTGGTGAATGGTCACAAGATGTCGTCCATCATCCTCATGAAGGTTGCGGGAGCATTCGCCAACCCGAAAGGCATGACCAGCCATTTGAAAAGGCCTTCCTTTGCTTTGAAGGCAGTCTTCCACACATAAGAGGGTTCAATTGGTACCTGGTGATACCCAGACTTGAGGTCAATCTTGCTGAAATATTTTGCACCTTTGAGTTGGTCCAGAAGGTCATCAATCTGTGGGATTAGGTACCTATTCCAGACAATGATCTTGTTCAGCGCCCGATAGTCAATAAAGAGTCTCCACGTCCCATCCTTCTTCTATACCAACACGATCGGGCTCCCACAGGGCGATGAACTTGGTCTGATGTGACCTTTCTACAATAGCTCTTGAATCTGCCTCTTGATTTCATCATTCTCTAGAACAGAGCGTTGATAGATCGGTCCATTGGGTAGCGGCGCACCTGGGGTCAGATCAATCGAGTGCTTGACCTGACAGTGCAGAGGAACTCCTATGGGTGAGGTGAAGATGTCCCCGTACTCCTCCGAAACCTTATCCATTTGTTGTTTTTGTGCAGAGGAGCCCTGTCTGGAGGTCGTGGCCATAGTATTCTTCTTGCCCTGGGGGCAGATCATCAGGAAAACAAATTTCCTGGTTTGGGAAATGAGCTTACTGCATTGTTTTGTAGTAACCAAAGAGATAGCAGCAGGAGGTTGTACCTCTGGTATCCTGTAAAATTATTTCCCAAAGTAACAATAACAGCACGAGGTCGAGACTCATACACAACATGACGCTTCCACAAGTATGGTTGTCCTAATAATACATCAGAAGCATCAATAGGAGCAACATCACATAATACCTCATCCATGAAGGGCTTGATGCTATAGGGAAGGCGACACTGCTGGCTGACGTGGAGATCTCGTCCTTGGTGAAGCCACCCGATGGTGTATGGATGTGGGTGAGCTGTGGTCGGCAAGCCCAACCGCTTCACAGTGTCTGCTGAAATGAGGTTCTTTTGACTCCCATTGTCGATAATGAACTATATAGGGGAGCCCTTTACCCACATCTGGGAGTGGAAGAGACGTTCCTCCTCATCTGGATCTTCCGGTTCCTCCTTTTGGATCTTTGTAGTGGCTACAGTGGCGTTGGGCTCCGCATCAATAATCTGTTTCCCTTTTTCATTCCCCTTTTCAGGTTCTGATTCGGAGTCAGAGCATGCATCTGACTCAGAAGCCCTCATCTCGGCCACTAGCGACTACTTGGCCCGACACTCACTTGTGTTGTGAGTGGAGCTCTTATGGAACAGACACCACTTTCTCGTGTCCTTATTTGGATTTGCGGTGCTGTTCTTTTCTTGTGGCTTCAACGGGTTGTCTTTAGCTGCCAAGCCTTGGATCTGTCCTTTGTTCTGCGATTTGGAAGCACCTTTCCCTTGCTTTTGATTTGCAGATCCAAAGTCTCGCTTCTTCTGTTTGAATTTCTGTTCGATCTTGGCAGCATACCGGTATGCCGTACCAAGCGAGGAGATGTCGGGGAACTCCATTTCCTCCTGAATGTATCTGTGTAGACAACTACGATACTTTAGCACCAGATGTTTCTCTTAATCTTTGATACCCAACTTTGTGTGCAGGGTATGGAACAGATTCGTCAGCTCATGCACATCTTGATCCCTTTGTTGTCGCAGCGTGGTCCATTGTATGTACTTGTCCTCATAGCTCCCCACGGGATAGTACTGTTCCTTGACGGCATCTCAGAAAGAATTCCAAGTTGGTATGGCCAAGAACAGAGAGGGTTCTGTCTGGTCCTTGTTCTCACGGCAGGTTTCCCACCAGTCCTTAACATGGGGGGTAGCTTTGAGGAGTGCAAAAATAATCTTCTCCTGATATGAAAAGTCATGAACAGAGAAATATCCTTCTAATAGATTCAACCATCTATCTATGACATCTGCGTCTATTTGACCCTCAAATATGGGAATGTCAAAATTTACTTGTACCTTAAAAGGAGTCGCGCCTCCAGAGTGGCTGCTGGATGCAGATGCGCCGCCGGTGGGTAGCCGTTGAAGGATCTGAGCAAAGTTATCCATCATCGCGTTCTTTTGTTTTTCGAGGGCCTCCTCGAGCAATATTTTGATAGGATCTCCTGCTCCCTCATCTTTCTTTTTGTCCCCCATGGGCGTCCGTCGAGGTTTGCGAGGCTGATCTTGCAAAGGTTCCACCAGATCAAGCCCTAGCTCCTTATACCCCGACCTCGTTGGGGACAATCAAAGAAGGATCGAGAAAAAGCAGACCGCTTTGATACCACTGATCCGGATTTATGCAGGAACGCAACATAATAAACATATAACCATAAATACAGAGATGCAGCGGAAATAACACTTCATTTCATTAATATCAAAGAATTGAAATTTGCTTACAGACAGGATGGAAATAAAATTAGCTAGGGCACTGGTAGATATCTTTGAGAAGAGATGTGGTAGCTACATACCTTTGAAATGAGTTACAATGAGGCTCAAGGGCCTATTTATTATTTAGAAACAATGGGAAATCCTAAATAGCCAAAACCCGAACCCTAGGAGATGAAGCGCCAAAACTATGGGCCCCGTTTGGGTAAATTGGTGTTTCAACTTCCCAGGGGCGTAACTTTGGCATACGATCTCCGTTTGACGCGTACCATACCTCTATGTTTTCCCAAAAAACGTCGTTTAGGGCCTCAAAATGGCTCCGAAAGTTCAGGACCTGAAAAACTGCTAAAAATAGTAAATTGTGCCGAAACTGAAAAACTGAAAGAGACAATGGTGGGGCCCCAAGTGGAATAGGCGGGTGACCACCAACATCCACCTGGATCATTAATCCGTAAATGAAACAAACAAGCATAAAGAGGCTTGAAGAGAAGCTAAGAATTCTTCAAACACACCCAGCAGAGGAAAACATCAAGGCCATAGAAAACAGGAGGACTAAGGTGCTTCAAGGAGCATTTCTCAACCTATAATTTTCTGTTCTATAGCAAATAAGAAGAGTGAAACATAATGTTAACAAGAAAACATAAAAAAATTAAGAAGACATCACCATTAACCAAGCTTAGGAATCCTGCAAACAAGCTTCTCCATCATCAATCCAAGCAAGCCATTCATCAACTTCACAAAACCAATTTCTTCTCCAAGCTCATAAAAACCATGTATTGCTCTCCAAGTTCATCAAATTCCAACATTTACAATGAAGTACTCATGCTCTACATATCTAGAAAATGAGGAGGTGGAAACCATAAGAGGCTTCTAGAAACCCTAAAAACCTCATAAATGTCATAAATGTCCAAGAGACCATGCAAGGCCCAAGGCACATAATATCCTATGAAATAAATGCAAAAATAACTTCTTACACCTAATTCTAGAGTGATTTGCTTCAAAAAAAAATTAAAAATGATTTTGCAATAAATGAGTGTGTTTTGTTGACTTTTGGTCCAAAACACACCACACAGTCCATTTGCACAACGCCACTTTCAGCGGAAAAAAGGGTCTTTTGCAACCGAGTTTTGGACACCTTCCCGGTGTCGGATTTGGATTCGTGATGGCTCTATGGAAAGCCCGATGAGTCTAATTTCCAAAAATGCTTGTAGTTTCCAGATCTAGATCCTGTATCTTAGTCACAAAGTCAAAAATTTCCAGACTGTCATTTGCGCAGCGCCAGGCCCAAAACAATGGCAGAAAGGTGAAAAAAGTGAGGTTTTTTTACCTTTTTAGGGGTCAAACCTGCTCCAAATTATTTGAAATTTGGTGAGAATGATGTGTAGGTTGAGAGAAATCCAAAAATTTCAAGTTATTTTCTTGGGGATGCTCCATGTGTTAGTGTAGCGCCTGTGGCACTACGCTAATGAGGCTAAAAAATCTCAAAATACAAAATTTGCTCCAAATCCTCTAAAATTTGGTGGAGACCTTCCCTAACGGGTATTGGAAAACTGCTAAGAAGCTTCAACAAAAAATCCAAGGCTGTTATGCTCTTTTGCCTCCTTTAGGGTCTCCTTCAATTTGGCACAAACAAGCTTGTGCTTCTTGGCATAATACTTTGTCATCTTCTTCTAGAGGGCCAGACCCCTCTTTATCTTCTTGAAGTGTTTGTGCTAATTATTATAATACCGAATGATGTATTGGGCCATACCAAAATCCCTTTCCTACTCCTTGATTTGTGCATCCTTGCTTTGGATTAGCAATCTAGTGGCCATTTCATTATCTTCAGTGGCACTGTCTAGGTCAATGAATTGAGGCTCTTGAGTAGTTTTCTTGCCTCTCTTACTTCTCCTAACCTTGTCCATATTTTCTTTACCCTTGTCAAGCCTTTGAGTTGATGCGGATGACAAGGTCTCTTGCATTTTGGAGGCAAAAAACACTTGCCTTGACCCCCTTTGATATGTGCATGAAAGAGGTTTGATGGTGGTTTTGGTAGTGTCCTTATCAGGGCTATGACCCCTGGTGTTGTCGTCAGCTTCCTCATCTTTATCATGATCTTTATCAATCAACCCATGCTCAATATGATCATTGTATTTTTGACCTTCAACACCATCATCATCACTAATTTCTTTACTGCCTCCTTTACTATCACTTTGGTATTGTTCCTCATTAAGGTCCTTTTCTTCATCATCTTCTACACTGCTGTCATTCTCATTGTCATTAAGAGGCTGATTAATGTCATGACTGTCATGAATTTCTCCCTTAATGTCTTTCTCCTCACTGGATGTCCTATCAGTGGAATTTCCTTGGTCATTGTCCCCTTCATCAAACTTTGTTTCTGCCTCATCATCTCTTCCATATTGTCACTGTCATATTCATGACTTTGCTCACTGTTTTCATGAACAAGCAGATTGTCTCTTTGACTGTCCATTTCCTCATTTTTACCACTACCATGTGCACTATATTATTCTTCATCTTTACTCTCTTTATTTGTTTCTATGGACTCTGCCTTTTGTTCAATATTTACTGGCTCATTTCCTTCCTCTTCATTATCTATTTTCATGGACTCTTCCCCACTGATTTCATCATCTCCACTGTCATCTTTTTGTTCATTAGTGCCACTGTCATCCTCTTGTTTATCATTACCATTGTCACCCTGTTGTTCTTCTTCATTAATTCCTATTTCTGCCTTACTAATGTCATCGCCTTCAGCCTGATCTTCATGTGATTATTCATTGCCACTTCCTGCTTCACCTGATGCACCAAGAGACGAAGAGGAAGGGAGGTTTGCCTGTGGTGAGGGTACTTGTGCAGATGAGGAAGGCAGATTTGGTTGATGAGGAGGCAGTGGGTTTGTAAAGTATTCACGGGTTATGAAAAATCCCCAAGGTATACCATGCTACTCCAGCTGATGTAAGACCACCATATTGATCAAGGAATGGTGGAACAAGCTATGCATTTGTTGTGGAAGATTTCTCCTCTGGACAACAGAAGACATTTTCTCAATGCCCCTATAGAGATAGTAAGGTAAGTTTAGCACCTTATCCCCTGTGAAATGCATGAGGAGTCTGACATGATACGTATAGATCCTGGAGTACCTCCCCTCACACGTGAAGTATTTCATGATAACCAACATCAAGGAAGAAGATCTGTGTTTGAGGTGTGAGAAAGGGAAAACTGTTTTGGTGCCTTCTCTATACCTTGTTTTGATAAATGGCACTAAGAAGCCTTTGTAGATTTTTCCCTTCTTAAACCACTTTTCACCCACAACTGGGACACCTGTGGCCTCAGAGATGGCACCTGCTGAGATCTCAAAATCCACTCCTGCAAGGTTTGAGTGCTTTTCATGCAGGTTGAGAATGAGGAGCCTTGTGAGCTCAGGGTGGCTCTTCACCTGTTTGACCTTCTCACAAAACTAAAAGCATTTTGCATTATGAAATCATGATAGGATCCTAGGAGAGGAGGTGATGGCCACAGTTCTTTGAGGCTCCAATCTATTGAATTTTCCTCCCTTATGTTTTGGCCTCAAAGGCCTTTGACTACTTTCACCACCACTGTTGTTTTCAGCCCCTGACATAGTGATAGGAGAGGTGGTTTGACAACTTAGGGTTTGGTGAAGACAAAGTAAAAAATGATGATGAGGTCAAATTTTGTGAATGAAAAATGTGGAGGATAGGGTTCTTAGGTTTTGAGTGGATTTTTAGCTTAAGGAGGCCTTCTCATAGGTGTATGGCAGCCACAAAAATTCACTTACGCACCCATGCCATCAAACTGGTCCAAGGAGGTTTGTAAGAACAAAGGTTCCTTTGCATGCAGGATTTTTTTAGGGATTACCCACTTACGGTTTGCATTTCAAAGCCACAAAACACATAAAATTTATTGAAAATTGCTTTGAGGATAATTAAAAAAGGAAACTTACCAGTTTTTGGTACTTTTGTAGACTTTGGAGATCAAATGGAAGACATAAAGTTGAAAAAAGGAAAGGGATTTGGCCCTTAGAAGGTTATCTGCGTGTGCGCATTGCCTTGCCTGAGCTGTCGGGTCAGGCTGTTTGCACAACGTCGACAAGGTCTACATGACGATTAGTGTAGCACTGAGTGGGAGGTAGCGCCTGCTCGTCTCCTGGGCGAGTCAGGTGGTGTTATTTGCATAGCGTCCAAATGCATGCAGAGTGGTGTCAGGTGACCCGTTAAGTGTTCTGTCAATCCTAGGTGAGTTGGGCCTGCGTTTGCATAGCGCCCAGTGAAATTTGCAGAATTCCGTTCAATGTTGAATGGGCGGAGGGCCGGTTTGCGTAGTGCCGCCCTATATTTGCGCAACGCCTTTGATTTGCACAATGCCCGAACACTCTGACTAGAAAACATCCTGAAAACCTTGTCTCTTTTCTTGAAGATTTTTTCTCCTTTGAAGTTGCTAAATGAGTTTAAAATTAATTTGAAATACCTTTTTTACCCTTTGAGAGACATAAATTAAATTTACAAACCCACTTTTACCATGTTTTAATCCTTTCTGTCACTTGACTGATGCTCTTTATGTCTTTTGCAGGGTTTTGATGTCTTCCTCAAGGCATATTTTCTTCTTCTTTTGTGTTGATGGCTGGCTGAGGGGGTGTAAAGGCCTCTTTCATCCCTTTTACCTTTGAAAACCTGGGAAATTATTCAGAACTGCTGTTGGCATGCTTTTGACAAACTAAAAACACAATTTTTATCTCTTTTTGGCCTTCTTAAGTGTAATCAACTCGAACATGAATTTCTCATCTTTTTCTGATATTTTTGATAGTGAGGTCCCTTTGGAAAGGATGTGAGCATCAGGTTTACCATGTTTTCCCTTGGCCACTTCTGATTTCCGCAAGTGCCACAACATAGGGTTTTTGGTTTGCTTGTCATTGTTTGAACTTTGACACCTCATTTTCTGAATAGTAAACACATGTTTCAACTTGATTTCTCATTTTAATACTTGACCTTATGCTTTCCTTTACCTTGATCATTTGAAGACTTCTGACTACATTTTAGAAACTTAACCTCTTAAACTACTATTCTTCACGAGTTCTCTCTTTTGTGCAGGTGAAACAATGCTACCTTTGACAAACCCTAAGGGACACCTTGGATAACTTTTGGATGCCATCTGCTGTTATGAAGGAGGACTTATCATCTTTCTTGGACCTATTTCTATCCATCTTTCCAAAATCTTAGGTTTTAGGGCTATTAGAAAAAATTAAACAATGTTGTCTTCGAAGTTCTCTACAACCTTTCAAAATTCATTTATTATTTTTGAAAATCTTCAATGTGTACTTGGTGGAGTTGAGGTGACTTTTGTCCTTGTGGTTCTTGTACTGGCTTCATGCTTTGGAAACACTGTTTTGTCAACCAATCACAAAAACCATGATTCTTTTTAAGCACATGCCTGCTGCCTTTCTCTTGGTTGTGGATGCTTTCTTGTGATGATTTCATCCCATTACCTTACATCTTTTTATGTTGATGGCAAACTTGATTATTTTTTGTAGAAATGTGAACAAGGGAAACTGTCCCTTGCAGAATTAGTGCTTTGGCCAAGGAGGCCTTCCTTGAATGGATTTTTGATCATTTTTGGACTAATTCACTTGCCTTCTTCTCCTTTGAATTGTAGTCTCTTTGCACAGGAAAAACAGAGATTTTTAGAATACCAAATCCACCCTATGACCTGTGAAACCCTAGGTGACGTAGTGGAAGGTTCCTTGGACTTGGATTTTGACTCAAAACTTATAATTTGGGATCTTTAGGTGTAAAACATGGTTTTTGATAGACTGATGTGTTGAAGATCCAAAATATAATGTACTTGATTTATCTAAAGAGGCTACAACGCTAGTTTTGAGACCATCAATTCTTGAGGTATTTTGGAGATATAAGAGAGCTGATTGATTAGTGGTATTAGGCAGCAGTGGAGGGGTTTAAGCTAAAACAAAAACAGGGTATTGAGGCCAAAGGTGACACAACAAAGAAAAAATGAGTGACATGAGCCCATGATGGGTCTTTTGGGATGGGTGAGTTGAGCTTGACATAATGAGATGATGAAATAGTGAAAAAAATATCTTAAGGATGATGAAAGCAGCGAGATTTCTAGAACTCACAATGTTCATGAACTTTGTTTCTAGAAATCTAGGGCAAGCATTTAGTCATCTAAAAAGGCAAAAATTATTGATGACTAACACAACTCTATGTTTCTTCACTTGTGTAAAGAAGGTCACGAGTTCAATCCCAACTAATATGACGTCTAAAATTCTGTTTTACCTTCCTCGATTAAGTTCGCATATCAAAATTTTTTAAGGAAATTGTTTACATGCTTGAGGTTGTTGGCTCAACCTCGATTACTATCAAGCAAGAAATTTATTTTATTCTATTCCACACTGAAAGTTTCATTTTATTGGAAAACTAATCAACCGTGGAAGTTTAGCTTGTTTCTCCATAGCTAGACAATAGTCATTTTGTAGAATGTGGCATAAAAGGGTTTTTATGTAGATATGTTAATTTATCATATGGGTCCATATGTTTTTTTGTGAGTTTTTGGAATCAATATTTTCCCAAATTGGAATCAGAAAGAAGCGTAGCAATCAAGGCTTGGAGGTGGATGTTTTTAGATACTTAAAAACCCTTGATGATAGAAATTTTATCGCCAAAATATATTTTTCATATGTTAAGGGTCTATGAGCAAGTTATAGAGGTTTTGGATACATTAATAAAACAATTTCCAAGAAGAGGATTTGATTGAAAATATTGATGAACTTGTTGAGCTGAGCATGTGCAACCTTTGGGACAGTGTGTGGCGTTAATAAGGTTATTGATAACAGTGACTGAATAATAGAGCATTGGATGTGTAGTGTAGTGGCTAAGAAACATAATCTATTTTGTTATCTTATCTTAAAGGTGGTTGGGTGGTGCACAGAGGAGACCAAAGAATCCTTTAGGTTGTACCATGAGAACATCATCTATCTTCAGGGTGGTAGAGTGGTGCTAGGCTAGAAAGTTGGTGATTGCAGGGTGTTAGTGCATCCTTTTAGTTGGAGCTAATAAAATCAGGGGGTCGGTGCAACCTTCTAGTAATTTCTGGTAAATCAGGAAGTTGGTGCTTCTTATTGATGTAATCTTCAAGATATATATTAAAATTATTTCGTGGTTTTCTCCTGTTTGGGTTTCCATGAAAAAAATGGTGTTTTTGTATAATGCTATGCATTGTTGAATGGTGTTTTTAATTTTTAATGTTTTAATTAAAATTGTAAAAAGTGGTTAAAATTGATTCACCCCTTACCCACCCCCCCTTTCTTAGTGTTGGTGAATATTTCAACAAAATCAAAGCAAAGAAAAAGGCTTAGTAAAGGGTGGAAAAAGAAATGTTGAGGAAAGTGTAACTCAAGTAGATGTAAACATGTTATGAACCATGCACATTAAAAAATAATGAGTCAAAGAAAACATCCCATTTTGAGAGTGGAACTTCCTTTTACAATGAATACAACACAAAACAAGATATAATGATCCTAATACTAGGTCTCCTTGGTGTGTGTATATATAGGAGACAAAGGGTACAATTATAATGAAAGGTTTTAGGATATATAAGAATATAATAATATAAATGTAATAACCCAATATATAAGGTTTAATAAGGGGTTTTAGGGTTAACACAGGGTGGGGCTTAACATGCCTCTCCTTTTCAAATAAGTGTTTTTCTCAACGCTTGACCAAATACAGGTGTTTATGCATGAATAACTAATTTATTCATTGCACCTCTTCCACTAGTAGGTTCTTCCATTTGATGAGGTACTTTGTAATTGCTCAATTTCTTGGCTACTTAATATTTGTATAATAGATTATTCATGATTCTAGTATGATTTTCCCTTCTTTGTTAATATTTAGTAAAATAGTTTGGACTGAGATATTTTCACTTATTACCTTCTTTAAGAAAAAAACTTGGAATATTTGATGTACACATGAAGATCGAGGCACCAGTTTGTAGTCCATACTTCCAATACTTTGCAACACCTTATAAAGGCCATAATACCTCAATGTTAATTTATCAGGCCACATATGCCATGAACCATCCTTTTTTGTAACAATCATCATTAGTGGAGAGAAAGCTCTTTTTTGAGGTTTAATGATGTTAGCAATTAACACTCCTTGAATCAAATGCTCAATCTCACCCTTTTTTGCATATGGATACCTATAATGGCTAATGTTAGGTGGTACACTTTTAAGTTTCAAATGCATAGCATAGTCATTGTATTTAGCAGATGGAAGACCTTTAGGTATCTCACTCAATACCTTGGAATGGTTGTTGATAAATTTTCAAAGATCCCCTAGAAAAGAGTATATAGATGTTTGAACATCTTATGAGTATAATTGTGCAATTACACCATGGTGTCCCTTTTAGAGCATTTTTGTCATGTTATTAGAGCTTATCACTTTAGAGGGTTTCCCTTGGATATCTCTAAGCTCAATTTTTTTTCCTTGTGAGGAAAATATCATGAAAGATTTGAAAAATTAAGGGTTATTGTTCCAAATTATTGTAGCCATTGGATCCCTAATACAACATCAACACCACCATTTGGCTTGCACTTATGGGACTATCCAATAAATACTCCCCAATATTCAACTTAATACTATAGCACTTACCCAAACCATTTATGGTACCTCCATGTGAAATAATTACTCTTAAGTGAGGAGAAATGGCCTCTCAATTCCCTATTAGCCATAGGGTGGAGGTGGTTTTCTTTGAAGTTCCTTGATGGTTGGGGTGGAGGATTTCTCCTTGGATTCTTGAAAGGAGTATTTCTGAAGGCCTTTCTTGTTATGGTTATTTTGTAGTGGGATTTTGAATTTTCTAGGATGGATGGAACCACTATGTTGTAATTTAAAGCGTGAATATAATATACTTATGTATTCCCTGTGTTATTGTTGACTACTTAAATAGTTGGGGGGTGGAGGTGGGAAAACCTCTAAAATCCCTGTTTCAACTAGTAGTTGGAGTTTGATTCCTAGATCAAAATTCCCCTCAGTGTCTAGAATATGGCTCAGGGGTGACAACTGCAAGTGAGGATTGGCTATAGCTTATCTATGGTTGGGTGGAGAGTCATTTTCCCAGACTTAGTTTCCCAAATTTCAACTCAAAATAAATATCGATATTGTATATAGTGGGGAGGAGAACCTAATTTCGATGTCGTGTATCATAATATGATGTATTTTAATATCATATATTGTAATATCTTATATCGTAATTTGATATGTCGTAACACTCCATCACACCATTAATTAGTGACCCTAGGCATGGGGATAGTCCTAATTCACATGGGGGATATGAGACATAGAAAAAGGTCCAAGATAGGTGCCAATAAGGCACTCAAAACATCGTTGGTGGGTGACGAGTTGAACTTCAGTAATACAAGTGAAAATGGAAGCCTTAGCCCTAAGGACTGGGTTGTATAACCATATGACCACATATTGTAGCTGAGGGTAGAAGGAAAACTCGAATGGATGGCAGGAATTGATTATGAAACCAATGGTTGATAAAAATAGTGCGATCGTCTCCCTTGTGATGTCAATGAGGGTAGGGGTGTGGCACTATTGAATGATAACCATTAGATGAGTCGAGCACATATAGGTCATTCGATTCCGCCCTAGAACTATGAGGTCAAACTATGATAGTGACGTCCCTCCCCTTGTGACACTAGTGAGGAAAGGGGGGGTGGCACTATTGGTTATGTGTCATCAAATGGATTAAGCGTGCGTGAACCATAGAATCTGTAGCCTAGAAACTCGAAGTAGATCCATGGTAGAAATGCCCCCCCCAATGATACGCCCACATGTAATGGTGGTGAGTAAAACAGAGAATAAGGTCTTGAGACATGCCATGTGGGGACCATGTGGGTGACACATGGCATGAAAATAGAGGTGGCATATTTGATTTAATAAGGCTTTAGAAGACCCTAACTTTTAATCTTGGAGTTTGATTTGGAAAAAAATTATATCATTGGAAAAGTATCGTTGAGAGAAATATAATGATGACATCCAAATTGAGTTTTCGAAACTTGAAATAAGTAAAAAAAAAATCCTCATTTCCCTAAATATACCAAGGAAGTTGGGTTATTATATAATCGCCATAGTATATAGTCATGAATATATATATATATATATATATATATATATATATATATATATATATATATTCAACCTTCTTCCATCCAACAACCCATGTTAATATACATTCAGCCCTCTATGATCCGACAACCTACTTTAAATAGTTCAATCAATGGCCATTAATTAAAAAAATGACCTCCCTGCTTGTGGTCCTACGCCATCTGATGGCCCTCGAAAATTATATATCGATGGCTAGGATTTGAACGCACCACAACCCCCCCTTGATAATGTCACAAGGGGAGGCATCGTTATCACGTATCTACTTCAAGATTTCCAGTTGCAAATCTAGTGGTTCGTGTGCACTCGATCCATCCTACGGCGCACTACCAATAGTGCCAACTCCTCCTCGCTCGCTAATATCAAAAGGAGAGGGGCGTCACTATCATGGTTTCACCTCACAGTTCTAGTGTGGAATCCAACATTTTGCACATGTTTGAATCATATGATAGTTGTCATTTAATAGTTCCATCCCCCTTCCCTGGGGTTGGGGGGGTCGCTTTATTTTTATCGATGGTCAATTTCATAATTCAATCCACATTGTTCATTTGAGTTTGGCTTTTGCCCTCAACCACGATATGTGAATATATGGTCCTATGGCCCGAACCTTAGGGCTATGGTCTCCATTTTCACCTGTTCGTTGTGATTCAACTCGTCACCCACTAGCAATGTTTTGGGCACCTTATTGACACCTCTCTTTGACC
Source organism: Pinus albicaulis (assembly GCA_034641835.2). Classification (NCBI taxonomy): domain Eukaryota; kingdom Viridiplantae; phylum Streptophyta; class Pinopsida; order Pinales; family Pinaceae; genus Pinus; species Pinus albicaulis. The sequence continues at coordinate 814,574,101 of CM076576.1, read as the reverse complement.
TTCCACCAGGTCACATGCCCACCATGTGACTGAGGACTATCCCCATGCCTAAGCTGACTAATTCATGGTGCTATGGAGTATTACAACATACCATATTATGATATATCCTATTACAATATAACATATTAATATATATCATATTACAATATATGATATCGAAATTAGGTTCTCCACCACACAAACTCTCTGAGGATTAACGTTACATCTAGTCATGGCCTCAACATATGAATATGCAAGAGCATATTTTATTTCTCGGGCTTAAGGCATAGTTTCATATACAGAGGATAAGTTAAAGATAAACACTTCTACATTAAGCCTATTTAACAATATAGAGGGAAATTTCAAATACAATATTTTACCATACACCATTAACATAACATGTTTAACTGTGATTATAACCATGGCTAAATAAATTAGGCATTATGCCTAGAATCTCAAAAAACTCAACTCAATGACCTTGCTCATATATATACACATATGTATTTATGCACTTCTATAATACATGTGCATATTCTCCTTCCTGCACACAACCATTAGTATAAAAATTCCTTGTATTTTTATGTTCATGGAAATGAGGTCCATACACCTCAGATTATAAGTCATACTGATGAATTTAATTAGTGTAGGAATGATGACACAATATATATATATATATTTAGCCTTCTTCCATCCAAAAACCCGCGTTAATATACATTCTCCCCTCTATGATCCGATGACCTACTTTAAATAGTTCAATCAATGGCCATTAATTAAAAACATGACCTCCTTGCTTGTGGTCCTACACCATCTGATGGCCATCGAAAATTATATATCAACGGCTAGGATTTGAATGCACCAACCACCCCCCCCCCCCCCCCCTTGCTAACATCACAAGGGGAGGCATCGTTATCACGTATCTACTTCAAGATTTCTGGTTGCAAATCTGATGGTTTGTGTGCGCTCGATCCATCCAACGACGCACTACCAATAGTGCCAACTCCCCCTCCCTCGCTAATATCAAAAGGAGGGGGGCGTCACTATCATGGTTTCGCCTCACAATTCTGGTGTGGAATCCAACATTCTGCACATGTTCAAATCATATGATAGTTTTCATTTAATAGTTCCATCCCCCTTCCCTGGGGGTGGGGGGGTTGCTCTATTTTTATTGACCGCCAATTTCGTAATTCAATCCCCATCGATCATTCGAGTTTGGATTTTTCCCTCAACTACGATATGTGAATATATGGTTCTATGGCCCAACCCTTAGGGCTATGATCTCCATTTTTGCCTGTATTGTTGTGATTCGACTCGTAACCCACTAGCAATGTTTTGGGCACCTTATTGACACCTCTCTTTGACCTTCCACCAGGTCACATGCCCACCATGTCACCGAGGACTATCCCCATGCCTAATCTCACTAATTTGTGGTGCTATGGAGTATTACGACACACCAGATTATGATATATCCTATTACAATATAACATATTAATATATATCATATTACAATATATGATATCGAAATCATGTTCTCCACCCTACAAACTCTCTGTGGATTAACGTTACATCTAGTCATGGCCTCAACATATGAATATGCAAGAGCATATTTTATTTCTAGGGCTTAAGGCATAGTTTCATATACAAAGGACAGGTTCGGGATAAGCACTCCTACATTAAGCCTATTTAATAATATAGAGGGAAATTCAAATGCAATATTTTACCATACACCATTAACATAACATGTTTAACTGTGCTTATAACCATGACTAAAAAAATTAGGCATTATGCCTAGAATCTCAAAAAACTCAACTCAATGACCTTGCTCATATATATACACATATGTATATATGCACTTCTATAATATATGTGCATATTCTCCCTCCTGCACATAACCATTAGTTTAAAAATTCCTTGTATTTTTATGTTCATGGAAATGAGGTTCATACACCTCGGATTATAAGTCATACTGATGAATTTAATTAGTGTAGGAACGATGACACAATTTTTTGTGTACATGCCCATTGTGTCTCGAGTCATCACTATTTCCACTCATTATTTAAGCTTAATATTTAATCAAATTGACATAAATGATCATACATTCACCTAGTGTTTATCCACACCAATGATACAATTGTAATCATTATGCATGCACACACACACACACACATAGGTGTGTGTGTGTGTGTGTGTGTGTGTGTGTGTGTGTGTGCATACCTTTCTCTTGCATAAAGAATGTTAGTACAGGACCACAACCACAAGGAATCAGTTATCATAATCTCATTCCTCTAACCACAGGAAAACCATGCACCTTTCATGAAAAATGCAAGATTGACTTAATACTATAAACATAAATTTCATGGAAAAGGTTATATATGAAGATACTTATATTGAGTTGAAAATTGGGCAACTAATTCTGGGACAACGACTCTCCGCCCAACCATAAATAAGTTGCAACCAGTCCTCACTTGCAATTATCACCCCAAGCTAGATTCCAAAGGTTGAGGGGAATTTTTCTCTAGGGATCAAGCTCTAACTACTAGTTGAAACAAGGATTCTATAGGTTCTCCCACCTCCACCCTCCAAATTTTAAAGAAGTCAACAATAGCACAGAGAATCCAAAGTCCTGTTATCTCCATCCTTTAAATCATAAGGGAGTGGTTCCATCCATCCTAGAAATTCCAGAATCACACTACAAAAAAAACCACAACAAGAAAGGCCTTCAAAAATCCTCCTTTTAGGAATCCAAGGAGCAATCCTCCACCCCAGCCATCAAGGAACTCATGAGAAAACCATCTCCACACTTTGGCTAATAGGGAATGGAGAGGCCATTTATCCTCACCTAAGAGTAATTTCTTCCTAACTTCTTTCCAACTTAAACAGATATCCCATTTTTTTCTCCTTTGTTGCAAAAATTCAAGATGCTTGTTGTCGACCCTTCATGGGTTCTCTTTTTTTTTTCAAGGAAAAAAACAGAGACCCATCTCGCTTTTCAATTCACAAGTTGTGTATGAAATTTCCTAGCCAGCATTAGACTCTAGGAATGTTCTCCTTTGCCTCCCATGTACCACATTGTTCGAATGCGCTTACTGGAATTTTTCCTCCTTTTTTTTTTCAAAGGTTATCCTCTCCTTTTCTAGATAGCACCTGACTCCAATACCACGTTCTCCTTCACATACTGGGTTGATCAATTGATCTTCTTTTCCTTTTTCCCTTATGTAGTCTCAAATTGAATAGTTTTCATAAGAAGAGTTAGATCAGTAAGCCATTTTTAAGCGTCAAAATCATAACCAACATTGTCAACATAGTAAAGAATTAACTTGAAAAGCTCTATTTTCTTGAAAAATGCAGCAAGAAAGTCTCAATTTGATTTTTCCTAGGTCAAATTGAGAAATTTTGAATTTCCACATCATCAAACAACTTAGATGTAGTTAAATTGTGTGACATGACTCTTTTCACTCAGTTAGCTTAGTAAATTTGAGTTATATGGTTTGGAGTTCAGTTAAGTATGCGTGATTGCTAATTTGTAGCAATAAAGGTTAGTTATTTCAAGTTGTTTTCAGTTAAACTAGTTCTAACTATTGGAGGAACTAGTGGAAGGTCAGTTGTGCAATGGGACAATAGTCTAACTCAGTGATCATCCATTTAACTAATCAATCAGCCCAAAATAGCTAGTGCATGCAGAGAATTTGAGCTCCCTTGCTATGGTGGAGATTCCAAGGCAATGTAACATCAATTGTAGACTAGTCTTGAGTGTATAAGTGGTGCATGCAGTCAAATGATCAACATTAGGAATTGTGCAATAAATTGGAGGTGAATTCCTAAATAATAAAGGTTAATTTCCTCAAGAATTGCGCAAGGAAATAGGGGCTCAAGCATAGGCTTAAATTGACTGAGTCTGGGTCAGAGCTTCTCAGTGAGAAAAGAGATGGTTTATTCAGTTGTAGGTTGAGATTAGATTGAGCTAAAAATTGTAATACATATATATTCATCATATTAATGCAATCAAATATAAGGGGATTTTAGCAGTTTCTTTCCTTTGGAAAAATATTGTGTGCGTGTGTGTTATTTATCATTTCATGTTTGTGATTGATTTTCCAAATTGTGAATTGAATTCCACAAAGAAATATAGTAGGATTGTGTCTTGTGATTTAGATTAAAATTTCATGATCAGTTTCAATTCTACACCATAATTTATACATGGTATCATATCATGATTCAAATTAGAACAAGAATTTCTAAGTTGTTTTTCAGGAGGCTCGAATTTGCAGTTAAATGTAGCAGGATATCTTCAGAGTTCGGAAGATGACCTTCAATGGGATGATACTAAATTATGCCTTCGAAGGAAGCTCAAATTTGATTACATGGAAGGACCACATGGAGGTAGTGCTTGATGAAAATGGCTTGCTATAATAAATCAAGAATGATGTTGCAAAACTACAAGCATCTAATGCACGAAACATAGGCCAATGGAAGAAATATGTAGTCAAGGTGAGGAGAATAATCTTGGAGGGAGTGTGAGACCACATTGTCTCAAAAATCCATGGGAAATAAACTCCTTTCGCAAGTGGAAGGCACTGACAGAGCTTTTCAATAATAGTAGTGACCACAGGAAACTGGCACTCAAGGATAAATTTAGAAATATCAAGATGTATAAGAATGACACTAGTGCGCAGTATCTGATCTTATTTACGCAAGTTCGTGATGAGCTTGGCGGGGTTGGTGTAAATTTTGCATAAGATGACTTGGTAAGCCTAGCTCTTCTAGGCCTTCCCAAAAGCTAGCATAACTACCAAGACACGGTGAATGGGAGGGAGAAATTACCGAATTGGGAACTATTATCGTCTGATTTAGTATAAGAGGAGATCACACAGAATACCAGAGATGGGAATTCATCTAAGGGCAAGGATGAAGAAAAAATTTTGTTGGTTAGAAAGGGAAAAAAAGGAAAAGGGATTAAATCTCAAACCAAACGAGAATCCAGCCAAGGGGGAAAGAAGAAAGACTTGTCCAAATTAAATGCTTCAATTTTCATGAACTTGAGCATTATTCCATGAAGTGTCCACACAAATTAGAGAAAGAAAAACTCAATAGGAGCATTAATACAATCCTTGGCTTCACAATTCAAACTTGACTACATCCTTATCGCATGCGTGGCCAACACAAAGATGAGCATGCGGTACTTGGACTCAGGTGCATCGTTCCACATGATAGGGTGTAGATATTTTTTTAGTAACTTGGAGCAAAAATATATCTAGATGCACATTAATTTGGGGGACAACGAAAGGTATATCACAACTGGGATTTCTACAGTCACCTTTCATAGGGAGTCGAGATTCACTCCACGATTCAAGGATGTCATGTTTGTTCCAAGCCTAAAGAAAAATCTCATATTTGTAGCAGTGTTGGAAGAAAATGGTTATGATATGATCTTCAACAAAGGGAAATAATTCCTAAGACACATAACAACTAGACAGGTGAAGCAGATCGGGGTTCATGTGAAGAAATTGTACAACCTAGATGTGGAAGACTGTGTTGCATTAAGCAGTAAGGTGGAGAAAGTGCCGAGTCACGATGTCAGTGAACTTTGGAAAAAAATACTCTTCAATTTGAATCATGGTGCCTTAAATATAATGCAACAAGTAATCACAGGCATCCCTAAAGGAGCACTCGAGCAACATGATGTCTGCAAAGGTTGTATCTTGGGTAAGTATGCAAAATCTGCATTCCATGATCAGGACAACAAAGCACATGTAGTCTTGAAAAGCATCCGCTCTAATGCTTGTAGACCTTACTCGACAACCTCCACTACTAGACAAAAATATTTTGTCATTATTATTAATGACATATCAAGAAGTGTTGGATCTTATTCATTCATAAGAAGGATGAGACATTCCCCAAGTTTATAGAATTCAGGGCACTGGTTGAGAAAGATATTGGCAAGAAGGTGAAGGCTCTTAGGAGTGATAATGGAGGTGATTATGTTTCTAATAAATTCAATAATTTATGTGTGAAATAAGGCATTCAAAGAGAGCTAACAAAACCCCACAACCCACATAAGAATGGGATAGTTGAGAGGAAGAAATAAAGTATTGTGGGAGCAGTTAGAGGTATGTTACATGACCAAGTCCTACCATTGCATTTGTGGGAAGAGGCATGTAACAAAAAAGTATATTTGCAGAATTGGAGTCCTCATCAGATTCTTGGAATGATTACATCGGAGGAGGATTTCTCGGGGATAAAGTCAGATGTGTCTCACTTCAGGATTTTTAGAGTCTTTTTTTACTGTCATGTCTCCAAAGAATCAAGGAAGAAGCTTTAGAAGACAACTGAGTTGGGAGTTTTTTTCTTGTTACACCGAAACTCCTCACAAATGCCACATGTACTTACCTTCCCTCAGAATGACAATTGTGCGAAGGGATGTAAAGTTTGATGAGGAGAAAGCGATGCGGTGATCTCTTGAGAGGGAGCTTCATATCCCACCAGAAAATGATATTTTAGCTCCAAAGGAGCCTCAGGAAGTTGTGGAGTAGCCACAAATTAAGGAGAAAAGAGTGGATATATCCACTCAAGTAGAAACATCCAAAGAAAGTATAAAAATAACTAGGGAAGTTGATAGACTTGTGAAGGATGCAAAGGAGAATGTGGGAGTTACTTCGAATTTGTGCAGACGGAGGAGTTCACTTGAGAGTTACATTGGCTACATGGCTCTAATCACTGAGCTTGTAGATACTAAGCCATATTATTTTGAGGAAGCAGCTGAGCAGCTTGTTTGGGTTGATGCAATGGTGGAAGAATATGAATCCATCATGAAGGATGGCGTTTGGGAAGTGGTCCCATGACTGGTAGATAAATCAGTTGTGGGTTCGAGATGGATATTAAAGGTTAAGCATGCAACAAATGGAAGCATAGAGAATTATAAGGCCATATTTTTTTCCAAAGGATTCTCTCAAGTTGAGGGAATTGACTATGAGGAGACCTTCTCTCATGTAGCAAGGTATTCATCCATTAGATCAATTCTTGCACTGGCTACGCAGATGGGGTCAAAGACCCACTAGATGGATGTAAAAACAGTCCTCAATGGTGATATTGAGGAGGAGGTTCACATTGAGAGACCAAAAGGTTTTTAGACATTTGATTAGTGCAGACTCAAGTGAGTGTTTTACGGTCTCAAACATGCACCCCGTGTTTGGTACACCAGGATCGATAGTTATCTCACTGGTTTGGGCTTCACCAAAAGTGAAGCGGATGCAAACCTATATCATATTTTGGTAGAAGATAAATTTCTTATTATTGTCTCATATGTTGATGATTTTATTTTGACTGGTGATGAGCAGTTGATCAGATCTTGCAAGGAGGACCTTGCAAGAGAATTTTAAATGAAGGAGATGAGTCTCATGCACTACTTCCTTAGGTTGGGAGAATGGCAAGGCAATGGGGAACTATTTGCATCTTAAGGAGAGTATGAAAATGAGATACTACATAGATTTTTCATGGATATTTGTAACCCCACGGAGACACTTGTAGCGACCAACTAGAGGAAGTAGGATGCCACTTTAGGTGAAGAGGTGGATGCTACCATTTACCAACAGTTAGTGTGTTCATTGGTGTGTGTTGTGAACACATGACCAGATATGTGCTATGCATTCAACCAATTGAGACAATCTATGGTTAGTTTGACCAAATTGTATTGGAATGAAATGAAGCATGTTTTATGGTATCTTAGAGGCACTACCCAGTATGGATTGTGGTACAGAAAAAAAGAGGGAGTGAAGTTGTGTGACTTCACAAATGTAGATTGGGTAGGGAGTGCATCCGACCAAAAGAGTACATCTAGTGGAATTTTCAGTTTTGGACCTACAATGGTTTCCTGGTACAGTAGGAAGAAAATATCTATGGCACTCAACTCGATAGAAGCATAATACAAGGTTGAAATTCAAGGAGCATGTGAGGCGATCTAGATGAGAAAGATACTTGTGCGACTATTTTGTCAGATGATCGATCCAAATGTGATCTATTGTGATAATAATATTTTCATTAAGCTCTCTAAGAATTTGGTATTTCACAATTGATCCAAGGATATAGATATCTGGTATCACCATATACGAGACTGTGTGCAGAGATGGATAATGTTGCTACGATACATTCTGACAGAGGAAGAAGATGATGACATTTTGACAAAGGCTTTGTCAAGGGGGGATTTCAAGTTCCACAGGTGCAAGATAGGGGTGGTTGATAATCCCTTTCTTGCTGAGAGGGAGTGTTGAAAAATGCAGCAAGAAAGTCTCAATTTGATTTTGCCTTGGTCAAACTGAGAAAATTTGAATTTCCACATCAACAAACAACTTGGATCCTATTAACTTGTGTGACATGGCTATTTTCAATAAATTATCTTAGTAAATTCAAGTTAGAGGGATTGGATTTGATTTAAGCATATGTGATTTCTAATTTGTACCAATCAAGGTTAGTTATTTCAAGTTGTTTTCAGTTAAACTAGTTATAACTGTTAGAGGAACTAGTGGAAGGTCATTTGTGCAATGGGACAACAGTTTAACTCAGTGATCATCCAGTTGACTGATCAATTAGCCAAAAATAACTAGTGTGTGCAGATAATTTGAGTTCCCCAGTTGTGGTGGAGATTCCAAGGCATTTTAACATCAGTTGTAGACTAGTCTTGAGTGTACGGGTGTTGCATGCAGTCAGGTGATCAACCTTGGGAATTGCACAATGAATTGGAGGTAAATTCCTAAATAATTGGGACCTAATTTACTCAGGATTTGAAAAAGGAAATAGGGCCTCAAGTAGAGGTATAAATTGACTAAGTCTGGGTCATATCTTCTTAGTGAGCAGAGAGATAGGTTTTTCAGTTGTAGGTTGATCTCAGATTGTGATAGAAATTATAATACATCTCTATTCATCATATTAATGCAAGTAGGCATAAGGGCTTTTAGCAGTTGCTTTCCCCTAGAAAAATATTGTGTGCATTTGTGTTATTTCTCATTTCATGTTTGTGATTGATGTTCTAAATTGTGAATTGAATTCCACATAGCATTAAAGTAGGGTTGTGTCTTGTGATTTAGATTAAAATTTCATGAGAAGTTTAATTTCTACACCATAATTTCTACATATTTATATCAAAAATAATGTTGGGAGGCTTTATGTGAGACACCACACTACCTCTCAAGGTACATAGTTCATCCAGATGTTCACTAGATATGTCCTTTTAATATTATTCTTATTTTGGATTTCCAATCCTCAATGAACATCGGTCCTCTTCGACCACTCTTATCTTAAATACTTGTCCAATCCTCAAAGAGTTTCGGTCAACAAGACTGCTTCCTATAATGGATTCTATATACTAAATTAGTATCAATATTAGATGCTTATCCAATCCCCCATTCTCCTTCCTAGTGCCTTCGCTAAGACTTATGGTTATTAGTCCTGGTATAGTGCATGACACATGGAGAATATGATGTCTTTAACATAAATCCATCTCAACCTAGAGAGGAGGTCCACATTCCTTTTTTATTGAGGAATATATACTTGCTCCTAAAAATTAGAGAGTCATATCTCTCTTTAGACATGAAAGTGAGCTTCATCATTCTTATAAACATCAAGTTATCTCTTCGTATTTCTACCTCTTAATCCCAAGATGATGTAAACATATTGACCATACAATCCTTCAAGGATTACAAAAACCAACCACTCAATCCATGTATCGATTGAATTGAGTTCCAAACTGACAATTGTAGATATACTTGCCTCAACTTTACTTCTGCAAAATCCTTCTAGGTAGAAAAAACATATATTGACCAAATAACCAAAACCAAGAAATCAATATCAAAATTACCTCAATATGATGGCCTCTTCAGATTCTGGTTACTTTTGAGATTAACATATTTTCACATGGTCTATCTTTATCTTTTACCAAATATTCTTATCCATGCTAACCACTTGTAATCAAAGTGCCCATGGAACAAACTGACCAGAAATATCACAATTTCTTCTTCATTGGAGTTGTCATTATCAACTCATTTTATTTCTGCAGAAAACCATGTTTAATGTTCATTAATATCATAATGTCTAAGTTATGTAAGCTTGTGGAAGATTCTTGATCTTTAACCATTCCAAGGTATGCCAAACTTCTTCTTCCAAGCATCGAGTAACTATATGGAAGACTTACCGAATACATTTTTATAACCAACTCCTTTTGCAATATTCTTTTACATATGAACTCTACCTTAGAGAAGAGTTACTTAAAAATATGGACACCTTTTTTTCCATACAAACATATAGCCATAATTTTCTTTGAATGATATTGTTTCCAACCTTATTGAAGGTATGCTTACCTCTAAAGGATAAATACTTTAATTCTTCCTCTCAAACTACAACTCGACCATCTACTTACATTCATCCTGCAAGACTATTATTTCCATACTAATTGGAATATATATCATTGACAATGCTTCTTCCAAGAACCTTCCAAAATGATGGTGTAGAAATTATACAAAAAATATGTATACCAATGGATTCAATTCGATCATGCGATATGCTAAAGAATATACTAAATCCTTCTACAAATTAATTGCGAAAAATAAACACGATCGCCATTCACACCAAGTAAAAGAAAGAATCAAATAAATCCACAACACATATATTTTTCCTAGGGAAAGCTTGCTGCTCAAAACCCCTCTATCTTCTATTGTATATTCAACCAAGGAATCATGGAACAATACAATGCACTTTTCTCACAAGAGTCTGATGCACTCTACCAACTGTCTCACACTGATCTAGACAAAATTGACCAACACTTAGCCAATTTCCTGCCTCTGCTTAGCCTGCCTTTCTTGCACAATTCTTGTAGAATTAAATCCCTATTCTTTAGGAATTTCAGCCTTCCAAAACTGCACAATGCTCATGGGAAATCCTATGGGTGTATTACTGCATGTAGGCATTTTTCTAATAATACAACTGATTGTTAACATCCCTTTAACCTCTATCTCAACTAGGTATTCATCAGAACTGGCATGCATGTAGCTATTAATAGTAAATCATCATTTACTTGACAGATCACTGCATGTGAATTAAATCTTATTTAATTCATTTGACATCTCACTAGTGCAATGATCAGTTACAACTAGTAAACTTATTTTAACTCAATTAATTAAGTTAACTGATTTCTCATGCATTAAACTAATAAACTAACTGCAACTTGGACTCTAAAACAAATAGAATCACTCTGCATGCCTCACCAACCACCCTTAACTAAAATTTCATGAGCTAAATGAGTTTATCATGCTCAGTTAACTATTACAAGTGATTATGAGATAAGATTACAATTTATTGTCCAATTAAATTAAGGGAAAATTAAATTAGACACACATTTCTTGTTGACTTTTCAACACTCCCTCTCAACAAGAAAGGGATTATCAGCTACCCCAATCCTGCCTCTAAGGTATTCGAATTTTCTCTTGGCGAGCGCCTTCGTTAGAATATCTACATCCTGATCCTCCGTGGGAATGTACTTAAGTAAACTAATGTGTCTCTGAACACAATATATGAGATGGTGGTACTAGATGTCAATATGCTTGGACCTGCCATGGAATACTGGATTAACCGAGCGTTTTATGCAACTCTAGTTATCACAATGTATCACTATCGGATCCATTTGATGACCAAACAACCGAACAAGTATATTCCTCATCCAGATGGCCTCACATGCCACCTGACTGGCTTCCATGTACTCTACCTCAGCTGAATTGAGTGCAACTAATCTCTGCTTCCTCTTGTACCAATAAAATGATGTTGATACTATGGTGAAGATCCCTCCTGATGTGCTATTTCTGTCTGATGAACTTCCTACCCAATCTGCATCGGTGAAGTCTTGAAGCTTCACTCCCTCTGTCCATTTGTACCATATTACATACTCTGTAGTGCCCTTGAGATATCTCAAGACATGCTTCCTCGCCTTCCAAAAGAGCTTGGTCAGCTTAAACATAGCTTGACTAAGTTGGTTAACTGCGTAGCATATGTCCGGTCGTGTTTTCACCAAGTACATGAGTGAACCCACAAGTTGCCTGTAAATAGTAGCATCCACTACCTCACCTGAAGTAACATTCTTCTTCCTCCAGTTTCATGCAAGAGGAGTCTCCATGAGTTTACAACTCTCCATGTGGAACTTCCTTAGAATCTCTTTGTCATACTTTCCTTGAGAAACAAATAGCTCCCCATCAAGCTGCCATATCTCCAAACCAAGGAAATAGTGAAGGAGTCCCATGTCCTTCATCTAAAACTCTCTTGCAAGATCCTCTTTGCAAGAAGTTATGAGCTTCTCATCACCTGTCAAAATAATATCATCAACATAAAGTATGATAATCAAAATCTTACCATCAACCACAATCTGGTACAGGTTCACATCTGATTCACTCTTCGTAAAGCCCAACTCGGTGAAATAGCTGTCAATCCTGGTGTACCAAGCACGAGGTGCTTTCTTTAGCCCATACAATGCTCTCTTGAGTCTGCACACATGCGACTCACTGTCAAAGGTCTCAAATCTTCTAGCTGCTCAGTGTACATGTCTTCCTTAATAAATCCATTGAGAAATTCAGTATTCACATCCATCTAATGTATCTGCCACCCCATCTGCACTAAGAGTGTAAGGATAGATCTAATCGATGAGTACCTCGCAACTGGTGCAAAATTATCCTCATAGTCAATCCGCTCAACTTGTGAGAATCCCCGGGCTACAAATATAGCCTTGTAATTCTCCACACTCCCATATGCTACCTACTTCACCTTATAGATCCATCTAGATCCAACCACTGATTTCCCAACTGGTCTTGTGACTACTTCCCATGCACTGTTCCTGACGATGGAGTCATACTCCTCAACCATGGCGTCAACCCAAGTTGGTTGCTACACTACTTCCTAAAAATAGGATGGTTCTGTCACAATTCACTTGCTCATAAGAGCCATGTATTGGGTAAACTTGTGTGGAGATTGTCTCTGTCTGCATAGTGATGTAGGTGCTCCTATATGTTCTGCCGCATCAAGTCTCAATATATCAGCTTATGTGGTGCACCTCCTACCATTTCTAGTGGATGACTCTGCATGAGTGTTTTTTGCCACTCCATGATCCTCTACATGTGGCTGCTCCACATCTTGAGGTTCATCCTTTGGAACCAAGAGTTCCTCATATGCATGAAAATCAAGCTCCCTCTCAAGGGACAATCTCATGGCTTTATCCTCATCAAATTTTACATCACGTCTGACAACAGTCATCGTGTTGTTCGAAAAATACACCCAATAGTTGTGGGGAGTATCAGTGTACCCCAAAAATATCCCAATCTTAGTTGTTGGTTCTAGTTTCTTTCTGGAATCTTTGGTCACATGGAAATAGATAGATGTGGCAAAATTTTAAAATATGAAACATTAAGTTTCTTACCAGAAAAATAATCTTATGGTCTACTCATACCAAGTATCCAATGAGGACTACGGTTCTACAAAAATACCGTTGTGTTGCATGCCTCTGCCCACAGATGCAACGGTAGGCCCTGATCATGTAACATCGCTCATGCCACACCCACAATTGTTCCGTTCTTTCTTTCTACAACCCCATTCTGTTGTGGGGGTATGAGGCACAATCAACTCTCTCTGAATTCCTTTGTTGGAAAAACATTTCTTGAATTCATTGGAGATGTACTCACCACCATTGTCTCTCCTTAGAGCCTTCACATGCTTCCCTGTATCTTTCTCACCCAGTGCTTTGAACTCAAAAAATTTTGAGAACGTATGATATTTATTCTGCATGAAGTAGATCCAACACTTTCTAGAAAAATCATCAGCAAAAATCACGTAATACATGTGCTTTGCTGTAGACGCTGTAGAGAATGGTCCACGCACATCTGAGTGAACTTTCTCAAGGATTTTCGCTACTCAGTTCTCCTTCTCGTGAAAATTGGCCTTTGCATATTTCCCCATGGTACATCCCTTGCATGTGTCTATCTGTGCAAGAGTACCCTTTGGAAGCCCTATAAAAATCTATTGCATGACCTTCAAAGCACCATGGTGTAGATGGCCCAATATCGTATGCCATAAATCACCCTCATCCTGGTCCATCACTCTGTCTGCATTACCCATCAATGTTGCGCAACCATCTACATAAAGTTTGTAGAGATTCTTCACATGAATCCAAATCTTCTTGAATTTTCCTGTGGCTTTGTGACGAAGGAATGCTTTCCCTTCACTAAAAGCCACATCATATCCTCTATCCTCCAACATAGAAATTGAAGCTAAATTATTTTTCAAGCCTGGTACATGCATGACATATTTTAATAAGAAAGGTTTACTTGACTATCTCTAGATAGTAACTATACCAATCCTTGTAGCGCTATACCTCCCGTCATCACCCATCTCGATGTGCATCTGAAGATCCTTTTCCTCCAAGCTACTAAAGAGTTCATTGTCTCCCGTCATGTGGAAATATGCACCACTATCCAAGTACCACATTGATCCCATCGCACTAGACACCATGCATGCGATGAGTGAGAAGTCCAACTCGAACTATGAAGCCAAAGCTTCACCTGCTGCAAATCCTGAAGCCTTCTTGTTATTTTTCTTCTTCTGTGGAAAATGAGTGGCATGATGTCCTTGTTCGTGACAGTGAAAACATTTCACTCTGGACATGTCACGTTTCTTGCCTTATTTTCTAGTCTCATATTTTGAATAGGATTTCTTTCCCTTCCCCTTCTTTTCCTTACTAGCCAAGGCACAATTTTCCTCATCATTTTCCTTGGATGAGGATCCATCCCTGGTATTCTGCCTGAATTATTCTTGTACCAAATCCGACCAAAGTTGCTCCCAATCTAGTAGCTTGTCCCTCCCATTGACAGAGTCCTGATAACTATGCCAACTCTTGGGAAGGCTTAGAAGTGCTAGGCTCACCAAGTCATCATCCACTATAGTAATCCGGACACTCCCAAGCTCATATCGACATTGGATGAACTTGGTTAAATATTTCAGAATAGTGTCACCTTTCTCCATTTTGATTTTCCTGAGCTTGAAATTCAGTGCCAATTTTTTTGGTCATTGCTACTTTGAAATAGATCTGTCAAAGCCTTCCACATTGCATATGGAGTCGATTTTCCATGGATACTCAAGAAAATGTGATCTCGTAGTCCCTCTAATAAGATCCTCCTCGCCTTTGCAACCTTCTTTTTCCAAGCATCAATAAGAGCTGTGTCTGCTGCTGCGATCTTGGGAATATCATTATCAATGAATTATTTCAACCCGTTGTCCTATAGAACTTCCTCCATTCTGTCTTTCCATGCAATATAATTAGAACTTCCCTCGAGCGCATATTCCAATCTTAAGCCATTGAAATCCATCTTGATCTGCCTGTCGCACCAAAGAATATTTTTGAAAATTCGAATGTTATTCATCACAAACTCATGTTATTCTCCACTATAGTGATTTCCTGTGCTCTGATACCATGTAGAAATTATACAAACAATATGTATACCAATGAATTCAATCTGATCATGCGATATGCTAAAGAAATATATTGAATCCTTCTACAAATTAATTGTGGAAAATAAACACGATCGCCAATCACACCAAGTAAAAGAAATAAGAAAATCAATCCAAAACACAAATATTTTTCCTGGGGAAAGATTATTGGTCAAAACCCCTCTATATTCTATTGTATATTTAACCAAGGAATCATGAAACAATACATTGCACTCTTCTCACAAGAGTCTATTGCACTCTACCAACTGTCTCACACTTATCTAGAAAAAATCGGCTAACACTTAGCCAATTTCTTACCTCTGCTTAGCCTTCCTTGCTTGCGCAATTCCTATAGAATTAAATCCATATTCTTTAGGAATTTCATCCTTCCAAAATTGTGCAATGCTCATGGGAAATCCTATGAGTGTATTACTGCATGCAAGAAATTTGCTAATAATACAACTGATAGTTAACATCCCTTTAACCTTTGTCTAAACTGGGTCTTCACTAGAACTGACATGCATGCAGCTATTAATAGTAAATCATCAGTTATTTGATAGATCATTGCATGTGAATTAAACTTTGATTTAATTCACTTGACCTCTCACTAGTGCAACAATCAGTTACAACTAGTTAAACTAATTTTAACTCAATTAATTGAGTTAACTAATTTCTGATGCATTAAACTAATACACTAACTGCAACTTGGACTCTAAAACAAATAAAATCACTCTGCATGCATCTCCAACCACCCTCAACTCACATTTAATGAAACTGAGTTTATCACACTCAGTTAACTATTACAAGCGATTATGAGATAAGATTGCAATTTAATTAAGGGAAAAATAAATTAGACACACATTTCTTGTTGACTTTTCAATAGATGGTTCGTATTGGAGGATCTTGATGATCCTTCTTTGCAAGATGATTACCTCTAACATTATGTTAGAAAATTCTTAGATTAATTGTAATGTGCAAGATGATCAAAATTTTCTTATTCTTTGACAGCTAGATGATTTTTCCAAAGTAATTTTATTATGTAGGTTTTAACTCGTGTACCATCATATGCTTCCTTCTATGATGCCATTCTTCAAAAAAATCAAGACTTATTATAGAGAATGAAACTATGCATGCTTACTCTAACTTCTACTTTCTAATAAAAGAAAGAAAAATTGCAAATGAACCTAATATAGATGGAGTTTCCTTTAATAGTAAAGATCCTTGGGATATTCTCCTTTCGGCTTCTTCTCAAGTTCTCCCTTTTCTTCAACTATGTGAGCTTCACTCCTTTGATTCAGTGTCATCACTTTCCTTTATCCTTGTTTCTTCCAAGATGCATTGAGCCCATAGTTCATCAAAAGCAATAGTATCCTTTCTTGAGTAGACACTAGTTTCAAAACTACTCCAATAAGGTGGCAAAGCATTTAATACACATGTAGTCATTTATGAATCAGAAAAAACTTCCACAAGCCCTTACAACAGGTCCCTTATTTGTGAGATCTTCATAATATAAGTGGCCATATCTTCATCCTTTGGTTTCCTTATTCTATATAGTTGATTTCTCAAGGATATATTTTGAGTTGATGTACTTATAGAGTACAACTTCACCAACTTATCATAGATTGACTTATATGACTTCAAATAATCAAAAAAGATAATGAGATGATATTTTATGGATTCAATAAGAATCCTTTGTTCCCTCAGTTCTCTCTTTTTGTACCTTGATAATTCTGGATTCTTCTCTTTGTCTGGTTGAGTAATTTCAACAAGAACATATTCCATGACCTCACTTTCTGTGAGCTCCAAATCAATCCTCTTCTTCCATGATAGGAATTTTGCTGACCCAACGAGCTTGTTGCTTTCCTTGAAAAATTTAGCCATATTTTCTGTAGGTTGAGACATGGAGCACAAAATGGTACTTACTTGTAAAATGAGTGTCCATCTTAATGATGTGTCCAACTATATTGATTCTTTCAATACCTTCAAAGAGATTTCAAAGATGCCCTTGAATGATGACTTCTATGATGCTTTCAATGATAGTGTATTCAAGTAGATGATGTTTCGAGGATTCTTTGATGCTTCCTTTCCTTCAAATATGTCTTCCAATGAGTTTCCTTCAAATTCATGACCTTTCAAGAGAGAGTAGCAACGTTTACTTCAAAATGATGAAGTACAGTCGAGAGCCTTCAACGAGAGCTTATAATATTCTTGCTTCAATAAAAGCTTGATCCTTCTTAAGATGATGAGGTCTTCAATGAAATCTTGATGTAGTAATATTATTTCTAGCTTAATAGGTCTTCTTCCTCTTTCCTTGTGTCCCTTTGAAAATTATTCCCCTTAACAAGCAATTTGTTCTTATGTCAACAAGATGATATCCAAGTTGCCTTCTTCTTCACCTTATATATGATACCATGTTGGAGAATATACTATCGCAATTATAATTACTAGTGAACTTTGGTTATCTTTTTCATGTTCTTTATTAATCATCTTCATCAAATAATTATCAAGAGCGTGAACCATAAAAAATAAGTAAAAGACAGAGGACACAAAATATAGGCTCCAAGCCAGGGAAAAAGCCCTCCAAGGGGAAAACCCAAAATAATCTCTTCTCTTCTTGTAGAATTTGATCAAGTGAGAAAACCAAGACCCAAAAATCAAAGTTAAGACCTCCTCCAAACCCCAATTCAACCCTCTAAATATTCCCTCTTTAAACAAGTCTTAGTCAACAAGGTCAACAAAAGTAAAACATCAAGATCCTTGGGAAAAGAAAAGTTTCATCCCTCTCTTTCAGACATGCAATTCGGACCTGCAATTTTTGGCCTCCCAGTAGCTATAGAAACCATAAAATTAACATGTGTGAGAGAATCCAGGCTCAAATTCATATTTTCTTCTTTTCCTTTGACTTTTCCTTGTTTCCTTTACCTTCACTCTTGCTTCCTTTTCCTTGCTTGCTTCATATCGAACTTGTTTCTTGTGTAGATCGAATGTGTGTCAAATGAGGTCAAAAATACTTCTATATATACACATTTGTGGAGGTCAAATAACCTCTTCTACATTGACTTTTCATTAGAAGGGTTGACTTGTGCTTGGAGGTATTTTTGACTTTCTAGACATAAAATTAATATATTTTACATGTTACATCTTTCCAAATAGGGTTTTTATAGGTCAATTTGGGCATCATTCCCAATGACCTAGTTAACTGGGCATCATCTCCAGGAAAAATGACTAAGGGTCTATCATTACTTATCATTTCAAGTTGCTACATGCCCTAAGGCAAGAACAAGACAAATCAAGCATGAATTTCATCAAGAAAAGGTTTCCATGGTTTGAATTTTATTATATAGCATATGAGAGCTCACCAACGCTGCCTCTAAGGGGAATAAGTGCGTTGCATATGTAGGTAGCCCCATGCAAGGCTGCTCTGCAAACCACTTCCCGACATCTGTGGGTGTGTTGGTCACATTGGGAGCGACATTCTCATTGTTCCGGAATATCCACTTGGCCAATGCCTTATAGAAGAGTTCACATGTGTCAAGCTTAAAATCCAAGTGTCCATTTGACATCTACATGACTGGGAACATGTCTTGCCTATTATTGGAAAGTAATTCATAGTAAAACTACCTTCAGTTCATCTGTAAATTGAACACATATCTGAGTGTTTGAGAAGGAATAATTTGAGTAGAGAAATGTTGGAGGATTTTCAATTGAGAGTTAGATTTGTGTAATAGTTGCTGGAGATATTTATACTGTGATGAGGCTGAGGATCGTTGTTGGAAGGGTCACTTCAAATCAATCATTTGGTTGTAACCTCTCCTTCTATCATCAATAAAGAATACAACTTACTTTTCCCTATATGCATCTGTATTGGCTTTGATTTTCCATATTTCAAGATTTTAGTTGATGTATATTGTTTATGCTTTAATGATTTAGCTAACTAACTTGAATAGATATCTATATTATTGCTATCTTCTGTTGTTTTAGTGTTCTTTCTTGTAGGAATCATTTTTCCCACAACCCGCTTGAATTTGAAGCTACAACGGAAGCGACAGAAGGAGCCATTTCGAAGTGCTGGGATCAAAAGTAAGCCTCTAATATTTTCTGTGTGCCTCTAGTCTTTAATATGTTGTTCTAGATTTTCATCTGTTTAGGGAAGTATGTTTTATTCGTAATTCACAATTCTGGCCCAACAAATTGGTGACTTCGTTGGGGAGCATTTCTCTTAGATCTAGGTGACTTAGCCTTTGATTTTCTTTGTTTATCCACCCAGTAGTTGTTACACACAAAGGTTAAACTTTTTCAAAGCCAAATTTGCAAAGATAGTGAGTTAAACATTAGTGTTTTTCCTTATACACTATGCCCAAAACACCCTTAGACAGGACACAGTGCTTTGCATAGCACTATCTCCCTTTCAGGCCTACATTGCAGACCACTGTCTCTCCTTGGAGACTGTGTTGACTCCTAAAAACACCCAGATTCCTTTGAATTTGCATTTTCAATTTTCTTCAGTTTGTTTTCTGCTATGTTTTGAAAAGTTTGATCCTCATATTGACTAGTAAATCTATATACTTCTTCCTCCTTTGACTGAAAATTTGTTCAATGTTTGTTTAAAAAAGTTTTTCTTTATCATTGACAAGTTGATTTAAAAGTATTTTTTATGGTTGCATTAAGAATCATTTGCTTTCGAAATAGGAAATTGTCCTAAAATCTTCATTTCCTTAATAGGAGAAATTGTTGTTGAAATCCTCATTTTTCCTTCAAAAGAGAAATTGTTGTTTGTATTCTTCATTTCTCGAAAGTAAAAGGCATTTGAATTGTTAATTTAGTGCACCTAGTTTCTTTTCTACATTAATAACATTAAGGATACTGAAAAGAAAAACTTGAATTTGCATGTAGGAATTTTGTGTGTTTTGCAAAAAGGAACATTAGGAAATCTGCATTTAGTTTGTGATCATTGATTTGTTTTGCTCATTTTGCTCATAAATTATTTTCTCTCTTCCCTTAGTAGCTAGGTTTTCATTGAAGAAACTGAAAGTGAAAGATTGCTTATCATTTTTAGTTGAATTTTAGGAATTTTCCTATACATCATCATGGTGAACCTTTGAAAGGAAAATTGTAAGCAAGATCAACATAAAATTAATCTCAATTTACCTAACAAAGCATTGGAACCATAAGGATAACATTTAGAAGGTCTAGGCTAGAGATGTGTTCCGACGTCTTAAAACATAACAATTGTTATTAACTTGTCTGCGATACATTCTGAGTGTGATACCTCACTCCATGTATGTAAGTATATCGTAGCTCGTCCACGTACTTTCGGGTATATCGGGCGGTGTTACAGTATGAGAAGTATAAAGGTGTGCTCTCACTGTACGGTTTTGCATTAGAAAATGCTAATTCAGACTTGGGCCTCCACGTACCTTCAGGTATATTTGGGAGGACAAATTTTAGGTGCTATCCATCCATAGTGAACCGAGTCGGCTGCCTTGTAAATTGTGATACACCGAACACAACATTCAAGGAGATTGCCTGGCCGTACTTCTTGGTTCGCCAGGAGGTATTCTGCAGTTCATAGTTTCTTGGTAAACCCTTTTATTTGTTTTTGATTAAAATTAATCAGTAATCGTGGAAGAAAAAAATCCTTTCCCCTGTCATTCGCGTCTATTAGATTTAAAACCACCTTTACCACCGGAAGTTACTTCTAGTAGGCGAAGGCGATCACGATCTGCCGAATCAAGTACAATTCGTACCTCTGGTGAAACATCATTTTCCCATAAACCAGAGTTAGCTCAATTTTTTACTACACATCTTGGTTCATCTACTATTGTCAAAATGGATTATTCATAGCTACCCATGGTCACGATCCATCCAATCAGTGAGACCTCCTCTTGGACCCGACGTTGTTCAACCACATATTGATCTAGATCCTGTCTCTTCTTTGCCAGAACATTTGAATCTTGAAGTCGAACGACTGGAAGTTGTTCCTACCTTAGTCATCCCACAAGGTTCTGTAGCTATTGAATCTCCCATATCACATAGTCAACCACCTGAAATATACTTTGGACCTGATGGTGAAATTCTTCCACCTGGTTTAATTTCGATTGAAGAAATCCCACAAGGCATTACACCTTTAACTCAAACCCATTTTGGGGAGGACCTTTACCTGTACGAGTCTTTCTCTCAATCGACACCCTCTATTTTTGTTGATCTTCCTCCTTTTCAAATTCCTTTTGATTCAAAAGGGTATACGTTTTTTCAAACAACCATGTCTGAACCAACATCTTCAGTTGGGCCTGCTATTCCAATTACGTCAGCTCCTGCCCTCGCTACTCCATCGATGTTTACCACTTCACCAGAGTCATATTTTCATGGTGGCCATATGGTCCCATCAGGTTACAAATCATTATGTGGATTTTTCTCTCGTGCATCTTCAAATCCATGGTATTTACCAATGTCATCATTCAGTATTTTAACTGGTAATCCTATTTTAAGTACTGAATGACTTGATTCATTATACACATCATCAGGGCAATATCAAGCCGGTATTTCTGGGTCTATTCCTTCAAGTACCATATCTACTGGACTCCCAGCATTTAGAGAACAATATTTTCCGTCTTACTATGCTCCTCATGATGGGGGGCAACCTTTGATCATCCAATATGACAATAATCCGTCACTTTTTGGTCAATCTAATGTTGAAATGAATATTTTTCAATGGCAGCCCACTCTGCCTATCCAACCACAAACGGTTGTACACTCGTATCAACCAGTTCAACCTGTTACACCCACTTCACTACCACTTGTTAATACATCTATACCCTTGTTACAGAATAAAAATGTTGAACATCATCAACCTTATCAAGCGGGTCCTTCAACTCAATATCATCACATGTTGGGTCCATAGACTCCAAATCCTTTGATTAATTTACAACAACCTGTATCAGGAATTATTTATTCACAAGCTAGTCTACCATTTTATGGGATGTCACAACTGCAACCGAGTTATACATATCAATTGAATCCAAGTTATCCTAATTTGGGTTATAACGATAGTGGATAGACCCCTTGGTAGCCGCAGGCACAAATGCCTCAAACATCTTTTCAAAAAGTATCATATCCAGGTTTTTGTCAACAGAATCCTCAAGCGTTTGCTATGAAAAACAACCCCTATCTGGGTTACCAGCAACTGATTCCTTATCTTGGTGCTCAAAGGCCTATTTCTCAAACAAATCCATCTTACCCTGGCTATTCTCAACCTAACCTTAATAGAAAATTTCCCTTTGTTGCAACTTTAGAGTTACCAGATTTAAATCAGTTAACCAATGATCCAATCAACTATGCTCCTTGGTGGCTGGTGATACCTCACAAATTACCATCGGATATTCCTAAGTTCAATGGAAACCCTGGAGAAGATCCATCAACTCATGTTATGAATTATCATTTATGGTGTTCATCAAATTCCTTGAATGATGATTCTGTTCGACTACGTCTTTTCCAGCATACACTCACAGGTCCAGCTGCAAAATGGTACATTGAATTACCTAGAGCTTCTTTTGACAATTTCACAACCTTAGCTATTATCTTTTTGACTCATTTCTAGCTACCCATCATATATGAAACTGGAATGGAACTCTTGACTAATTTAAAATAGACTAAAGCTACTCACATTTATGATCATATTCATGAGTGGCGTCGTCGTCGTCGAATGGTTAAGACCTTTGTTCCTAATTAGCTCCTTGCTGAATGGTTCATTAAGTCCTTGTTTTTTCGACTCAGGGAGGGTAAGGTTGGGATGAAACTAAAACAAACTTAAATTGGTCATTTTATATAACCGAGGATGTGGCTAAGGGTGGAATTGTCACAAAAGAGCAAGTTATCGCTCGTGCACAATATTTAGACTTGATTTACACTCAGTATAGCATGCTCTATGAAAAAATCCCTAATGCGCCAAGATCTAATTTCAATGTTCCTCCTCAATTAAAGGAATCTCATGCCGGAGACGGCTTGATAAGCACTGCAAGAGAACACCACACTACTGCATCTGATCCTGCTCCTACTTCCAAAATTAATTCCATGTCATTTGACAAAGGCAAAGGTGACAAGCAACTAGGAAGTAAGAAAAAGGGGAATTCAAAGAAAAATCAAACTTCTAACCCACAGGAAAGATCATCTGATCAATCGTATGGACCTTGGAAACCTCATTATCCATGCATAATATGTAATGAGGAACACTTTGTTAGGGATTTTCCTCACTGCGCTGAAGTCTCAAAAATCATCAAGACTTCCAATGCGTCAGCTGTGTTGATAGACCCATTTCCAGATCCGGACACAAATATAGTTGCTACTGATCCAGCTCCTAGTTCCCAAGTGTTAATGTTATATGTCACAAAACCTTCAACTGATATTTTTGTGTCGACTCAAAATAAAGATTATGGTAGTTCGGCCACTGATCAACCTACTACCTCGACAATGAATCCATATACAGAATTAGTACCACCTACTACTATTCCTGAATTGACAATCAAGCCACCAAAGGGAGTAATTCATAAATCGACATATAATCCTCAAGTAAGAACTACACAAAATTATAATATAGTTGAAGATTTGGCTCAATCCCCTTCAGTTATGTCTGCTCTTGAGGTATTACAAAATTGTCCCTCCCAAAAACAGGCTTTATTATCGGCTATTGGTGGAATTGATCCAACTGATTCTAATCTTGTCGTCTTTAATCATACGGGCGATGTGCCACAATTACCAACAGAATTGGAACTCTACATACAGGTAAATGTTCTCAATCACCTTGTTCATCGCACTATTATTGATGAGGGAGCATATACATGCATTATGTCTCTAAATTGTTGGAAGTCACTTGGCTCACCGTGCTTATCACAATCATCAACGACGTTGAAGGCATTCGATGGACGTACATATAAACCTTGTGGTATTATTAATAACCTGCATGTTGAACTAGGGGGAAAAAAATGAATATTGATGTTGAGGTTGTTGACAGACCCCTTGACTACAATATTTTACTTGGAAGGCCATGGGTATATGCGAAATGCTATTGTTTCTACATATTTTAGAATGATTTCCTTTCCACATAAAGGTACAATTACAATCATTAATCAACTATCCTTCTTTTCCTTTGCTTCGTAGGTAAATTGAAGCGTTCCTTTCATGCACATACCCCAACTAGAACTTCAGAACATTGGTGTAGGACTCTTAGAGGATTCCAATCTCATGGGAACCTTTGCATTACCGCAACTAGCGACGTCGGCAAAAATTTCAAGTATAGAGACCTGCTACATGATCTCTTCCACTCTATCTGGCTAAAGGAAGAGCACAGGTGATTCTGATTTTTATAAGTTGGATGAGTTTCTGCCGCCCAACCCTATTGAGTTGGCATAACAATCAATCTATCTGGCTTGGGAAGAAAATCTGAAATCAACGTCGCCGAGTGTTTGGGTTGATCGTTCATTATATTTTGGTACCCCATCTGATCCATTTTACTCAACGTTCTTGACAGATGAGAATATTTTGGAAGCTATGATGTCAAAAGGAGAACCATGGGAAGATTATCATCATCGTTCCCATCTTCCTAATTATGAAGAAAATAATCATATTGAATTATATCACCCATCCATCAAAAATTTCTTTTCGAATTATTTTCCCATTAATGCAATCAATTCTGAGCTAAATATTTCAAATATTGAAGAAACGATTTCTATCGATATTTCGACCAAACCTGGCATTGTAGAGAATATTCATGTTGGTGTATCTTGTTCTCCATCAGAACTTGAACCATATCGCTGTATTTTTTGTGAATTTCATGACATATTTGCTTGGTCTTACGAGGAAATGCCAGACATAGATACTAGTATAGTTGAACACACTATTAATATGTATCCTGATGTCAAACCAGTGTGTCAATGGCTTCGTCCTGTTCATCCAAAGAAAGCTGTTGCCATCAAAGCAGTAGTTGAAATTTTTTTGTGTGCTGGTTTCATTTACCCCGTTCTGCTAACTGAGTGGGTTTCTAATATCGTTCCTGTCATGAAAAAACAAGGAAAAATTAGAGTGTGCGTTGATTATCGGAATGTTAATCATGCTTGTCCAAAAGATAACTATCCTACTCCCTTTATCAACCAGATTATTGAAGATTGTGCTGGATGTGAAATATTTTTGTTCATGGATGGATTTATGGCTACAATCAAATCAATATCCACCTAGATGTTCAACATAAGACAACATTCATATGTCCTTGGGGCACATTCACTTACAGGAAACTCCCATTTGGTTTAAAGAACGTTGGGGAAACTTTTCAGAGAGAAATGGATTATGCTTTCAATGACATCAAGCACATTGTTCAACCATATCTAGATGATTTACCATCACATTCACGAAATCAGATTGATCACTCGATGCATTTGAGAGCCATTTTATTACGATGTCGACACTACAAAATACGCCTCAATCCACATAAATGTATGTTTTGTGTTGGTTCTGGTCATTTTCTTGGATTCGTAGTCTCAAAATAAGGGATTCGAATTGACCCTTTGAAGGTTCAGGCCATTCTTGATTTTCCTGCACCATCAGAATTACTTCAGATACAAAAACTTCAAGGAAAGGCTAACTTCCTAAGAAGGTTCATTCCAAATTATGCCGAAATGGCTAAAGGATTTACTTGACTATTGAAAAATGGGGTTCCCTTCCATTGGGACCAAGTTACGCAAGCTTATTTTGATGCTATCAAGGACACTCTTGTCCGAGCGTCATTAATGTATCCTCCTAATTATCAGAATGATATTTCCTATATATCGCTGCGGCCGAAACAACCATTGCTATGGTATTGGTCCAAGTAGAATAAGGAATTGAACATGCAATCTATTATTTGAGTCGTAATATCAATGATATGGAAGTTAAGTACTAATACGTAGAAAAGCTTGCCTTGGCAGCTATTCAAGCTGTCCAAATATTTCGCCATTATATCTTGCTCCGAAAAACAACAATATATTCGGATTGTAACCCCATGACTTAAATCTTATCACGTCAATTACTGGGGGGCAAATATTCAAAATGGATTGTCATTTTGCAGGAATTTGATTTGGAATTTATCAAATCCAAGTCAAAGAAGTCTTTAGTTTTGGCTGAGCTTCTCTGTGACCTTCCCTCTGATAGTACTGAAACTACGTCGGAACCATCAATTCCAGAAAAGTCTCTATTTATGATTGGATCATCTGATCCTTGGTATGGGAATTCAAAAATTATCTCCAAACCCAAACTTTTCAACCTAATACCTCTCACTCTGAACAACGACGTATTCGATACCAAGCCAAATATTCTCTAATCGTCGATGGTACACTTTATCCTCATGGTGTCGATACCATTTTAAGGAGGTGCCTCACTCATGAGGAGGCCAAAAAAGTGTTAAATGATTGTCATGCTGGGGATTTTGGTGGACACTTATCTGGATATGCTACTGCGTAGAAGATACTTCGTGCCGGTTACTTTTGGCCTACTATTTTTTGAGACTACATCCTCGCGGTTAGAAGTTGTCATGCATGCTATATTTTTAATCGTAAAATCCGCAAACCGCCAGTGCCAATGCATCCTATTGTCTCTGCTTGACCATTTACGAAATGGGGTATTGACTTCATGACTTATAACCCTCCTTCGTCCAGGGGGCATGGTTATATTATTGTCGCAGTCGACTATTTTACCAAATGGGCTGAAGCGATGCCTACATTCAACAACATAGGACAAACATCTGCATTTTTTTTCGTTAACCACATTATTGCACGATTTGGGGTCCCACAGGCTATAGTTACAAATCATGGGAAGAATTTTTGCAACCACATGATGTCTGAATTGACTTCCAAGTTATGATTGTCACATGATAATTCTACTCCTTATTATCCAGAATCAAATGGCCAAGTTAAGGCTATTAACAAAATTATTAAACGAATGCTTCAAAAAATGATAGGAGTTCGTAAAATAAAATGGCATTTGATCTTGTACTCTGCCTTGTGGGCGTATTGAACCTCAGTGAGAAACATAACCAAATTTACTCCTTTTCAATTGGTGTATGATTTGGAAGCTATCTTACCAATCCAATGCGAAATATCATCGTTAAAACCCGCAATAGACTTGTTACCTGACACCTTAGAAGAATAAGCACGTCTCCTTAACCTCATCCATCTTGATGAAACGCGTCGTGAAGCCCAATTGGCCAATGAAGCACATAAGAGACGTATAAAGGCGCAATACGACAAAAATGTCTAGCTTCACATTTTCTCAAAGGGCGACTTGGTCCTTTTCTACGATCAAGAAGCTGATGTAATAGGTACAGGGAAATTTGAGCAGTTATGGCATGGCCCCTATATTGTCAAAAGATTTCCTGCTAAGGGTGCCTATGAATTAGTTGATTACGATGGAATTCCATTGGAGCAACCTAGAAATGGGTTGTATTTGAAACGTTACTATGCTTAATCGTGAGCATGGTAATTTTTTTGTATTATATTGTATATATACTGTTGATTTACATTCACTATCTTAATTTGTTTTTAGAGTTTTCTTAATGTTAGTAATCTGCTTTACATTTCATCACAGATGTATGAATCTTTAGAACCATTTGTTGGATATGCTGATGGTGCTAGTCATAGTACTCAGAATCTATCCTCTGTAGCGTGGGCAATTTTCGCTCTGAACGGCGAGTTAGTGAGTTTTCAAGGTATTTGTATTGGTAGATCGACGAACAATATCACTAAGTATAGCACGTTGATCGAACTTCTCTCTAATGCCATTTCATTTGGTATTAACTACATAATCATAAGGTTAGACTCACAACTTGTGGTATTACAACATACTAGTGTTTATAATGTTAGAAATCCAACACTTTTAGATTGTTCCTAAGAGTTCGACTTTTGGAAAGACATTTTGATTTTATTCAATATTAACACATTTCCAGA
Source organism: Pinus albicaulis (assembly GCA_034641835.2). Classification (NCBI taxonomy): domain Eukaryota; kingdom Viridiplantae; phylum Streptophyta; class Pinopsida; order Pinales; family Pinaceae; genus Pinus; species Pinus albicaulis. The sequence goes on along the minus strand of CM076576.1, from coordinate 814,545,656 downwards.
AATTTGAACACATTGATTGATTCATTAGCTAATCACGTTTTAGACAGACATTTGCAACATATGTAAAGAAAACATTCACATCATTGAATAGGATTGCACATTAAACATAGGAAAAACTTTGAAATCATATAGATAAATAGTTATAGGTTTTTACAAAATTTGGTTCCAAGACACATTGGTCATTTGACCTCAAAATGTATGAAAAATGTCATAAGTAAACTAGTGGTGCTTGTGGGAACATGCTATAGATCTAGCTATCCTACGAAGTAACCACATCCAATGGTTAGGAACCTCAATAGTGTGTCGCTGCAGTCGCATAGGAAACTCTTCGATCTAGCAATCTGGAATCCCGAAGGCCAAGCCTTCTATGTGCTACGGAAGCTCAGTCAGAGTCTCAGCCAGATCAAGATCCTGAAGGATTTCTCTCCTGACAACCCTCTCTGCTGGCACATCCGCTTCATGCTCTGATTCCACTATTGGTTGAACACGACCAACATCTGCATTACATAAAACATTTAGTTTAGTCTTGGAAAGAAATAAAAACACAAAAGAATTGTATAAACCTTAGTAAAATAAAAAAACATGGTCAAAAAATTCTTACCTATTGCACCCCACTGAGTGCCTTTTGGTAGTGCTAAATCTGGATCTCCTAAAAAATTGACGCTTGCGTATGCATACTCATCGATGGCGAAAATCTGTCGTGAGAACCAGGAAAATAATGCAGTAGAGAACACAACAGTCGATCGGCTAGCATGCCGACCCATGAGTTCTACCCATCTCTGCATCTGAGGATCTCTAGGACTAGCTATATCTAGTGTCACATGTTGTGGTTGCATCAGTGGAATCCGTTCCAAGGCGAAGTATATAAGGATAGAACCATAACTGAAATTATTCTTCCTTCCTCCTTTTTCTTTGTTCAATTGTTCCTTTATCTGAGATAGAACAACTTCAGACTAGTTGAAGACTGTTGGCTCCATACACTAGTGCATACTGCATATATGATATGTTCACTACATGTAGTGTAACGGTGCCGACAAGTTTAGCGATTGTGAAAAGGATAGTTCTCAAAGTAAAATCTCTGACATCTCGGATGTTTATTTTTCCATCTTTTCTAGGTTTTTCCCCTGGATAGAAATACTGCAGAATATAATCCCTCATTTTCTCTCCTCCAACAGTAGACCCTGAGAGCGAAATGGGAAAACCTCTCCTCAAAAAACTTGTGAAAAAATACACATCCTCAACTATTATAGGAACCACTTGGTTCTTAATATGAAATGCCTCTATCACTGGATCCCATGCTTGAAATAAGAACTCCAAGAATTCTATTTGTTGCCTCATCCGAGACAATTTGAAGTACTTAAGCAGTCCACAATCTCTTAGGGCTCTTACAATACTCGGATCATTTAAGGCAATCATATATTGTTCTTCATGTTCTCTTTCCCTCCATGCAATCATCATTATAATCCAATGGAAACCTGAAACAAAACCATAAGATCCATTAGATTCCATTTATTGCAAAAAACTAGGTCAATTTTGGGCATAGTAAGAAAATAAAAAACTTAAAATGCACCCAACGCACTCCCTAACAAGAGAAAATGAATTGCACATGCAAGTACACTTCACTCTAACTTCTATGCAATGCAGGTTTCGACATTTAGGGGTGCGTTTCCTTCATTTTTGGCAGAATTTACCCTAGGGGCCTTAAAACCCTAAAATTTACAGAAATTGGAAATGAAATGAATACCAAAGGGAAGAGAAGGTTCATGGCACTAAACTGGATCAAATAGCGATGAAATCCATCCACAGAAACGATCACAATCAATAGCTGAAGTTCGGGGGCAAAATCAGGTTCAGAGCTCCAAAATAAAAATGGTAACTATGGAATGGTAAAAATGAATAGTGAAACTACTTTTAAATAGTCATTTGATTATTTGCAAGTTGAATTCATTGCTATGAATATAGTTTTATTATGTTTTTATCATGAAACATGTATTTTTAATCCATTTGATGTTGTTCTAAACATGAAATACAACTGATGAAAAAATTAGTCGTGCAGGTTTATTTCAAAGAATGGCTTGACCACAAAGCATACTTTTTCTCCTTATTTTTCGAGCTTTGTTAAAAACGAAAAAGGACTTGAATCACACTTTTATCTCTTTTTCGAGCTTCTATAACAGCGAAAAACAAACCCCTGGAGTCTTCTTTCAGCTCTTTTCAAACTCCGATAGTGTGAAAAGATTGCCGAGCACTTCTCTTTTCAAGCTCGTAAAAGTAAATGAATTGATATCTACTCAGTATAAGTTTAACCCTTTTTTGGACTGAGATAGATTATTTACGAAAAAGGAATACCTTGGTTAAAAATGACAAAAAAGGTTCTCTCAGATATTATTTTACACCTTTTCAGATTTGAGTGACAAATTTACGAAAAAGTACTTATGGAGTTTTCTTTCGTCCACTTTTTCAAACTCTCTAAATATGAAAAGGGACCGGGATATCAATGTCGTTAAGATCGTTAAAACATAAAATAGTGATGGGCTTGTCAATCATGGCAAGAATCAAGTTTCATTCATCGCTAGACTCGTTAAATTATTAAATTGCGATACTTTATTTGCCTGAAGGATTGAATTATAGATCAAGAAAATGTTATCCTCCTCAAGCTTGTTAAAAAATAAAAAGGTATTGGTCGACAAATGACTAGGGAAAATTTGGGAAAAGTGAGAAAAATTTCTTTATGGTAGCAAGTCGCTCTTGAACATGACACTTCCTTCACTCCATGTCCGTGACTGTTTGGGTTGGGTAATCATCTTGACAGTTCATTCACACCTATGGTTCGTCATATCTTCACTTAGGTTTTGGGTCAATGCTGCCAACTCATCACAGTGTCACCGATATGTTCAAGAGAATTCATCCAATGAATAAAATCATCCTTCTGCAATACTCGTAAACCTTTATTCTCATGACTGTCATCCCTAAAAATTGCTATATCAAGTCACACCCTTGTCTCCGAAATTAGTAACTCCCATTTCGAAATAAGGTGACTTCCTGTCGACAACAAATCAATATCTAGGAAGTTCACTTAGAAACTTCAGATTCCAGTACCATGAGGCTTGTTATATCATCGACAAGATCCTCGCTTCCGGACCATTGACCAAACGATTTTGTTTGGCGTTCGACATCAAATCATCTATTCACGCCTTACGAAATGTACCACAGTACCTTGAGGGCCATTTTCATTAATGGTGGTTCTCTCGTGTTTGTTAACAACTCACATCATTGGTTGGTAATCAAATGATGTCTTTCCATGTTCAATGACAAATCATATATTCACATGGCTAGACTTGTACCCGAATGATTGAGTGAATTAGGTAAGAAGACCGCAGATCTAGTTTCATCCATCTAGGCTGCGATTTCAGGATTTTTGTACACATCATCTGTACGGTGACCTTACATACAGATTGTCATCCGAACATGGATCTATATATGTAGGCATGTCTACATTGGGCAACATTCCAGTGCCGATGACTTTCTGAATTATGTACATGTTATTAGATTGTTTATGTTCTGAACATGGGAATGCCTACCCTCAGCAATTATGATCAAAGAGGATATATATCATGATGTAATGTATTGTAAGATTGATGTAGGTGACCACTCCGCTTTGTCTCCAGCCCATCACACTGTAACGCATATCAAACAAATGTTTTTATTATTTTGACCTCATTCTTTAGTGGGAAATTGTTATAGGTAAATTTGGGCATCATTCCCAATGACTTGGTTAACTGGGAATCATCTCTAGGACCAATGAATAAGGGTTATCATTCCCTATCATTTCAAGTTGCTACATGCCCTAAGGCAAGAACAAGACAAATCAAGCATGACTTTCATCAAGAAAAGTTTTCCATGGTTTGAAGTTTATTAAATAGCATATGAGAGCTCACCAAAGTTGCCTCTAAGGGGACTAAGTACATTGCATATGTAGGTAGCCCCATGCAAGGCTGCTCTGCAAACCACTTTCTGACATCTATGGGTGCATTGGTCACATTGGGAGTGAAATTCTCATTGTTCCGAAATCTCCACTTGGCTAGTGGCTTCTAGAAGATTTCACATGTGTCAAACTTCGAATCCAAGTGTCCATTTGACATCTACATGACTGGGAACATGTCTTGCCTATTATTGGAAAGTCATTCATTGCAAAACTACCTTCAGTTCATCTATAAATTGAACACAGATCTGAGTGTTTGATAAGGAAGAATTTGAGTAGAGAAATGCTGGAGGATTTTCAATTGAGAGTTAGATTTGTGTAACAGCTACTGGAGAGATTTATACTATGATGGGGCTGAGGATCGTTTCTGGAAGGGTCACTTCAAATCAGTCATTTGGTTGTAACCTCTCCTTCTATCATCAATAAAGAATACAACTTACTTTTCCCTATATGCATCTGTATTGGCTTATATTTTTCATATTGCAAGATCTTAGTTGATGTATATTTTTTATTCTTTACTGATTTAGCTAACTAAATTAAATAGACATCTGTATTATTGCTATCTTCTGTTGTTTTAGTGTTCTTTCTTGTAGGAATAATTTTTCCCACAAACCGCTTGAATTTGAAGCTACAACGGAAGTGACAAAAGGAGCCATTTAGAAGCGTCTGGATCACAAGTAAGCCTCTAATCCTTTTTGTGTGTTTTTTCGAGTTGGGAAAGGTAGTCATATAGTCTTTAATATGTTGTTCTATATTTTCATCTGTTTAGGGAAGCGTGTTTTATCCGTAATTCACAATTCTGGCCCAACAAGGGTCTTATACAAATGATATTGAAATGAAAATAATTCTTATGACATGAAAAACCCTAGATGCATGAATAACATGCTTAACCTAGATGACCAATCAAAAGAAGCATGAAACCCATGCTTGAAAATAATATTTTTCTTTTCTTCTTTTTCTTGTAACATAATATATACATAATGACATGAGTACAATGACAATTATGAACATCGAGACTAGTTACATTTTCCATCAATTTTAAGGGGAGCATAATACAACATTTCAAAGGAAGAGAATAATCATTGAAGATGAAGTTGTGGCAGAAGAATGGTGTGTGTGTGTGTGTGTGTTCAAAAGTCCAAATGTTCAATCAAGTTTGTAGGAATTGTTCTAAAAACGCCAGATGTTAAGAAATCAACATAGAAGGATAGTGCATGAACATAGGGGGACCAAATGGGATAATAGCATATCCAATTAGCTTGTATGACCACAAAAATAAGCAGTGTATACTCAGGGAAAGTTATTGTAGTATTTGTGGATGAGAATGTTATAATGTGCCACGTGCTCAAGGGGAGCATACCAAACAAAAGAAACGATATGAAGATACACAAATAATAGTTTGTAATTGCTTCACATTGATGTCACACTTTATGGTTTCTAATGATTAATTTGTAGGTGTATTGAATGCTCAAGAGAGCAAGTTTTTTTTATCAAAAAATTGGTGTTAGTACGCGCCTCATGAAATAGAAATAGATGGAGTAGCCACAAGTATTAGTGGGAAAAGGATTTAGCAGATGTTATTTTTATAGATGGCCTTGGTACTTAGAGGCATATTGGAGTTGCAACAGAATTTCCCAATATGTTTTCCATTTTCCATCAATGGGGAGAGACGTTAGCCACAAATATGAGTTTAAAAAGTGGTTGTCATTAATGCCAAAGGGGGATATTGTTAGCATTATTTTGTTTCCATTGATGTCAACAGTGGCATGGATTAGTGATGTAGTAAGAAACATGATTGATGATGTGTCTCTCTACAATGAGTTGACCCTTGATGCATGGAGTGACCATTTATGGTTTGATGTAGGGAAAGACATCAAAGAATATTCCAAAAGAAGTTATTGGTGACCAAAATTACCAAGTAAAGGTTAACCCTACGGATGTTGGTATACCATGTTTAATATACATACATTTGTTTTAGAATTGATAATCGACATCCTTAACCTAGATTTCCAATGTTAACTAGTGTATGCAACTCAGATTGTGTGTCTTGAACTGGTGTCTATCAACTTGTAGGATTACTTTTAGCATTCATGGTTTTCTCCCTTGGTTTTGCATAGGGTAATTTTACCATAGATTTTCCATTGGAATTGTAATGCACATCTTGATTTGGTCTATGGCTTAAAGCCCAGAAATATAAACCATAAATTCACCTTTGAACATGGCTCAAGGACATCGTCTATGGAATGTATGTGAGAATTTTGTCAAAGATGTCCTAGGAAATCATCGTGGGTTCTTTGACATGCAACACTAGTGAATGGGCCACTCATTTTCTCTATTCTAGAAAGTAAACAATTTTTAATTTTTCTTTGTTATTGTGAGACCATACGTCATATATGGGAAAAAACTTAAGTGTGCATATGAAAATTTGATCATAATGTCTCTATTACATGAGCAAAGCTTAACTAGATCGATCTAGAGGTGATGGTTCCCTAGTGTGTTAATTAAATAGTGAATGTTTGCAGCATATTTATTCTAAAGCTATGGTAGAAATTATTCAAACTCATGAGGCATGGTTCTAAACTCATTTTTATCTAAATTTTTTATTGTTAATCGTATGTCACTCTACTTCTCTTATGAGTTGATAATCCGCTACTACCTTTTTTCAAACAAAATGGATTTTTTCAATTTTGTGATGCATATCTAATGGTTGTACTTTATTTGATGAACATGACGTGTGTTTTGAACAAAAAAAAATTTGAGATTTAGTTTTGGATGTTGTATATTAGAGGCATACTAATATTTATATTTATACCTGAGTTATCCACATATACAATATGGTGTCTACAAAGTATCATTCTAGTATGTGACATAAGGTGTATGGAAGTGTGATGGTGGTTAATCGCATTGTTTGATCACTATTATGTTTTGGCACAAGTGTAATCAAGACATTGTGCATATAATGGAAAATGATCGGTTAATATATTATTCTACCATAATGTCGATCTGAGGGAGGAACAATCGTTGATTTTGTTGAATTATTCACATATGATGGCATAAACACATTTTTTGTTGTAATTGACCCTTTTATTTGTTCTAGAGTGATTGTGTGGATATATTATTGTTCTAGTACAGGTGAGCAGCAAAGATCTAAGTGATAAGGCCATCCCCATGCTATATCTTGATTCCTTTAGGAGAACTTAATTCGAGGGTATTTCACACACTCAGATTCAGACTAGATTTTAACACCATAAGTGAAGACCATTCTCTTTCACACACAAAGAAAAACTCAATGATAATCATTTACATCTTTGAACAGGCTCACATTCACACAATGACATGAAAGTTTATCCTAAACTATCATGGATATTCCACTAGACAAATTTTCACAACAGATTTGATAAAATTATATTTAAAATCTGAAGTTCTACACTATAAAAATTTTATTTAATTTTTGGATTTGTAGATTTATTGTTAATAGTGCATGCATGAAAATTTAAAATTATGCATAAAATAGAGAATAGAGAAAAAAATAACACATGCACATTTGACACACGATATGACCTAGTAAACCCTTTCGGGAGAAAAAACCCAGTTGGAAGAGTTCGCTTCGCTCTCTTTCTCTGAATGAAAATATGGTTGTGAGCACAAGGAAGTATGGCATGTAACCCATGGAATAATACATTTCATGAATCCTCTTTATGTGTTATACCTCCTATTGATTAGGAGTTCATAAATTTTTCTCAAAATTGAAAGTTACAGGATTGGGTTGAAACCAGGATGGTTGCGTAGATCTCGTCTTCCTAATTTTGGCGTTGTGAACAGTTCGAAAAATTGATGTCATATGAGGGAGATATCACGTTCTGATTGAATTCCCAAACAACTAAATTTTGTGACAGGGTTGACTGGGATGCCCAGTCAGCAAGGAGGGTGCACAGTCAGCAAAAGGAATCTTTTGAGGAATATTCCTTTCCTCAGAACCAATCCTAGGCTGACAAGTGGTGCGTTATGATTTGTTGGTGGATTGTATGTTGTTTTTTGGAGGACTAATTATAGGGTGACATGTGGCCAACCGTGAGGCCACCACGTGTCCCCAAGGTGTTAGTGTAAAAATCTTATAGAGGTCCACAGGGCTCGACCCCGTGACCTCTGGCAGTACACAGACAAGTCTCCACCGTCTATGCTACAAGATGTTGCTTAACCTCTATAGAGCATCAATTCTATTTAAACTTTATAATTGTAATGTGGTTTGGGGGTTAGGACCGCTAGCAGTCCCAACCCTCCAGCCGTCCCATAGAACATGGTCACATTGCAAACAATTACCGCAACCTACAACCGTTATCCACCAACCAAAAAATTCACATTTAAACGTTACGCCTTTTCGCATGGCGATGTTTCCGCTCCGTTAAGCCGACGGTTTTGTTAACCCAACTTTTAATACTCCGCCGACAGTTAAATTTCAACATTATCACATGCTATCTCTCTGCGCGGTTAAAGCCTTATCTGCCGACAGTTTTGTTTAACTTCACCTTTAACTCCAAGTTTTGGAACCTTATCCCAAGGTTTAAGCAGAGTTCTGCTCCACCATAAGCAGTAACTGCGGAACAGGGGTTGGAATGTGGCCACTCCTAACCGCCTAAATTTAATGTTTCGGTTAGTCTGGTGGAAATATACCCAACACTATTTTTTGTGTGGAAATTGCCAAAATAACTCCAGTTAAGTGGAGTTCTCCACAATTAGTGGAGCTTTTCTAGGTGTTACTAGGAAAATGAGTTGGAGGCTCAAGTTTTGCCCATTATGAGTGAATGAAGAGTCATTCTAGACTAATTGGAGCATTCTAGAGCCATTGGTGTAGAGAAAACAACCATTAGAGCCCTGTAACTACACGTATTTGAAAATTTTTGAGCATAATGAAAGAAGGACATGCCATTGGGAGCTGGACCAGCAGATGTCGCCCAGGAGGGGTGAACTGCTTCATCATGCCTGCTGTGTAAATGTTATGTGGTGTTTTATTTCTTTGTTTTGCACTATTTTTCAATATATTTTGTGCTTAATTCATGCTTCTAGTTCACTAAAATCATCTACAATTCATGGTTAAAATCCTCAATCCTTAAGAAAACTCAAGAGACAAGTATGCACATGTTTTATAACTGAAAAGACACTTAGCACAACAAAATTAATACAGTCCTTTCAGATCAGATGGTATCAGAGCTAGATTTTATTATCTGGTCTTGTTTTGTGCAAATATTTTTTTAACTGTTTGCAAGTTTTAGATTCTTACAAGGCTCAAGCTCAAAAGAGGAGAAGGAAAATTGGTGGGAGTAGAAGGGTCTCAAGAAGAGCCAAAGAAAAGGAGAGAAACATTTCCACAATATCCACCACTTAGTTCACCTCCTAAGGAAGCGAAAGTGCCATTAAGCATGCCTCAAGAGGAAGGAGAAATCCATGAAGAGATGGATCCCAAAGAGGAATAAAGAGTGTTCAGGAAAGCATTCCTTGACATGACTGAGATGGTGAGATTCCTTTATCGAGAAAGGAATGAGAGACTGGAAGGAGAAGGATCCAAACTTCACAGGGAAGGACATGGATCTTCAGGAGGTCACAATGATGAAGATAATTCAAATAAGGGCAATGGAGGAAATAGAGGGCCATCATCCTCATCGTCATCATCATCATCCTCTACTTCATCTTCAGTACATCAACCACACAAGTCAAAGAACACTGGTAAAAGTCCTTTTTTAAAACTTGATGTGAAGTTTGAATTGCCAATGTTTAATGGTGAAGTCAATGCAGAAAATATTGATAGTTGGATTAGGCAATTGGAGGTCTATTTGAGAATCCAGAACCTTCAAGATGATGATACCAAAATATAATTAGCTTCATTGAGAATAGAAGGTGCAACACTTGCTTGGTGGGAAGCCAAGATAAAGGAGGAGATCAAGAAGCATGGTAAGATTATTTTATCATGGAATGATTTCATTACTGCTATAAAACAAAATTTTTATCCATTAGCTCATATGCAGAAAGACATAATAAACTGGAAAAACTTTAGGCAATTGAAGGGAGAGAATGTGCAAGAATACACCTAAGAATTTAGGAGAAGAGCTCTCTTATTAGGGGTAGATTTGCAGAGCCAAGATACTTTGCTCAAGTACATAGGAGGCTTACATATCTACCTAAAACATACAATTCTCATGTTTAACCCCACAAGTCTAGATGAAGTATGTGTTCATGCCACACATCTAGAAGCTAGAGGGAAAAACATTTCTGAAGAGGGTTGGAAGAAACCTTTTAAGGGTAAAAACAAAGAGAAGACCTCAAAAGGTAAAAGAAAAAAGAATGCATCTATTAAGAAAGAGGGAGGAAAATTGGTTTGTAAAAATTGTTCAAAAGAAGGCCATGATGAAAGTCATTGTTGGAAACTATATCCTAAAATGAGGCCTAAGAAATACAACAACAAAGGGAAACATAAAACTGCAGCTAGAAATCAACATGATTTAGGAGAGGATTCAGGTGATGAATCTAAGATTACAGCCATGGGATTGAAGAAAATGAAGGGGAAATAAATTGAAACTAAACCCAGTACGAGTACATCAAAATGTCACATACATGCTCCAAATGAAGAAGAAAGAATTGAACTATTTCATGTGAGGGTCATATCCAAACATACTATGATTGACACATTGTTTGATAGTGGGTCACAAGCAAACTTAATCTCTAAAGACTTGGTCAAGAAAATTAACCTTGAGACCATACCACATCCAAAACCATATCCACTTGGTTGGATTTTTAAGGATGCAAATTTACAGGTTTCAAAGAAGTGTATATTGCGGTTTGCAATAACTGCACATTTTGTTGACACAGTTGAATTAGATGTGGTTCTGCTTGATATAACATGTATTGTGTTGGGGATTCCTTACTTGTATTTCAGGAAAGTGATCTTCCATCTCCATGAGAAAAAATACCATTTATTCAAATATGGCAAGGAGTACATAGTTAGAGCACATCGCAAGAAGACAAACATTGCTATGGTAAATGCTAGACATGTAAAAAGGCTAGTGAATTCAAGTAACAATTTTGTTCTTCTTATGATTAAGCCTAAAGCTGATGTTAATCATGAATCATTTGAGGGATGTGATCCTAAGTTGAAATCAGATTTATATGATGTAGTTTATGCACAACATGAGATGTTTCAAGAGCTAATAGGATTGCCTCCAAAAAGAGAGATTCAACATGAGATTCAGTTGCAACAAGATTGTCCTCTTCAAAAAATCAGTATGTATCACATGTCGATAATGGAGAATGTTGAAATAAAGAGGAAAACCAAAGAGATGTTGGACAAAGGAATCATAAGTCTAGGCACCTTGCCATGCTGTTCACCCAGAGTCTTGATTCCAAAGAAAGATGGGACTTGGCGCATGTGTGTAGACTTTAGAGCTTTAAAAAATATTGCGGTAAAGAATCGTTACCGACTCCCAAGGATAGATGATTTTATTGATTAGCTGAAAGAAGAAATTTTTTTCACTAAGTTATATTTATGAAGTGGATATCATCAAGTAAGAATTGCAGAAAGTGACATATGGAAAACTGCATTCAAAACCAAACAAGGACTCTTTGAGTGGTTAGTTATGCCATTTGGTTTGTGTAATGCGCCAGAAACTTTCATGCATGTTATGATAGTGTTTTGCATCCATTTCTTGATGAATTTGTGATTGTGTACTTAGATGACATATTGATTTTCAGCAAAACAAGAGAAGAACATGTCTTGCATGTGAATAGAGTGCTTGATGTTTTGAAGAAAGAGAAATTATTTCTTAAGATGTCAAAGTGTGAGTTTCGAAAGACTTATTTGGTTTATTTGGGACACATTGTAGGAGGAGGAGAGTTGAGAATTGATCCTTCTAAAGTGGAAGCCATTGTAAATTGGCCCACACCCAAAACAGTAACCGAGGTAAGAAGTTTCTTAGGTGTAGTTCAGTATTGGAGAAATTGTATTACTAACTTTTCTGCCATTGCAGCTCCTATGCATGCAGTGACAAGTGTGAAGAAAGGCTTCCAATGGGGAGGAAAAAAACAACAAGCTTTCTAAGCTTTAAAAGACAATATTAGTTCAGCTCCAGTCCTTGCATTACCGAATTTGAGTCAACCATTCGAGATACAAACTGATGCTAGTGATTATGACATGGGCGCAGTTCTTTTGCAGCATGGTAAGCCTATCGCTTTTTATTCTGAAAAATTAAATGGTGCTGTAACTAATTATCCTACATATGAAAAAGAACTATATGCATTGGTACAAAGCGCCAAGAAGTGGAAAGACTACTTGATGGGTAAAGAGACGATTGTGCATACCGATCACTAACCATTACAGTACTTGCAGTCGGAAACAAAATTGCAGCAATCAAGACATTTCAGGTGGATGGGATTTCTTCAATAGTTTCACTTGGTTATAAGATACAAGAAAGGTATTTTCAATAAAGTTGCTGATATGCTTTCAATACCAATCATTAGTGCATCTACTTTACTAAAAAATGATTCTATTGTACATGAGAGTTACATAGAACAATATGCACATGATGTTGATTTTTAAGATGTGTATGCTAGTTTGAGTGAAGGGAATCGAGTTGAAGAAAAAGATTATCACATGCATAAAAAATTTCTCTTTCATTTGGGTAAGCTATGTATACCACAAGGAGAGAGTCTAAGTGTCATGAGAGAAGCTCATTCATCTCTTATTGCTGGACACTTTGGGCTGACCAAAACAATGGCACATCTACAGAGGTATTGCTATTGGCCTCGCATGATAGATAATGTGTCGTGTTTTATAAGAGGTTGTTCTATGTGTGCTACAAGCAAGCCTAGTAATAGGAAGCTTGGGTTGTACACGCCACTACCGGTACCATCAAGGCCATGGGAGAGTGTCTCCATGGACTTTGTTGGAGGTCTACTTATTTCAAGAAAACAAAATGATTATCTTTATGTAGTTGTGGATAGATTCAATGAAATGTGTATACTTATGCCATGTAAGAAAACCATTACTATTGAACAAACTGCTGAACTTTATTTTCAACATGCATGGGTTCATTATGGATTGCCAACTTCTATTGTTAGTGACAGGGATTCCAGGTTAATTGGGAATTTTTGGTACAATCTATGGAGTATGATGGACACAAATTTGAAAAAGAGTATTGCTTTTCATCCGCAAACTGATGCACAAACTGAGGTGGTGAACAGAACCGTTATGCATCTATTGAGAGGATATTGTAGCAAACATCCAAAGTTGTGGGATAAACGACTGCATTACATTCAACACGCTTATAACCGGGCAAAGCACTCTTCTAAAAATACATCACCTTTTGAAGTATGCTTTGGGTATTTGCCAAAATCGCCATTAGACTTCATATTTGAGAAGGATGTTGCAGTAGATGGCCATAGTGATATTGACAAGGCTCAAAAGTTCATTGGAAAAATTAAAATTATACATCAACAAGTTCAAGAGAAACTTGAGAAAATTCAAAGAAAATACAAGGAGAGGCATGACAAAAATAGAGTTGATCATAAGTTTCAAGAGGGAGATGAGGTATGGTTGCACATTAGCAAAGAAAGGATGCAATGAGAAGGTAAAAATATCAAACCCATTTGCTATGGTCCATTTAAGATCATAAATAAAGTTGGTAACAATGCATTTCAACTTGAATTTCCTTCATATATGCAAATGTATTCAGTTGTTAATGTTGAAAGCTTACTTTTGTATGAGCCACCTTTGATCGATGATCAAGGAAGTGATGTTAAACAACCTTCTATTGAATATTTCTTGCCAGAATTTTTAGATGAGCTCAAGGAAGATACAATTATTGAAAGGAGGACAAGAGCATCCAAGAGGGGAAGTGTTGAATACCTTTGAGTTGGGCTCAAAGGCACTAAACCAAGCAAGGCAAAGTGGGTGGAGGTTGAAAAGGTGAGGGAGTTGTACCCTCATCTACTGAATAGTTAATCAAGTATTTTGGGGTCCAAAAGCTTCCCAATGGGGAGGATTGATTAGGAGTTCATAATTTTTTCTCAAAATTTAAAGTTACAGGATTGGGTTGAAACTAGGATGGTTGCGTAGATCTCATCTTTGTGATTCCAGTGCACGAACGGATCAAAAAACTGATGTCGTATGAAGGAGACATCGCGTTCTGATCGAATTCCCAAACAGCTAAATTTTGTGACAGGGTTGACTGGGATGCCCAGTCAGTATGTAGGGTGCACAATCACCAAAATTAATATTCTGAGGAATATTCCTTTCCTCAATACCAATCCTAGGTTGACAAGTGGCGCGTTATGATTTTTTTTGTGGATTGTACGTTTTTTTTGGAGGACCAATTATAAGGTGAAATGTGGCCAACCCTGAGGACACCATGTGTCCCCAAGGTGTTAGTGTAAATTTTTTATAGAGGTCTGCAGGGCTCAACCCTACGACCTTTGGTAGCACACGTACAGGTCTCCACCTTCTATGCTATAATATGTTACTTAACCATTATAGAGCACCAATTCTATTTAAAATTTATTATAATGTGGTTTGGGGGTTGAGAACGCCAGCGGTCCCATAGAACATGGTCACATTGAAAACAGTTATTGCAACCTTCGACCGTTATCCACCAGCCAAAATGCTACGCCTTGTCACATGGCGACGTTTTCACTCGGTTAAGCTGACAGTTTTGTTAACCCGACTTTTAATTCTCCACCGATAGTTACATTTCAACCTTATCACATGCTATCTCTTTACATGGTTAAAGCCTTATCCGCCAACAGTTTCGTTTAACTTCACCTTTAACTCCAACTTCTAGAACCTTATCCCAAGGTTCAAGCACAATTCTGCTCCACCATAAGTGGTAACCATAGAACGAGGGTTGGCATGTGGCCACCCCTAACCGCCTAAATTTAATGCTACAGTTTAGTCTAGCGGAAATATAGCAAATGCTATTTTTAATGTGGAATTTTCCAAAATAACTCCAGTTAAGTGGATTTCTCCACAATTAGTGGAGCTTTTCTAGGTGTTACTGGGAAAATGAGTTGGAGACTGAATTTTCGCCCATTCTGAGTAAATGAAGAGTCATTCTAAAATAATTGGAGCATTTTGGAGCCATTGGTGTAGATAAAAAAACCATTGGAGGTCTGTAACTACACGTATTTGTAAAATTTTGAGCATAATGAAAGATGGATATGCCATTGGGAGCTGGACCAACAAATGTAGCCCAGGAGGGGTGAACTTTTTCATCATGCATGATGTGTAAATTTTATGTGGTGTTTTATTTCTCTATTTTGCACTGATGTTCAGTGTATTTTGTGCTTATTTCATGCTTCTAATTCGCTAAAATCATCTACAATTCATGGTTAAAATTCACAATCCTTAAGCAAAATCAAGAGACAAGTATGCACATGTTTTATAACTACAAAGACACTTAGCACAAAAAAACTAATATAGTCCTTTCAGATCACCTATCCTTCTTGTCTATTTTTTCTTAGATATGGAACAAATGCACTCGAAAGAATGGAATCAATTTTCCTCCTAGTCACTTGGTTATAACACAACTCAAAAACCTACTAGTGGTTAGGTTTGACTAACTAAAATATTAACCAAAGTTACAATATAGACTCTTCGAGATTATTCTACCTAATAATCACATGGATAGAACCTTTTGCATGAATAATGCAAGATAACATGGCATCTTCTTAAATTATGGCGGTGAAAACAATAAGGTCAACTTTTGAGTGGCATAACTTTTAAATACGAGCTCCAATTGACATGATTGTTATGTCATTTGAAATGTATTTATGTGTAGAATAGGAAAAATATATGTGACGCTAAAGCGACAAATTTTTACCCCAAAAAACATTGTTTGGTGCCTCAAAACGCTCCAAGAAGTTTTCAGATCCCAATTTTCCAAATTTGGCCCTGTTGATAAAAATGGTCTTGAGACTTGATTCCTCCACTTTGTCCACTCTGAAAGCATCGAGATGGATGAAAAAAAATATAATGATCCAATATAAATCAAGGGTCTACACAATACAAGGGAATCCTTCTCTTATCTCTGCATTCTCTCAACCGTCCCCTCTTCAATGCTCTATGTGCCACACACAACCAGGATCATTCTCAATCCTCAAAGCCATCTATTATAAAGCTAAAGTGTTGTAATAATTTCATTTCCTGTCACATAAGTTGTCACTCACAACTCTTAACTAGTCATAAGGTCTGAGCCTCTCTTGGTTCTATCACCAATAATTTACAGTTTTAATTTTATAAGTGTGAGAGAGAAATGTATGATAGAGTAATAAAAGAGAGAGAAACTAGAATCTTATGAGCAAAGAAGAGCCCCATTATTTCTACTCCCTCTTATTTTTATAATCACACTTTGCCCTTTAGCATCCCAACCTTTTAGCTTCTTAGGAATACTAACCATCACATCAAAGGGAAATATTCACTTGAGGTATATTTTCCCTCTTAATCCAATTTCCCCCCTCCTTAAGGCATCATAATATATTGGTTGTTGCCTTTCTTTAGCTCTATCATTTTTTTATTAATAAAAATTACATAATATAATAGAGTTTGACACCATATCATCAATGTTGGCACCCCAACATTATATGTTCTTAATTGCATTACAAGCTTTTGGGTAATTAAAGAGGTTTCACACATTTTATCGAATAGTTCCCATACATTGTTTAATAGCCATCCACAAAACCACATTTTTTTGGGGCATTTCATCAATGATTTTGTGTGCACTGATTATTTATCTCAAAGCTAATTCTTCCATGGAGTATCTCATAAATTATAGAGGACCAAAATCTAAAATTTCTACCACTTGTGCCTTCATATATTTTCTTTATCTCCTCCAAGTTTCACAGTTTATAACCTCTCTAAAATAAAGTTATGGAAATAATGCCAAGTTTTCCTTATGGAAATAATTCCAATTTGTCCTTATTTGAGGTCTAATTTCAGGAGCATTAGAGAGACACAAATTCCTCAAGGAATATCTCAAAAAACATAGTGAACCAAGATCTAAAATAATTACTAGACTTTCCTTGGGATTTCCCCTGAGTATGGTCCATATTTTAGCTTCTAAAATCACCTAGAATAAGTGTTATCACGAAAATGAAAAATTGGCCTTATTTCAAGAGCATTCAAGAAGCTCTATTTTCTTAGAGCTTAAGTCCCAAAATATAGAAATTCAAGATCTAAAAGTCGAATAAATTGATCAACAGGATTCCCCCCCACTATGGTCCAAGTTTTAACCTCTGGAACCTCCCAAAAGAAAATTTATAGCAAAAATTATAAGATGACATGCTTGAAGAGGCATTCAGGAATATTGACTTCCTTAGATCATATATCCAAAAAATTAGTGACCCAAGATATAAAAATTGGACCATATGTTCAATGGAATTTCCCCTCACTATGGTCCAAGTTTCAACCTTTGGAACCTCCCAGAATAATATTTATAGAAAAAAATTCTAAGATGATTTATTTACCCCAAAATCAGATTTTGGGCTTCCACCATTAAACTCCATGAAATCACTTATAACATATATAGGAATATAAAAAAATGCAGCTTGCGATCAACATGGAAAGAATGTAATCAACAAGGAAGGCATGAAATTACCTAAAATTATCATTCATTGCTTATGTATCCAAATTCATTTAAATTCCACAACCAAGTGAATCAAAACCAATTTCTCCATATTATACTAACATAACTAGCACAATGATCATAAATATAATAATATAACATCAAAAATCATTCATGCATATCACTAAATCATTCATGCAAGAAATATCAATAACAAAAAAATAAATATATATCAACTGTAACCAGAAAAATGTAGAAACTAAAGTAGGGAGAGTTGCATTCCACCCCACCTTAGGCTTAGTTGTGTTGCAATTTTTCTCACAGCTAGCCAACCCCATGCCAATTCTTGATGCCTTAAGGGAAAAATGAGCTCAGGGATTTAATGCATAGATTTCAGACTATTTTTAACATAAAAAGTGAAGGCTACTCTCCTTCACACACAAGAAAAACTCAGTCTCTATCACATATGTTGTCACAAAGATTTTAACCAGTTACAAGGTTTCAACCTCTTTGGGTTCTACCACGATTTCTCTTGCCAAATCGATTTTCTAAGTGAAATAGTAGGATAGAAAACCTAAGGAGAAAATAAGAACCAAGAACCCCTTGATGGTTTCTCCACCTTATTTTTATATCACACCTTGACCCTTCTTCTCCCCAATCTTTTGCTAGAAGCATCCTGGGAATACCTACCATCACATCAAGGGAAAATAATATATATTCAAGAAAGGGTAGGATATCTCCACCCCCTTGCATCTTTTCCTCCCTAATCAATTTTTCCCTCTCCCCACGACATCATGATCTATTGGCTACTCCCTTCCTTTGGCTCTCGAATTTTTTTATTAATAAAATAAAATAGTACATCACATTATAAAGTTTAGTCAATCATAGAAATGTTGGTAATCCAACATTACAAGTATTTAATTAGATCACAAATTTTGGGGAAATTTAAAGGGGGTGTCGCACTGATTTACTTGTGTCTATGGAAGGGGTGTACATAGGCACCTAGAGGTCATAGTGGTAGCAGTCAGAATCGACTCTATGTCACATGAGTATGAAACCAGCCCAATTTTCAATTCCCCTAGTCACTAAAATAAATAGTATCTTTATCCTTGTTAATGATTTGATATAATATTTTAGCTCCTATGTCTTCCTCCCATGCTTTTACCCATGGCTTGTCATCCTTTTGATCTAGAAGAATTACAGCTCTTCTTCCATTGACATAAAACTCAATTATATCTCTCTCTAGAGAGGGTTTCTTTTAGTTTGCATCCCCAAGCCTATCCAACAATGTTGGATAGGCTAATTCCTTCAACTATGTCAATAAATTCAAAGTCAACCAAAGTTGGAATATCCAATATGAGAATTTAGACACTTCTTAAGGTGTTGATGGGTTCAACAAACCATTGATTTTTAAATTTCAAGTATTTCTTCATTCCATGGAGTTGTGGCCATCCCTATTTTAACCATGCATCTCTAGGAAAAATATTAAATAAGGATTTGAAATCTTCCACAACTTGATTCACCGTAACTGTCTATTTTAAGGTTAACCTACCCGATCATAACCATCTTGCAGTTTATTCTTGATAGGCCTCAGTTTATTGTAGTACTTTTGGTCATCCTTGTATTCTTTCAAAATGTTTAATAGTTCCAATAATTAACCCACCAATAGTTGGTCCTCTTTGTATTCTTTCAGCCACTTTAGGAAATATTCCAATACAACATCCTTAATGCATGTTGTATTCTCTAGTCATCCCCCTTAACTTAAAGCTCTATCATATTTGTTATTTTCAAAGAAATTAATGCATGTTGTATTCTCTGGTCACCCCCCTTAACTTAAAGGTCTATCATATTTGTTATTTTCAAAGAAATTTAGCACCTTGTTTATAACTCATCCCTCCTTGTCTGGGTTGGGATAAGCATATATGTTTTTAATTAGATGAGTAGGTGATTCTTTTTAGATGTAATTATCATGACCTACTCCATATTTGGTAACAATATGTGGGTTGTTTGAGATTATCTTTCAGATTAATCACATTGAATAATTTTATGGTCAGCGTTTCGAACCTACTAATGAGGTTCATCTTCAAGACCAAGGTGAAAAAACAGTCCAATCAATGTGATTAAATAGCAATGAAATGCATCTGGTTCCAGAAATAGTCATTAGGACTGTAATATTATTTAATAAAACTAACCTTAATGACTAGTTTTTATTTAAGAAATATAAACTAATAAAAGGAAAGAAATTATTAAGTAATTTATGTTAATTATTAATTATTATATTATTAATGTTAAATCATATTTAATTAAAATTAACATTAGCAGTTAGATTTTGAAAAATTAATTCAACCATAAAAAAAGTTCAAATAGAATTAATTTAAAACAATTATTAAATGATTATTATTAATATGGTTTCTTAAAAAAAATAAAAATAAAAAAATTATAATTTGTACTATTATAATAGCAAAAACAATGAATAAATAAATAAACAAAAAAATAAAAATATAAAATAAGAAATAGAAATTAAATATGAACAATAAAAATAAAATAAAATAAGAAATAAAAATCACAAAGAAAGGGCAAGGACCCAACTCTTAATTTCCAACCATCGTCCCTAATGATATTTTTGGCATGCTTCTCAATTTCAATGATCTCTCTCAACTTCCTATGGTGGAAATGATCAATCTTCAGAGTGACCTTCGAATCTTTATTGTTAATTTTTAATTTCCATTTCTTATTTTATATTTTATTTGTTTATTTATTTATTTATTCATTGTTTTCGCTATAGTAATAATTTTAATAATTTTTTTTAAAGAAACCAGTTTAATAATAATCATTTAATAGTTGTTTTAAATTAATCCTATTTGAAAATTTTCTTATGACTAAATATAATTTTTCAAAATCTAACTGCTAATGTTAATTTTAATTAAATATGATTTAACATTAATAATTTAATAATTACTAATTAATATAAATTACCTAATAATTTCTTACCTTTGACTTTATTAGTTACTATTTCTTAAATAAAAATTGTTGTTAAGGTTAGTTTTATTAAATAATAGTACAATTCTAATGGCAATTTTGGAACCTCATGCATGTAATTGCTATTTAATTAGATTGATTGGTTTGTATTTTCACCTTGGTCTTGAATATGAACCTCATTAGTAGGTTCGAAATATCGACCAAAAAATTATTCTATGTGATTAATCCGAAAGATAATCTCAAACAATCATTATGGATCACAAAATTCTAAAATTAAAAATATGTAGGTTTTTTCAAATTAGTACTTTGTGCTTTAGTACAATGTGAAGCAAATTGACAGTTTTTTTGTTCATAACTTTTTCAAACATGGTGGGATAGTCTTCAAAGGAGTGATATGCCACTCCACATATATTGAAAAAATTAATATTAATCCTCTCTTTGAATGGGTAGATGGGGATGATATGGTCATCCTTCCAACATATGAAGTAATAAGGTCAACACTTACCATGGCTTCCTCTTCCATCCTTTCCTTGTAACCAATTATATTTCCTTTTCTTCCCCGATGTCCACCTCATCCTTGATATCCATCCATGTTTCCTTGATCAACATTTTGGTCAATTTATTGTGCATGATAAATTGTGTGGTAATTTGGTTTATTTTGACCCGTTTAGTTGGAATTCTACATCGAGTGTCGTGATTCTTCACAAATTGTGCATAGTTTATGCTTTCCATTATTTAGATTATGGGGGACATTTATAGTATTATGTCATTTCAGAGATTCAAAATTTCACAATATGTTGCTATTTAAACTTAATGGAAATTTTAGTCTCTTTTAAATGGGCCATTGTATTTGCAATTATCTTTCATGTGGCATTCATTCATACAATTGGTGCATTAAATGTCATTTCTCCTGATAGCTAAAGTTCTTAATGATTATTGCAACATCTCTAATTTTTCTTCTAATCACTTATCAATCAATATTAAAGTTAATTACCAAACACATAAGTCTCAATGTGTTGTGCTTTCTTTAATGCTTCTTCACATGATTAGATCTTATGCATTCATAATGGTCCTCTAAATCTTTGCAAAAATCTATACAACTACCACTATACCAGGAGTTGTTCATTTACAGTGGGGATTTAACTAAGCATATATATATATATATATATATATATATATATATATATATATATATATATATATATATATATATATATATATATATATATATATTGCTCATGCATTGTCTCTCGTCATTTTTCTTAATTTATTTAAGTTTTTTTGTAGCAATATGTTAACAACTTGTTCTTTAAAGAAAGAAACAAAAGTAGATTTAAATTATACTTTTATCTTCGTATGGCTATTTAGGAAGTTCCTAACACAAATTAATGTTTTAAGTATAAGGGTTTTCCACAGTGCATTATATTAGATATCATTTTTTGGGATTCAACTGCATTAAGTAAGTCATTCAGCTATGACCATTTCCATGAGAGGTAGTCGTAACAGACTAATTTCTCATGATTTTTGAATAGTCCACTTAGCACTCATTGCATTGAGTGATGCTCACAGGGGTGAAGAAGTGGGATTGAAACTAGTGAAATGAATCACATAGTGCCAATCATCAATTCCGGGGCTTGCATCTGGTAACTAGGACTTCCCGGGAGGTCACCCATCTCAGAACTCCTTTGGCTCAAGCGCACTTGAATGGTTCATGAGGCACAATACTTGCTAAGGTTTTTCAAATGGGGTAGCAAGCTAAGTGGGCTAGGATGGGTGACCTCTCGAGAAGCCCTGGTTACCAGGTGCAAGCCCAGGAAGTGATTATTGACGCTATGTGATTCATTTCACTAGTTTCAATCCCACTTCTTCACCCCTGTGAGAATCACTCGATGCAATGAGTGCTAAGTGGACTATTCAAAAATCATGAGAAATTAGTTTGTTACTACCACCTCTCATGGAAATGGTCATAGATGAATGACTTACTTAACGCAATTGAATCCCAAAAAATGATATCTAACAAATTAATGTTATTTTCCTTAAGGTATTAGAGAACTAAGCCATTTTCTTATCTTCACCAATTATATCCATCAAATCCTAGAATTTCTCACACATGAACCAATGCCTTTTTGGGTCTTTGTCACCCATAAAGTGGGATGTGGTTTAGGCCATATTACCTAAAATTTTGTCTTAGGTAAAATTGGGGCAATCACGAGGATTATCCCAATAAATGAAATGGATGCTAATAGGTCAGGAAGTAGCAAGCCATTTTGTGACGTAATATTTGATTAAGAGAAACTTTATCCTTTCAGAAGTGATTCAGGTGTAGATTTGAAGTGATTGATGAGCTTATTTTCAAGTCTTGCTATTAAATAAGGTGATGCCTAGAGAAACCCAAGTTGTAGATTAATGTTACAATCCTAGTTAGGGTGAACAAGACTGACCTTAATCTCAGAGAACAAAAAAAACACCAACGAATTGTACTAAAGGCCAGGCAAGTCATATTTTGACCAAAACTTGAGTCAATTATGAAAAGTAGGGTTGAGTAGAAGTAAATGGAGCTCTATCAACTTTCATATGCTTCAATCCTTTATCTAGTTCATCATAATTAGTAAATGCATAAGTTTGAAGCATTATTACATAGTATCTAACATGGGAAATACTTTGTAAACAAGAGAATAAGCAGTGGAGTTACATAATGGATACAAATGTCAAAGAAAGGGTCTATATGTTAAAGATATATTATAGTGGGTGTCGGGGTTCCCATGTTTTGGCCAGATTGGCAAGACCAAAAGATGAGACAACATCAGAACCACTTTGGGGCCCTAGGATCTAGCCCTCCTGGACCCGGAGAGGGATCTCTCCAATATAAAAAAGAATGATATATCTTTGAAAGATCAAATGAGATGTTAGGCTAGTTATGAAAGATAAAAGGGGGGTTTAAAATGATTTGGTTGGTTGGTTTCTGGGTTGGTCATGAGATCATAGACTGAGAAAGTGATGGGAGAAAAAGGACAAAGCAGCAGGATGTTTCAGCAAAGAGGATAGGTCAAGAAAGTGCCATCCATTGGGCTATGAAGTCATGAAAGGAGATTACATGCAACAACTAGCCAAGGCTTCAAAGGGCAAGCATCTAATACTAAATGATCTTTTAGATTAGATGGTGGGATGGAACATTAAGGAAAGAAAGTGAGAGAAGGAAAGCAACCTAATTTCTGTCTATAGATCAGGTCAGAGGTCATTTAACTCCAGACCTGCTTGGAAATACTCATAGGCAACTCTCAAAGAGGGACAAAGGGGCAGCTTATAGATCGGACCAGAGGTCATTTAACTCCAAGTCAGCTTTAGCATGCTCCAAGGGAAAACAAAGATAAGTTTAACGAAGAGATCTTAGAAAGGTCAGCTGGTCGCACAAGGATCCTAGTGGATAGGGCTAACTCTAATCCAGTGTTCCCAAATCTTCCAGCTTAAACCAAACAAGAACATCTAAGAACTGATACATTCAATTCATACATCAGAAAGTAGGCAATAACATCCACTACACTAGTTAAATTGATTGAAATCAAATCCTCAGATAACACATTTAGCAGAACAACATTTAAGGCAAGGAGAGTAGAGGCATAGGGTACCTAACAAGGGTAAATCCTATGCCATATTTCTGATGCAAGCCAGCAGAAAATGAAACAATATGAAATGTAATAAACAAAGTTAGAAGACATCACCAATAGTAATAGACCAGGATCCTGTGAAATGTGCTTGATTAATGATGCAAAACCATTCATATACACTGAGCTCAATGGCTAATACAGTCCAGACTCCTCCTCCTAGCCTACTACATACAAAATACTTTGCTACTCCCTCCCATGACTGTTCTAACAGTTGGAATGAGTCCCTCTAACAGCAATGGTAGCATCCGAACAACAACCTTACAATATGTTCTCGGGGATTTCTTATAGGAGAAGATGAGCCGAGGAGGTAGGTAGAAACTAAATGAAACATTAAACTTAGAAGAGAAAGAGAGGGCTGAAGCCCATTCTGTTTTAACTCTCTGCATTTATCTCTGGTATGGATCTGATGCACTCTGGTGCTGTAGTACTCTGCAGGCTGCTTGGGAAGCCTCTGTCAGGTCGAGATTTGACCTCTGATATGTTCTTGAAGTCCTCTGGCTATTTGGACTTTACGCTAGCCTTCTGAATTTGGTTAAATGGATTAAAGTCTGCGGGCCTTCTCCATACCTCCGTTGCTGCAGCTCTGACAGTCTTAAGAAGCTTATGTCAGTGTCTTTCATCTGTTTGAGAGCTCGAGGAAGCATGGAGAGTACTGAAGGAATGGCGTATTGTCTGGAGAAAAGTACTTTGCTGATATTAAACTCAGGTAAGACTTTGATAGTGTGCTTAAATATTCATACTGCGCCCTTTCCTTTGAATGCGGGGTTAAACGTTAATTACGTCAATAACAGGCATTAACCCTCTTGAATATTTTCTCTTGGTTCACTGGAAAATGTTGAAGTGGCCTCTCTGTGCTATCTGCACAGTAAAATAAACCTGTTGTGAAATCGGGTAGGGTGGAGGGCGATAGATCAGGACCGTCGGATCTTATATGCGATCAAACGGTGGAGAATGCGATCGGAGGATCGGAGTGGTGGTGCGATCGAGTCGCAATCGCAGAATATCACGATGTGATCAATCGGAGGAGCGGGCGCGATCAGAGGACTTGCAACGTGACTGATCGCATCGCAAATATTTGTGATCGATCAATCGCATCAAAAATATTTGCGACGAGTAATCAGAGCGTTCACAATAGAACATGCGATTTTGCGATCGACCCCCAAGGCATTAAGCGCTTGGTTTTGGGTAAGGGTTACGTGGGGAAGTGGTTATCACGGTGGGAAAGTGGGTTTTGAGGCCCTTTTAATGGATTTTAAGGCCTAGGAAGGGAAACAATAAGGGGATAAAGGGTGAATTAAACTGAAAAAGGGATAGGGGTAGAACTTAAAGGGGATTTTGGGAGGATTTAGAGGGTTAGAAGGGAAATTGAAGGGGAGACAAGGGGATGAAATCAAAGGTTAGAATGGATGATATAAGAGGGAAAAGGAGGCATTTGGGCGTTTCTTTACAAACAAAGAGGCTTTATAATGGGAATCAGCAGAGGGGATTTTATCAAAGGACAAAGGCACAAGGAGACTTCAAGGATGATGTGTTTTCAGGGGAAATGCATTCCTTGAAGGCTCAACAACATTTTAGCCCCTTGTTTGCTTGTCAAAAATTTATAGGGGGCTAATGGTGGCTCCACATGGGGATGGCTTCTTCTTGAAGGAGTCAAGAATTCAGAAAATGATCTTTGGAGTAGGCCAGTTGCCTAATTCTTGGCACATCCCTTTCTTTCTTTGATCAGCTGCCATAAATCATGAAGACCTCATATCAGCAGTAAAATTCTCCCAAACAACTACCTACCCACACTATAGTCCTAACATTTTTCTTCTGGGTGCATTTGGACTTGCAGACCCTTTACAACATCAATCTTTACAAACAGGAAAATAAACCTATTCTACTTCTACCCTTATTACTCCATGAGACCAGATTATATTGTTGGCCTCATAGCTTCTCTACCTAATCTAATATCTGCTAGGATTAAATTGTCTAGCAGATTTCTTCTCTACATTCTAAGATAGAAATTGAAAAACAGTCAAGCCAGGATTAGACTGTCTGACTTGCTGGACTATTCTGAAATTAAAACAACTGACTACATGCTCACAAACTGAGCTTTATTGAGATTTTCCTACCTACCCTACTCTAACTGAAATATTTACAAGTCTAGCTTACAAAAATTGTCTTCCAATGCAACCAGTCCATCAGATGATCCCATGACTGGTCCCTCTTGCTCAACTCCTTGAGTAGGCTGGATAGGCAGGGCAGCTCCCACTCTTTTTTTTCAATAACAGCAGCCTTGGAAAATTTTATTTCTGTCTGCAACATGCTACTCAAAAATACCTTTGATCCTTCATCAAATGTTTGTAGGAAATGAACATAAGGATCATGACAAGATACCTGGCTATGAATATCTGGCAGACTGGCTTCAACCAGGATCTCTCCTTCTTCCACTGGATTGAGAAGAAGACTCTCTTGGGGTAGAGTGTCTCCTTCATCTTCTGAACTGGAGGACTCATCATATAATGCAGCCGAGTCCTTTTGGAGCTCTGATATGTTTTGCGCTGCTGGAATGAGCTCTGTGAAAATATCTGCACATTCATGAGCGGGGATATCTTCTGTTACCTCCTCCTTTTCGAGGGAAGGCTCTTTTCTTTCATCCTGCTCACGAAATTCTTCTTCTCGTTCCTCCTCATCTTCTGAAAAAGACGGTTGCTGGCTACCAGACCTACTGATGCTCTGTGGTAAAGCAGAATGGAGATTCATAAAATCTTCATCTGCTACCATACTGTCGTAGCTTTCCCCATCAGTATCGTAGATAGGGTAATCGGTTTCATCACTTCTCTGAAATCGTTGGTGCTGATATTCCTCCCGTGGATCTATAGATGATGGCCCTGCAAGCTTGGCTTTCCTTTGAAAACACTCATCATCAAACAGATCATAAGTAGGAAAATCATAACTGTAAGTAATGTCACCCACCAAACCTTCTGGATTTTCAACAGATCTTTCTTGGTCCTGATCCATAGAGGAGTCTTCTGGGTCTATGTCATCAAACTCATAAGACGAAGGGGCAAGAGTGTGTGTTCCATAAAAGACTTCTGAGGTGGACTGCTGGTTTAATATTTGATCAATCTCTTCTTCCATCAAAAGAGGGGTTTCCCTCCCATCATGAACAGAAGAGAAGTAGTCCTCTTTCTCTTGTATCAGTCGATTTGGAGGCTAGATATTTTCTTGAGCCTCTTCCTCCTCATCAGGTGCTGCCTCTTCTGTGTGGTATCTTGCTTCCTCAAGGTAGCGTTCCCTATTAGCTTTCGCTACTAGGTCCTGATATTCTCTACTCAGCGTGATACAAGGCATAGGTGCGCAATCAGGTAGTTCCTGATCACTTACCTCTTTGTCTTCTATAGGTTCTTGAGCATCATACATGTCTTGCTCATCTTCTCGGTCGTGAGTCTGTTTTTGTTCTGGAAGAGGCATGGGCTATTCTAAATAATCATCATTTGCATTCAGATTAGCCATGTACATTTCCAGCACTCTACCAAATGTTTCTATTAATTCATTTAATTGATCATACAAAGCATCATACTTTGTATCTATGTCCATGTTTGGATTCACGCTTATGCAAAGAAGGCTACTGCTTCTTCTCACCCATTTCAGAGTCTTCCACCAGTGGAGTCATTTGGTCTTCTAGGAACTATGGAGTGTGGAGTCGCCAGGTGGATGTATATGAATTCTTGAAGCAGGATGCTGTCCACCATCAGCAATTGAAAGCCAATCTAACCAGAGATCTTGGGTCTTTGAGTGCCTAAGAATGTTTAAGGTGAAATGCGCTTAGTTCCCTAGTGGAATCGCCATTATGTTGGGGTTCCCATGTTTTGGTCAGATTGGAAAGACCAAAATATGAGACAACATCAGAACCGCTTTGGGGCCCAAGGATCTAGCCCTCCTGGACCCGGAGAGGGATCTTTCCAATAGAAGAAAGAATGATATATCTTTGAAAGCTCAAATGAGATGTTATGCTAGTTATGAAGCACAAAAGGGGGGTTTAAAATGATTTGGTTAGTTGGTTGCTAGGTTGGTCATGAGATCATAGACTGAGAAAGTGATGGGAGAAAAAGGAAAAAGCAGCAGGATGTTTCAGCAAAGAGGATAGGTCAAGAAAGTGCCATCCATTGGGCTATGGAGTCATGAAAGGAGATTACATGCAACAACTAGCCAAGGCTTCAAAGGGTAAGTAATATAATACTAAAGGATCTTTTAGATTAGATGGTGGGATGGAACATTAAGGAAAGAAAGTGAGAGAAGGAAAGAAACCTAATTTCTGTCTATAGATCAGGTCAGAGGTCATTTAACTCCAGACTTGCTTGGACATACTCATAGGCAACTCTCAAAGAGGGACAAAGGGGCAGCTTATAGATCGGACCAGAGGTCATTTAACTCCAGGTCAGCTTTAACATGCTCCAAGGGAAAACAAATATAAGTTTAATGAAGAGATCTTAGAAAGGTCAGCTGGTCGCACAAGGATCCTAGTGGACAGGGCTAACTCTAATCGAGTGTTCCCAAATATTCCAGCTTAAACCAAAAAAGAACATATAAGATCTGATACATTCAATTCATACATCAGAAAGCAGGCAATAACATCCACTACACTGGTTAAATTGACTGAAATCAAATCCTCAGATAACACATTTAGCAAAACAACATTTAAGGCAAGGAGAGCAGAGACATAGGGTACCTAACAAGGGTAAATCCTATGCCATATTTCTGATGCAAGCCAGTAGAAAATGAAACAATATGAAATGTAATAAACAAAGTTAGAAGACATCACCAATAGTAATAGACCAGGATCCTGTGAAATGTGCTTGATTAATGATGCAAAACCAGTCATATAAACTGAGCTCAGTGGCTAATATAGTCCAGACTCCTCCTCCCAGCCTAATACATACAAACTACTCTGCTACTCCCTCCCACGACTGTTCTAACAGTCAGAATGAGTCCCTCTAACAGCAACGACAGCAGCCGAACAACAACCTTACAATATGTTCTTGGGGATTTCTTATAGGAGAAGATGAGCCGAGGAGGTAGGTAGAAACTAAATGAAACATTAAACTTGGAAGAGAAAGAGAGGGCCGAAGCCCATTCTGTTTTAACTCTCTGCATTTATCTTTGGTATGGCTCTGATGCACTTTGGTGCTGTAGTACTCTGCAGGCTGCTTGGGAAGCCTCTGTCAGGTCGAAATTTGACCTCTGATATGTTCTTGAAGTCCTCTGGCTATTTGGACTTTACGCTAGCCTTCTGAATCTGGTTAACTGGATTAAAGTCTGCGGGCCTTCTCCATACCTCCGTTACTGCAACTCTGACAGTCTTAAGAAGCTTATGTCAGTGTCTTTCATCTGTTTGAGGGCTCGAGGAAGTGTGGAGAGTACTGAAGGAATGGCGTACTGTCTGGAGAAAAGTACTTTGCTGATATTAAACTCAGGTAAGACTTTGACGGTGTGCTTAAATCTTCAAACTGCGCCCTTTCCTTTGAATGCGGGGTTAAAAGTTAATTATGTCAATAACAGGCATTAACCCTCTTGAATATTTTCTGCTGGTTTGCTGGAAAATGCTGAAGTGGCCTCTCTGTTCTATCTGCACAGTAAAATAAACATGTTGTGAAACCGGGCAGGGCGGAGGGCGATAGATCAGGACCGTCGGATCTTATATGCGATCAAACAGTGGAGAATGTGATCGGAGGATCAGAGAGGTGGTGCGATCGAGTCACAACGTAGAATATTGCGATGCGATCAATCGGAGGAGCGAGCGCGATCAGAGAACTTGCGACGCGACTAATCGCATCCCAAATATTTGCGATTGATCAATAGCATCGCAAATATTTGCGACGAGTAATCAGAGCGTTCACAATAGAACATGCGATTTTGCGATCAGCCCCCAAGGCATTAAGCGCTTGGTTTTGGGTAAGGGTTACGTGGGG
This sequence comes from Pinus albicaulis, assembly GCA_034641835.2. Taxonomy (NCBI): domain Eukaryota; kingdom Viridiplantae; phylum Streptophyta; class Pinopsida; order Pinales; family Pinaceae; genus Pinus; species Pinus albicaulis. Next base: position 814,515,475 of record CM076576.1, on the reverse strand, counting down.
AAGTGGTTAGCACGGTGGGAAAGTGGGTTTTGAGGCCCTTTTAATGGATTTTAAGGCCTAGGAAGGGAAACGATAAGGGGATAAAGGGTGAATTAAACCGAACAAGGGATAGGGGTAGAACTTAAAGGGGATTTTGGGAGGATTTAGAGGGTTAGAAGGGAAATTGAAGGGGAGACAAGGGGATGAAATTAGAGGTTAGAAGGGATGATATAAGAGGGAAAAGGAGGCCTTTGGGCCTTTCTTCACAAACATAGAGGCTTTATAATGGGAATCAGCAGAGGGGATTTTATTAAAGGACAAAGGCACAAGGAGACTTCAATGATGATGTGTTTTCAGGGGAAATGCATTCCTTGAAGGCTCAACAACATTTTAGCCCCCTGTTTGCTTGTCAAAAATTTATAGGGGGCTAACAGTGGGAACAAAATAGTGAAGCTTTATCAAACTTTACAGGTGATGGGATTACCTCAGACTTGGGACACCAATGAATTTTAGAGCTATCATAGTATGCCTAACACACTATAGAATACGAGGGGAGCTAACATTTCATATATATAGGTATGAATGTTGGCCTTAACAGGGTGAGTCGACCTATAGAATTGTGATATAAAAATGGGCTTTAAGCAAGGTTGACCCTTGTTTATTATAAAATTCTTCTGCTTGAATAGTAAGGTTATCCTATAATGGGGAAAATTCCATGTAAATTTCATGTAATTCAACTTTAAGGTGGACACATCGAAGGGCTGACCTAGTAATGGTTTAATAATTATGGAGTTGGCCATGCACTTAATTTGACGACTTGAGGATGTTGGAAAATTAAGGAAATGGTAGATTAAAGTTGATTCTCCTTACTTGATGATTAATTTTGAGATTTGTTGGTATTTTATTATTTTATTATTTATTCCTCATCAAGAAATTACGAAAACCTAAATGGCATGAAGATCACAAGAACACAAAGAACACAAGATATAGGCTCCAAGCCAGGGAAAAATCCCACAATTGGGGAAAACTCGAAAAATCCTCTTCTTACATAATCATATCAAAGTGAGACCTCCAAAACCCAAAGACCAAGACCTCCTCCAAGCACCAAGTCAGCCCTCCAAAAGCCTTCCTCAATCAAGTCAAAATTCACCAAGTAAAATATGGTCAAACTTCACAAAATCTGCTCCAAGTCAAAGTTTCGATGCTCTAAATAATGTAAACTATTGAATGGGAATTTCAAGGTAAATTTTCAACATTGTTTAGAAATGGTAGTAAAAGACAATAAAAAGTTCTTATTTTTGTGAAAAAAAAATTGTTGATGTTAGAATAATGTATTTTTTTAGGTAAATTTTCAACATTTTTTAGTAATGACGTTAAGAATAAAATATAATCACTCCAAAAAACTTATTCCAATGATTTTAAACCATGAAATTAAAGATAAAATATCACGTCTTTTAAAAGTATTAAAATTCCAACAATTTTCAGTCATGGTGTTAAAGATAAAATACTTATAATTGTTTTCAACTATAGCATTATAGATAAAATATCATGGCTCATAAAAACCTTAAAATTTTGCCAATTTTTCAACCATGGAATAAAACCAAACATCATGACTATAGAAAACCTTAAGTTTTCAACATATTTCAGCCATGGCACTATGGAAAAATTTTATGACTAATTTTTTTTTTAAATGAACACATGAATGAAAGAGACAATATACCAAGAATAATTTCTTTTTAAAATGGTAAAAGTATAAAGATTTTAAATTCTTAGTCTAAGAAAACTTGACACATTGCAACAAAATTTTTAAAATCAACCATTGAATTGACACACGGTGTAGGCAAACTTTACTCATTGTAATGAAAACTTAAAGACTAGTCATGAAATTGACAGATTATGGGGGCAGACTTGATCCATTATAAATAAAACTTTAAAATCAATTATCAAATTGATACATAATGATATCAAGTTGCTAGTCGAGGATCGACATGGACCTTGCAAAAAAGAAATTAAATAAAACAAAATAATAAATAAATACCAATGAAAACAAAAATTAAAACATTGAAAAAAAAAACTAAAAAAAGCTTAAAAGAAAAAACACAAAAAGCTTAAAAAAACAATAATAAGTAAATAAAAATATATATTAAAACATAAAAAAATTAAAAACATGACCCAAAAAATAAAGCATTGAGAAAACCAAAAACTAAAAATAAATAAACAAATAAATAAAAACACAAAAAGTTAGACCACCGGGCCACGGAAAATTTTAGGGACTAATATTCGCAGGTGGGCTAATTTTCTATACTTTTTCCAAAAAAAATATTCGCCAATTTCCATTTTTTCTAAAAATAATTCACCCAAGTTTTATAATATGAAATTATTTTACCTTAAATTCGCCAAGATCTTACATAGACTAATATAATATAATTAGTAATTTATATATTTTTACAAATATCGCATCAAACATTTTATAATTTTTCTATTAGAAATTACTAAGATTTGCCAAGGCTTCTAAACTTTCAAATGAATATCCATCCTTAAAATTTTCCATGCATGGTGCGCAACTCAATTGGTAATTATCTTGTTACGAAGTCATTGTAAAGCAAGAGATTCAATGTTCAATTCCCCAAAATTTAAAAAAATAATAAGAAGTAAATAAAACTATGTATTAAAACATTTAAAAAAAAACAAATATAAAAAATGTAAAAAACAACAAAATTAACTCATATATATTAAATAAATAAATAATATATTAAAATAAAATTAAAACAATAAAACATTAAAACTTCAAAAAAAAAAACATAATTTAAAATAAATAAATAAATTAAAAAAAAAAAAAACTTCATTGGATAATTAAAAAAAACAAACAAAACATAAATTAAATTAAATAAATATTGCATTGCAAAATATTAATAACATTAAAAATATTGTTACTTCTAGGTTTAAAGAGAAAATTTGGTGTGAGAAAGTTTAAGAGGCTAAAAGACAATTAAGATATTATAGGGAGGTCATCAACCCTACTCTAGAAGATCAAAAGTATCTCTTTGTTTTAACTAGCTCAAAGAAAAAAATTAATATAGCCAAGATAAGAATGAACTCTCATGAGCTCCATAGTGAAACAAGTCGTTGGGTTTGCCATCTTTGTGAGAATATGAACATTGAGGATGAAAATCACTTCCTCTTAGAGTGCCCTGTGTACACCCACATTAGATCTCGGTTTCATAATTTTTGTTGCAATACCGACCTTCCTAGCCTTTTAACATTTCAAAATTATAGTGAGCTCGAGACGCTTCTCTCTAAGCTCTTTGAGCATAGGAGTACAATTTTAAAACAAACTAAATAATTCGTTTCTTTAGGTCTGATAGACCAAAATTGGGTCTTAGTGGACGTTAACCATCATCATCATCATGTTAACCATCGTCAACATCATATTAAAATAAAATTAAAAATAATAAAACATTAAAAATGAATTTAAATTTTTTTTTTAAACAATTAAAAAAACATTAAAATTAAGAAGAAGAAGAAGAAGAAGTAAAATTAAAAAAAAAAAAAGAATTATGGCCCCATGGGCCTGGGCTGCACTCATGTGGCTCAGTCCTCCACCCAGGCTCACGACCCATAGGCCCTGAATGGGTGCCTATGGGTCGTGGGCTTGGGTGGGGGCTCGCCCAGGTCCATGTGCCGCGATTTTTTTTATTTTTTTTATTTTTTTAAATTATTTTATATTAATGTTATTTTTTTAATTATTTTTTATTTTATTTTTAATTGTTGCTTTTTTAAAATTGGTTTTTATGTGTTTATTTAATGTTGTTTTTTTTAATATGTTTTTTTTTTTTAGATATATATATATAGATATTTTTTTTTAATGTAGACCCTTCGCTTGGGTAGCGGTTGATTTATTCTTTTTTGTATATATTTGTGTTGGGTCTACGTCTCATAAAGTTATGTATCATTTTAATATTTTCGCTCTGCGACTCATCTATTCACTCGGGTCTGTGGTTGGTATGTCTGGATCTACGGTCTTCACTTGGGTCCCAGTTGATATATTCTTTGTTGCATATATTTGCATTGGATTTGTGGTCCATTCAAATACATCTAAAATAGGCCTGTAATTTAAATACCACGGCCCCATATCAACATAAATTCTGACGCTCTCGGTGATTAACATATACTTTGCAGTTAAGTTTTGCTGTTTGGATATCTCTGTGAATTCAGTTGTAATGTTTGAACCTTCTTGTATATAAATTATCTGTGTTGCGAACATATCGCCAAATATATAATCTCTGTAGCCAACTACCAGCAAGAGTATTGCATTATTTTATATCGGTTCTGCAACAACATTTTTGTGATCTCTAATAAGTGTGAAATCTTAAACGCTTAGTACAACTCTGACAGGTGCATACATTCCATATTATCCTCAATTTATTAAGTTTTTCTTGTTTTAAATTATGAGTACTTCCCCTCATATTTCTAATCCTCTCTCTAGAAAAGTAAGACCAGGGAAAAGTTCCCTAGAGAGCTTTTATGAATACATTGAATCTTTAGACAGACAAAGAGAAAAAAGAGTAAACCAATTTAAAATAGAATTAACTATAATGATTGAAAACAATCACAAATCGCTAGAAAATAAAATAATCTCACTTGAGATTGAACTCCAAGGATTGAAAGGTAGGATTCAAGAAATAGAACATAGTAAACAATCAATGGTTGAAGAAAATGATGTCGTGAAAAGTGAGATTAAAAGTTTTAAAGAACAAATAAATAATAACTCAATCGTAAATAACGCAGAGAATAAATTAGATATTAAACCCATAAAGGAGGAAATTAAAAAATTGATTAGACTTGACCATGAACACCATAAAAGAGCCTTACAACTTATAGTTGTTTGTATAGAAGAACAAAACAATGAGGACACATTAGAAATAGTAAAAGAACAATTAAAAAAAAAATCTCAAATTAAAACAAATTATATCACAAAAGCAATACAGGTGGGAAATATATTTGAGCATAAACACATACCAATTCGTATTAAGGTGCGTTGTAATGACCATAAATTAGATATACTTAGGAAATCCACAAGCCTAAAAGGAACATGAATCTTTATAAATGAATATGTTATTCCAGAAAAACAAGTTGAACTCAGGAAAGAAGTAAAAAAGGTCAAGGAGGAAAGAAAATAAGGGAAATGAGATATTATTAGAAATAGGAAAGTTATTATTAGAGATAGCGTCTAAAATATGAGCGATAAATAGGGACTAGGATCACTCTAGATCATTTTCTAGAACTATCCTGGTTTTCCATGATGTGAAGGTCCTATGTTAAGTTGTATCCCGAGTGATATTGATCTCATTTTTCTAGTTGAAACTTGGGAGCATGACGAATTTAGAGTTCCTCATCTTGATAAAATCATTCTTTTGTCAGCTTGGAATAAGAAATCCTCTCGAAGGGGTGTTGGTGGTATAGCCTTTTATATAAAGAACATTGTTTCTTCTCACATCTGACTTCATAAAATCGTCCCCTTCAATCAGTACAATTGGATCGAGATCTTTGATTCTGACACCAATAGGATTTTTCTTGTAATTTGTTATTTCTCTCCTATCAACTCTACCTCCTATAAGAAAAACAACTCGGATAATATTTGTCCTTTCAATACCTTAGAAAAAGACACCCACAACCTAGGGAATGAAGTTAATTTCCTTTTTCTTGGGGACTTCAATGCTAGAACTACTACTAACCAAGCTATTATGTCAAGTAACAACTATAACCCTAACCCCTTGTGGCTTGATGAAGATGATGAATTAACTAATATATTTAAGAGAAACTCTGAAGACATAACCACGAAATTATTCGGCACCGAGCTCATCAAGCTTTGTAGTTCCCAAAAACTGATTATCTGTAGCGATATTAACGGGTGGCATTCCTCCAGTCAGATGACATGTTTCCATATGTTGGGAAGTAGTGTCGTGAAGTATGCGATTTCAAACACCCATGTCCTTAACCATATTACCAACTTTGAGCTACTTAATGATTACAAGCCTGAATCTGACCACAGACCTTTGTATTTAACCTTCAATCTTATTATGCATACAATCCACATGCAAGAAACCAGTAAAATCCATAGTCACACTCGTTTCGATCGGAGTAATACATACATTTTCTTAAAGGATTAAAAAAGGAATTTAGGCTCCTTGAATTATAATAACAACATTTATCAAATTTATTACAATTTTACTACTACCCTTTCCACTACCATTAACAAGTTCTCTACTGAGGTTTCGTATAACCATATTAACAGAACTTCAAACCCTTGGTATGAAAATGATTATAAAATTGTTAGGAAAACAATTAGAGACGCTCCTAACGAAACTGTAAAGCTCTAAAATATTAGTGTATACAAATATGTCATGAAAAAGAAGAAGTGATAATGTATTAATAAGAGATAAGAGCATATTCTTCACCTTTCTAAAGTTGTGCCCAGAAATTTTGGGCAAAATGTGTTTGCTTGTAAATCTAAAGATAATCATTCAGTCCCCTTAGAGAATTGGAACATCTATCTTAATAAGTTGTATGACTCTTTGGATAGCCTGGACACCATTGTAAACACTCCTATTAAGGAAGATATATTTTATCTTGAAGATGTTGAATCTAGGATAAATAAGTTCGCTAACAGGAAAGGTAAAGATATTGAAGGATACCAAGCTGAAATTTTTAAATTGGGAAGATTTATCCTCATTCCCCATCTTCACAAGCTCCTAAATTTGGTTGTAAAGAATGCTTTCCTGAAGCCTTGGATGCAAAGCCTTATTGTGTCTATATTTAAAAATGGGGACAAAAATGTTCCCTCTAACTACAGGACCATTATGATTAGCCACATCTTAGCCAAGAATTATGGGCTCATTTTGGAAAAGAAAATTAGCCTTTACCTTGAAATCCATGGTAAAATAGTTAAAGGAAAAGATGGTTTTAGGAGGCATCACTCAGCGATCGACCATCTTGTTACTCTTAGGATCATTACCAAGGAATGTCGCAATAGTAAAACCGATCTCTTTTGTTTCTTTATGGACTTTAGAAAATCCTTTGACACCGTCCCTCGGGATAAGCTCTAGAAAATACTTGATGAGATCATGGCTCCTGCTAAGTTGAGGTTTGTTTTGATTCAACTCTACAAGGTTGTTGTTTCCAATCTTAAGACCGACGAAGGGTGGTCTAAATATATTAAATGGAATATAGAGGTTAAGAAAGGGTGTCCCTTATACCCTACCCTTTTTGGTATTTACATCAATAAGATAGAGGAGTGTTTGGAAATTACGGGTTGCAAGGGAACCGAGTTTGCTAGTATAATCATTACTCTTCTCCTTTATGTTGATGATATAGTTCTTCTTGTAAGAAGCCCTGGTGACCTATATAATCAACTGAAGACTCTTCATGATTACTGCTCCAAGATGGGTATGACAGTTAATACCAAAAAGACTAAAGTCATGATAATTAAATCTAAAAAGATCACTCATGGTAATTTCGTCCATGATAAAGATTTCTTAAAACGGGTTTCTTCTTATAATATTTGGGTATTGACACTCCTCATCATCTCAATTGGAATTATAGCATTGAGAAAAGGATTATTGGAGGTTGGAAATCTTATTATGAGCTTGAAAACAATTATAAGTTAGCACATCTTTGTATTTGGAGTAAACAAGGTTCCTCTTTGATACCCTCATCATCCATGTTGTCTTATACGGATGTGAAGTTTGGGGTTGAAGTATATCCAGAGAGTCATGGAGAAATATTGAGATGATCCAAAAGAAATTCATAACCTACAATCTAAAGATCAAAGGAAATATCCCCTTTCTTACCCTCTTGGTCGAAGTTGGCCTTTCCTCCAGTGAAAGTAGGGCTATGTTTAAATATTTATGTATAAGAAGAATATTTACAACATGGAATCCAAGAGGCCTCCCAAAATTGCTTCTAAATTTAGTCAAAACCCCCACCTCTGCCTCAAGCGTGGATGGTATAAGGATGTCCAGTCTTGGCTCAACCATTGGGGGGTAAAAGAGGAGATCATCCTGGGAAGCAAGGATAGTGTAAAAGATACTATCACCTCCAAATTTAAGGATACGTTGTGGGATGATAAGGAGTTGGAGGGTAAAAGGAAGCTAAGATATTATAAGGAGGTGATCAACCCCACCCTTGATAACCAAAATTATCTCTATGTTTTTACCAGAAATAAGAAAAAGATGAACATCGCTAGGATAAGAGCTAATTATCATGAGCTTCAAAGTGAAATCGGATGCTAGTATACTCCCAAGACTCCCTGGGATGATAGAATTTGTCAGGTTTGCGATATGAAGAGGGTGGAAGATGAAAAGCACTTTCTTTTAGAGTGCCTGAATCTTACTCACATCCACTTTCATTCCCCTAACATCTACCACACTTCCAATCTTCTTGACTTGTTAATTCAACCTAACTATAGCAACCTTGGAGCGCTTCTTTCCCTTTTTTTATCATAGAAATAATATTTTGAAGAATCACAATTAGATTCTTTTTCTTCTTAAGGTATGATAGACCACATTTGTCCTAGTGGACGTTAATCATCATCATCAACATAATTTTTTATGTTTTTTTAATTTTAATTGTATTTTTTAATGTATTTTTTATTTTTATTTTTAAGGATTTTGGGTGAAAATGTGAAGTTAGGTTACACTCTTTTCCCTTTTTTGAGGAAAAAAATATCATTTTTAAAATTTCTTCAACTTTCTGCAAGCCAAAACAATTTTTCTGTTTAGAATTTCATTTTACAATAAAAATAAACTTGTCAGAAATTTTATTAGCTTTCTATTACTTATTTTTTGGAATTTTTTTATTCACATTTGATATGTCAACTTAGAAATTCTTTGAGTGTGTGTTCTTTAACAATCAAAGGATTTATAAAAAGTCACGTTGTTCAACGCTAGTGTATTCTTTGTTAACTTGGTGTTTTTGAGAAAAAAAACGTGTTGCAAAAATCTAGACACACTCTACTTCAATATCGTTATATTTACGAAACCAAATGATGCATATCATAATTACTAGAATTTTTTGAACTGAACCAATATGAAAAAACTGCAGATTTTGAATATGTTTAGTTCGGCGTCAATTTTCTCAACATATTAGTTATAAAATAAAAATCTAAAAACTACCCATTATAGACAACAGACCAATGTAATGCACCATAAAATTTTCAATTTTTTTTACAGTTTATTTTGGGAGATACATAATTTTGATTTCACTGAATCATAATGACCTTCAGAATTTTTTTGCACCCATTTTATTAGAAAAATAATTAAAATTAGTAAATATATATGGAATTCCATAAAAGTTATATCTGATAATAGTAGATTGAATTATGCAAACGGTAGTCTTAGTTACGAAATTTAATTCATAAAATTTTATGGAGTTTAACCATTCCAAAGTTGAATAAATGTGTTCAGAGATGAGTTGCAGCGTAGTTGCAGAAATTTTAATTCGGCTGAAATTTTGTAGTAGTTCGACCGAACTTTTCTTAGTTTCCCATCCCGTTAATTTTAACGACATAAAAGTTCGGTCAAACTTTAAAATTTTTTTTGGCCGAACTTTTGGTTGCTCATACCATCGACCGCAAAAAAAAAATCGATGAGGCCCTTCTAAAAACGACATTTCACAAACTGCATAAATATACGAAAACCAAATCATTATTTTCGCATATTTTTTCATTTAGGCTGAATTTTCATAATAAATCTTTTGGGCTAAATTTTCAAAGGATTTTTTTGGGCTGAATTTTCAAAGGAGATTTTTTGGGCTAAATTTTCAAAGGAAAATTTTTGAGCTAAATTTTCAAAGGAAATTTTTTGGGATGAATTTTCAAATGATATTTTTGGGCTAAATTTTCAAAGGAAATTTTTTGGGTTGAATTTTCAAAGGACATTTTATTGGCGGAATTTTTTTTAGAGTAAGTTTTTTGGGCTCAAGTAAATCTTTTGTGATGATTTTTTAAAGTGAGTTTTTGTATAAATTTGCAAAGCGGGTTTTTTTTGCAGGATTTTGAAGGAAATTTTTTGAGCTTCATTTTCAAAACACATTTTTTTGGTGGAATTTTTAAAGTAAGTGTTTTGGGCTGAAGTAAGTATTTTGTGAAGAATTTTTAAAGTGAGTTTTTTTGAAATTAAGTCTTTAGCGATGGTTTTTTAATAATATTTTTTGTCTAAATTTTTAAAGTGAGTTATTTTTGCAGGATTTTGAAGGAAATATTTTGAGCTTCATTTTTTAAATACATTTTTTTAGCGGACTTTTTTTTAAAGTAAGTGTTTTGGGCTGAATTTCTAAAGTGAACTTTTGAAATTAAGGTTTTTGTGATGAATTCTTGCATGGAGTTTTTGTCTAAATTTTGATAGAGAGATTTTTTGGCAGGAGTTGAAGGAAATTTTTGGAGCTTCATACTAAATTATCATGGGAAATCAAAGAAATTGCAGGAGAATTATGATCAAAAAAGAAGCTTTGAGGCTCGTAGAGAATACGAGAGAGAATATAACAAAAAAAGGAAAGAAGAACGCTCAAATATTGAAAGGGAAAATCAACCTCAACTAGAAGTTGAAGCTAGTATGTAAATATAAATATTATAAAAATTATTTAAAATTTAACTAACTTGTATTGTGAAACTTATTTTTTATTTGATGAACTAATTTGAAAAATATTTTGCAATGTAAACAGAGAGATATATTCCTCATAACATTGATGATGAGATAGAAAATGTTGAAAGACCAAGTGAAAAAGATAATGAACCAATGATTGAAGATGTTGAAATAAATTCAAGTGAAGAAATTGAATCACCAGGGATATATATATATATATATATATATATATATATATATATATATATATATATATATATATATATTTCATGTGTACTATTGAAATTATACATATTTATTAATTTTTCAGTTTCATTGAAACTCTATTTTTTTATTTAATTATTTATTGAATATTTAAACCCATTTTGTACATTTAATTCTCATATGTAAAAATGAAATCAATATTGATGATGAGATGTTAGAAAATATTAGCACTGACACATATGGAGATAAAAAAGTTGACCATGTTATACGATATCGTGTTAAGCACATTATTGATATGTTCTTCAAAGATGAAAATGTGGCAGTTCAAGCCCAAATTTTGAGAAATCTCTTAACATAAAAGAAATTAAAAGAAGCTACGACTCTATTGGGTAATCGAAAATCAATGAAAGATTAAAAAAAAATGAAGGAAAATGTGATACAAAATGTAAATAGTGCTCTAAAATCAATTGGAATATCTAGAAAGAAAATTGATTTAGATGCACATAAAGCAATACAAATGGTCGTGGTTTCATAAAGTAATAAAGAAAATCATTTGGTAAAATTGACGGCCAAAGCATTAGGGACCTCACGAAAAACATTGCACAACCATTAGAAATTTCGATTGAAAATAGATGTAAATGATGAGCTTGCTTGTTCGACAGTTATTTGTAGGAAACCATACAAAGATAGACTTGGAGAAGATGTTAAAAAAATAATAAATGAATATTGGATGAAAAATTTACGTGTTTCACCAAAAGCAAGGGATGTGATGTGGCAAAGAATAACACAAAAATAATACGACGAAAATGCAAAACATATCTTGGACACCACTTAGATAGATTTGTTCAATAAATTCATAGAAGGTAATCATGCAATTAATGTCTCAGTCAGTGCTTTTGTGCAACAAAAACCATGGTATGTTAAACCTATCACTGTACACGACACTTGTTATTGTCATTATCATGTGGAATTTTAGTTATATTATGACATATTCCTTAATTTTGGTAAAACATTTTGGAAAAAATCACCTCCTCCTTCCACTATCCATGATTTCATATCCCAAATTCTATGTGCAAGAGAAATTCATGAATTATTTTATCAAAAGAAAGGTGTTGGTTGTAAAAAATGTGATCATTGTGGAAATTTGACTTTATTTCACAACAAATATCCTATTTATATAAATGATCGATCACTGTCCAACATAAAAGTGAAATGGAAGAGATATGAATATATTCATACATCGATTGGTTCAAATAGTACTACAAGTAATAAAAGGATTGATTTACAAGAAGAATAAATTCGTCTGATAGATTTTTTGAAGAATTTTGAGGCAGAAATATATAAATACACCAAGCATGCCTATAGAGCTCGATGGAAAACCTGAAATTCAAAAAATCCCATGAAATGTTTCCACTAGGGACCATTTTGTCAATAGTTGATTTTGCAGAGAATTGCACATTTATTGCACAAAATGAAATACAGAGTGAATACTATCATTCTGAAAAAGTCTCTATGCTTGTCCATATTCTATATAGACATGATGAAAAAAGTGTTGATCATATAGAAAGCAATAGTGAAAATCGACATTTAAATAAATAATATCATTTTTATATCAACGATGATCGTACACATGATACATATTTGTACAAAATTGTTTTGATAAGATTTATGACTTATTGAAAAAATTCGTGGAATAAAATTCAATGAACATTGGATATGGTCAGATGGATGTGTGGGTCAATTCAAATCTTCACGATCATTCATTTGGTTGTGTCATCTTCATATAAAACCCCCATTAAACATTGTTGGAATTTATTTGAGACTGGTCATGTAAAAGGAGAACATGATGCTGTAGGGGCATGTATAAAACGAGAACTTCGAAGATATCAAATGGACCACTCTGTAGACCGATTTATCTCAGCTGAACAAGTTGTTCAATGACGCATCGCTGCACTAAGCCATGTGACTAACCCATCAAGAGAAGTACAAAGTTACATGTACATATATACAAATTAACTTGCATATATATATAGAACTTTAATATATGATCTAATTTTTATTAATTTTCTAATTTTAAACATTATTTATCACGACGATTAACTTTTATCATATATAAATTGTGTTTTAAATAACATATTTATATTCTTGTTTGAATTTTCTATATAGTTTTTTTTGGCATATTGGGATCCAAGATGTAGATAGATCGATTGAAAATGACAATGAAACAGTAAAAGGGACTCGAAAATTGCATTCAATTAAAACATAGTACTGAAATGTGTTTGCATTTGATAAAATAAAATATTCTTGTTTTTGGCATGTTTTCATAGACGACACACAATCTAATGATGTTTGTGAAAACAATATGTATGTAAAAGTTTGACAACATACAAAACTAAATACAAAGGGGAAAATTTCGGTTGAAAACTTTGAAGAGATGCAATCAGAGGAGACTATAGTATCATCTGAAGGTGATCGAGTTTCTGATGTTGTTAGAGAAGGTAACATTTCAATTGCTTTCAAATGATAGAGATATAAAAATCGATGATAAAATCAAGTACATGTTAATTTTAAATTTATTTTTTCATGTTAATTATGATATAAATTTATGTACACTAGTTTTAATGTGTAGGAGATGTTTTTGTTGTAGTTTCACCTGCTAGCAACCTAGAAAATGTCAAGTATTATTTTATGCGGTGCACTGAACGAAAGATGAAATTATTAGAAAACTATGATGATAATGGGTTTATATATGAAAGAGGGTCTATTATACTAAAAGGTTATTTTTTCCAACAAACTCATCAAAGTGAGAGTATTATTTACTTTCAAGGCTATCAACCTAATGTCATAATTTGTCAATATAGTCACTTGGTGTGTGTAGTGCGTATAAAGTTGATAGAAGTTCAATCAAAGAAAAAATTGAAAGTTAAGAAATGGAAAATGTAAAAATATGACCATGAACAGATCATTGAGGATGGCATTCCATTAGAATTGTTTTGATTGAACTACCCAACAATTTCTAATCCTTGGATTCATCTTTGAGAGCTTTTATAGTTCAAGTACAAATTGTTAGCCTTTCTTTTTGTGCACTCTTAAGTTGTTCATTTTTAATAATGTATTGAGATACATTTAGTTATATGCATATTGTGTGTTATGTACACTTTTTTATTGATGATTTGATTCTATTGATACCATGTTTGCATGCACACAACAATTAATTTATATACATACATGTACATTCTCTAGTCTTAAACGATTTCATACATGAATCCAATTTTTAATACATGTTAGTTAATTTTATGTCATGATTGAAAAATGTATGTATCTAGATCATATTTGATAATGAAATTTTAAGTTATGATTGTTTTAGATGTATCTAAAGAAAATTATAAGATTCATTCAAATACAAAATGTGTACGACGTTTTGTAATTTCTAGTTTTACTATATTAAAATTTAACTATATCAATTGATATACATAGTAGCCTTTCTATGTACATTAATGCAAAATGTTGTATACCATATTTTTTAATGCAATTTTAAAATTTTATGATTGTTTTAGACAGATCACATTATAACAACATGTGATCACATGCAAAATGCAAATGTACTTCAATCATTGTTACATATTCATAAACTTAAATATGTAAAACCATCTATGATTTTTTTAAATGACACATGATCACATGCAAAATTTACCTAAATATCACCTTTAATAGACATCTACAACTAATTATAACATTCAAATTTTCAAATGCATAATGTACGACATGTGTTTTGTAATTTGCAATTTCAATCTAGATTCATTTTAAATAACAAACTTGACAAAAAAACAAGTTAAATAAAACATAATATTATCATCTAAGTTAACAGATTATAACAACATGTGATCACATGCAAAATGTATCTAAATATCACCTTTATTAGACATCTACACCTAACTATAACATTCACATTTTCAAATGTATAATGTACCACATGTGTGTTTTGTAATTTGCAATTTCAATCTAGATTTATTTTAAATAACAAACTTGACAAAACAACAAGTTAAACAAAACAAAATCTTATCATCTAAGTTAAAAAATTATAACAACATGTGATCACATGCAAAATTTAACAACTAAATGAAAATGTACTTCAATCATTGTTACATATTCATGAACTTAAATATGAAAAACCATCTATGATTGTTTTCAATGACACATGATTGAATGCAATATGTACCTAAATATCACCTTTAATAGACATATACACCTTATTATAACATTCACATTTTCAAATGCATAATGTACCACATGTGTTTTGTAATTTGCAATTTCAATCTAGATTCATTTTAAATAACAAACTTGACAAAACAACAAGAACATTTAACATAATATTAGCATCTAGGTTAACATTATATAACAACATGTGATCACATGTAAAATGTAACAACTAAATGCAAATGTACTTCAATCATTGTTACATATTCATTAACTCAAATATGTAAAACCATTTATGATCGAGTTTTAAATGAGACATGATCATGCAAATTGTACCTAAATATCACCTTTAATAAACATCTACACCTAATTATAACATTCACATTTTCAAATGCATAATGTACTGCATGTGTGTTTTGTAATTTTCAATTTCAATCATTCAATAAAAGTAAATGTAACAACTATCCAAAATGTAAAATATGTCCAAAATATTTATATCATTCAATAAAAGTAAATATAACACATGTGTACTAGATATACAAATATTGTTGAAAGTAAAATGTTACATGCATCAAGTTAGAGAAAAGTAAATATATATATGGTGAGCCCTGGTATTGCACCAAGAGTGCTGCAACTCCCAGGGGCTATCGTACTTTACTTTATCAACTCGGGGTTCATACAAACTTGGAGGTGACAGTGCTATATATACAACAAATGCATTCTGTTCATGTCATCCTCTTTTGCTTTACGAAAGGGTGCTGTTTCTAAGGGTTCTCAGTGAAGTCTGTCACACTTCAATGAAACTAAACTAAGTTTTAGAAAGGAAATGACAGAAAGGAAACTAAATTAAATTGCTGAAAAGAATTGATATGAAGGAAACTAAACTAAAATTCATAAAGGAAATGATAGAAAATAAAGTAAACTAAATTGCATTGAGCTGGCCAAACGGCTAAACAGACTCTAATTATCCTATGATCTATTTACCATGCTTCTAACCATGCAGCTATTCATGATATAATTCTAACTGAAAAAGTGTTGATTGCAGTTCAGAGGAAAAAGGGCTAAAGGTGCTCATGGATGGCTTAAATGCATGAAACAAGGCTTAGAGGAGTGAAAAAGGTGTTTGGAATTTATTAAAGTGCATAATATCGCAAAAATTATTTGGAGTGGGAGGCTTTGGAAATCGCGATGGAAGGCTGGCAGTGCGATATGCGCCGCATGCAATATTGCAATATCGCAATGTCGCAAGGTTGAAGGAGAAGAGAGAGTGTAGTCAGGAGGAAATGCGAAGTGTGAAATGCGATACCGAATGCGATGCAAAATGAGATTGCGATGTTGTGGTGGGATTGTGGTATTTCGCAATCGAGGTTTAGGGGCGAAAGGTAGTAAGTGATGTGCGGGGCTGAAATGCTATAATGTGAAATGGGAGAATTGCGATAAGGCTAGAATTGTGAAATGCGAAATGTGATGACTGTGAAATGGGAAAAGGCGACCAGTCAAATGATGTGGCAGTAGGACAGGTGGCATAATGTTAATAATATTGCAATTGGCAGAAAGGATCGGTAAGTGTTAACGAATGCTAACATGAATTGCGAAGGGCGATAAAGTGAAGGGATTTTCAGAAAAAAAGGCGGAGTAAGGTTCTTTCAAAGGTTTTTGAAATAGAAATAAGGAGCAAAGGAGAAAGGAGGGAAAAAGGAATATCGCAATCGGGGTCTGGAAGCGGAAGCTGTTAACAAGGACCAAATGGGAAATGCGATTGTGAAAAGGAGCGATGGTAAGTCCAAAGAAAAAAAATGCAGTTTCTAATGCTTTTGAATATTTTTAATAAAAGAGAAGCAAAGGGAAGTAGAAAGGGATATCACATTAGGGATTGGAATGAGAGAGCGTTAACAAATATCACAAGTGATTTGTGATTTGTGATGGAGCAAGGTACAACGAGCGGGATTTTTGAGGAGAAAGGGTGGAGGTATAATTCTAATGATTTTCAAGTGTTTTGGGAATGAAAAGGGGCGAAAGATGCAAACAAGCCTAAAAAGGAGGGAAATGGAGGCACAACAGCAGTGCTCAGGCATGAAAACAGAGTTGGGAAATGAAGCAGGATGGCTTGATGATCTTCCTGGGGATTTTGATGCTTATTCCTGCAAACAAAGCTGCAGATTTATGCACAAAAAAATAGACAAAAGGCATGATAAAAAAAGTAAACATAAAGCAGGTTTTTGCCTGTGGGAAGGTCAACCCTGCTCAAATTATATTGATAGAGATGAGAGGGGAAGACTGCCTCATAGTTTTATAGAGTTTATCAGCTATTCTACAACGCAGATAAGTGGATTAAATCTACAACATCAACTATAATAGCAATGAAAATATCATAAATAAAACTAGCTAAATAACAGAAAGGAAAGGATGAAAACGGTAGAGAAGCTGAGGCACATGGGTTGGGCCCTAACCTACGAGCTCAGCTCTCTGGAACTAAATCAGTAAAATGGAGTCTGTCTGCTCATTTCAGGAAGAAAATATCCATGTTACATTTCTGAAAGTCTAATCACTGAGTACAATAAAAAACTTAATAGCTTGTAGAAAAATTCCCAAAATGGAATCGAAGAATAGACCCTAATTAGCTCTTGATTAGCTTTATTTATCCTGAAGGGCAGCTACCAAAAACTCCTTAAAAAATAGGTAATAAGTCAACTTGACTCCAAGTGAAGTATGGCTTGAGTGCACTTGGTCTTGAGTCGCTTGGCTGCCTCTGGAATTCGAATTTCTAGAGGGGATCTCATGGGGATCCTTTGGCTGCCTTTGAGAGTTAAGGATGGTGGAAAACCCCCTTAAATATCTCCAATATTTCTCCCTAATTTCCTGATATTGTGCTCATTTATTCTCCAATCTTGATCTTTCAGTGGCAGGGAGCAAGTCCCTAAATAATCTCTTTCTCCAAATCTGCATAATCTGCCAAATATTCTCACAATATTCTACAAAAATAACCAATATTAGGGACAAATATGAAATTACCTTTAAACCTTCCTAAGAAAATATTGAAGCATAAGAAAACATTATTTAGTGCAGAAGGAGAGATTTAATATATATAATATATATTTTCATGTTCATAAGGAAGGTAGATGAGTCTAAGAAAGGTTATATGTGCATTAATTTATGTCTAATTTAGAGGCCCATCATCACCTCCCTACTAAAATTGTTTCTCATCCTCTGAGCAACCTATTCATCCTCCCTGCCTTATGGTTTTTCCTGCATGCTAGCTTATTTAATTTTCTATTTATTGGCCCATGCGCTGCTCCTCTTGCTAATCTTCTTGCATTTCTTTCTTGTAGGTGCTTCATGGAGGTCCTCAGATGCCTTAAGAAATTTTTTTATTGCATGCCAAGAGGTGGTGGATCCACTTTTTATTTGATTTTTTTCTTTTTTTTGTTCTCTCTTCTTTTTTATTTATTTATTTTATTGCAGGCAAAGTAAATTCACAGTTATTTTTTCTGTGAACTGAGTTCACCCTTGGTTATCCCTTGGCCCTAGGCTTGTTTTCTTTTACAATGAACTGCTTCCTACTCACTTTCTCAAGTTCTTTTTACTTTTGTCTTGTTCCTTTTCTTAGTGGAAAAAGTGAGGCTAGTTGCTAGATAAGGTTGAGGTTGCTCTGCTACTGATTTTGGCTATATAATTTTTTTTTTCCTTCTCACACTTTTTAATGTTTTATTAAGCTAAAATAGATTCGAAGAAAGGGTTAGATGATTTCATACCTGAGCCTTACCATTGATTTCTTTTTGCAGATGATATTGAAACTGTCTTCGGTGGTTCTGAAGCTGCATGTGATAATCTGCTTGAGGCCCTTTTGGAGCTTCTGAGCACAGGAGGAGGAAGTCCAAGTTTGACTACCTTTAACCAGGGTGTTGACCAAATTTTCTTTTTGTGCCAACTTTTTGTTTTCTGGCTTACAAAGGTTGGAGAGAACCTGCATTAATTAGAGAGAGATACCTGGAGAAATACATTTTTCTTTTAAGGTCTTCTAGTTGCCTCAATGAGGTTTTCCACTAGTAGTTCTGCCTAGGCGCCTCAAAGGAGGTTTTCAACTAGGATCTACAAAATACCAAGGGCTGAAAACCATCATGCCCCAAAACCATATGCAAACCCATGCAAAAAACCATGGGCGGGTCTGCCCACCAGAAAGAATATAACACAAATCCAACATTCTCCCACTTGTTGTTTTCTTTCTGCAGGGGGCCACAGGAGAGCTGAGTCATTAGCCCAGCTTTGCAACACCCATTTTTTCTCTACACCAAGATAACTTCTGAGTGCTCACAAAATTTGTCAATGCATCTGCGAAATTATTCAAAGTGTCCACCTTTACTAGCAACACCCTTTTAGCTTCAACCATATATCTCACAAAGTGATATTGAACATCAATGTGCTTTGTATTTGAATGATAAGAAGGGTTCTTAGCTAAGAAAATTGCACTTTGGCTATCATAGTCTATCCTTATAGCTTATGCACCAACCCCATACTTGAACACAATCTCTGCAACCAAACTGCTTCCTTGCTTGCATGAGTGGCTGCTATGTATTCTGCCTCTGTAGTTGAAAGAGCCACTACAGACTGTATTTTACTCATCCAACTGTTTGCACCTCCAAATAGGCTAAACACATACCCACTTGTAGATCTTCTTTGATCCAGATCTCCAGCCCAGTCTACATCAAAAAAACCATGAATGTCCAACACTCTTTCCAATCCTAGTCTTCCCTGGTAGCACAAGCCATAATCACTAGTGCCATGAAAATATATGAAAACCTGCTTCACTGCTGTCCAATGCTCCTTCCCTGGGTTTGACAATAACATGCTCAATACTCCCACTCCATGTGCAATGTATGGTCTAGTACAAACCATTGCATACATCAGGCTACCCACTGCACTTGCATATGGAACACAGGACATATCCTCCTCTTCTTCTTGTGTCTTGGGACACTGTTTAGCAGACAAATTTGTACCTACAAGAATCGAAACATTCACCGGTTTAATATCCTGCATATTGAACCTCTGCAATACAGTCTCGACATAATTCCTCTAGTTTAACTAGAGCTTCCTCTTTTCCCTATCTCTCTTAATTTCCATGCCTAAAAGATAGTTTGCAGCACCAATATCCTTCATGTCGAATTTGGAGAACAACTAGGTCTTCAAATCTTGAATAATTTCTTCGTCATTTCCAATCAACAACATATCATCCACATACAAGACCAAATAAATAATACAGTCACCAATTAATTTAAAATAAACACAGTGATCCTCTTTGCTTCTGGTGAAGCCAAGTCCTAGTATATAGGTATCAAATTTCTGATACCACATCCTTGGTGACTGTTTTAACCCATACCGAATCTTCTTTAACCTGCATACCATCTCTTTCTTCCCCTTCACCATAAAGCCTTCAGGTTGTTTCATGTATATCTCCTCTTCCAGATCCCCATGAAGAAATTTTGTCTTCACATCCATCTGTTCTACCTCAAAATCAAATGCAACAACAATAGATAAAAGTAATCTAATAGAAGTAAATTTGGCAGCAGGAGAAAAAATATCACCAAAATCAATTCCCGACACCTGGGAATAACCTTTTTCTACCAATCGAGCTTTGTATTTATCCACCTTGCCTTCTACATTCATCTTCTTCTTAAACAACCATTTTCTCTCGATGGGCTTCCTTCCATCGGGCAACTCCACCAGATCCCATGCCTCATTTTTATGCAAGGATGCCATTTCATCAACCATGGCCTCCTTCCATAGTTTTCCATCCTCTGAATCTACTGCCTCCCTGACGGTTCTGGGACCATCATCAGTTATAGTTAAAGAAAAATTTTAACAGAAAGCAGATGGACTATACCTTTCTGGTTGTCTTCTTTCCCGAATTGATCTTCTAACAGCTGGAGTTTGTGGCTCTTCCTCTTCCGAGTGTTCTTCTGTTGTAGAGTTTGATTCATCCTCCTTTAGCTCAAAATCTATCTTCTTAGGTTCCTTTGGTAGGACTTCATGTTTAACAATATCTTTCACCTATCTAAACACCACATCTTAGTTGTACACAACCTTCCTTGTTTCTGGGTTCTAAAGCTTGTAAGCCTTTAAACCATCCTTATACCCAATAAAGATGCACCTTTCAGATTTATTATCCAACTTTCTCCTTTTCTCCTTTGGAACATGTACATATGCATCACATCCAAATACCCTCAGATGTGAAATAGAGGGTTTATTACCAGTCCATACCTCATGTGGAGTCTTATCCTCCAACGCTGATGAAGGTGATCTGTTAACCAAGTAACATGCAGTCTCCACTACCTCTGCCTAGAATTCTTGTCCTAACCCGGTACCACTAAGCATGCTTCTTGATTTTTACATCATCATTCTATTCATTCTTTCTATAGCTCCATTTTGTTGAGGTGTGTATGGAGTAGTCTTCTACCGTGCTATACCACACTTCTTACAGAACTCTTCAAATTCCTTCTTGTAGAACTCCCCACCATTATTTGTCCTCAGCACCTTTATATTCTTCTCTGTCTGGTTTTCCACCAGAGCCTTAAATTCTTTAAATATGTCAAAGACTTCAGATTTCTTCCTCAAGAAATATATCCATGTATTCCTTGAGAAGTAATCTATGAATGAAAAATAGTACACAGACTTACCCAGTGATGGAACTGACATAGGTCCAAACACATCACTGTGCACAAGCTCTAATATCTTGTTCGCCCTCTTAGCACCAAAAGGAAAACTCACTCAATTCTGATTCCCATATACACAATGTTAACAAAATTAAAAATCCAGTGAGCTATTGGACATACCTTCTACCATACCATTTCCATGCAGTATCCGAAGGCCCTTCTCTCCAATATGTACAAGCCTTTGATGCCATAGCATGGTCTTTTTTCCAGAGACTGCTAGGCTTTCTGATCCACTTTCGAGAACCATAGAACTGTTGCACCCATTAATAACAGTGCTACCCTAAAGATTGTATAGAGTTCTAATGCGAGCTACCCACATTAATACCAGTGCTCCTCGAACCATCTTACATGTATCTTTCTCGAACACTGTTTTTACACCTGCATCATCCATCTTGCTTATAGAAATCAGATTTCTGGCCAATGTAGGAATGTGCAGAACACCAGGAAGTGTTCTAATCCTTCCACCTTGTAGCTTCAGCTTGAATTTTACACGTCCAACGATTCTAGACTTCCTATCATCACCTAAGAAGACATCATTGCCATCATATTTCTCATACTCATAGAACCACTCCCTATGGGGAGTGAAGTGAAAGGATGCACCTGAGTCAATCAACCATGACTCATGATCTACATGTGTATTTGAAGAAGAAGCCAAATACACATCCCCACCTTCATCCAAGGTGGTTTTTGCCTCTGCAGATGGAGCATCATTAGATCCCTTTCCTTTCTCAAGAGATTTAGATCTGCAGTCCTTTTTTTAGTGCCCTTCCTTTCTGCATTTCCAGCACATCTTTACAAAATTTCCAGGAGATTTAGATCTCCCACTCGAAACCTTATTCTTGTTTATGTTCTAGGACCTTCCTCGTACAGATAAGGCATCTCCATTATGACCCTCCATATTTCTCTGTCTCATTTCCTTCAACAACAAGGCTAAGACAATATCATCAAAATTCAAGGTAGTTGTATTGCTACCTATTGCAATAACCATACAGTCCCATGAATCTGGTAGAGAACACAACAAACTGATGCACTTATCTTCATTTGAGGATTTAATATCAACATATGACAACTGACTTACCACAGTATTGAAGGCGTTTAGATGCTCTGTCACCGAGTCTCCATCCTTCATCTTCAGGTTATACAACTTTTTCTGCAGGAAAAATTTATTCACTAGAGACTTAGATTATAACAAAGTCCCTAGCTTGTCCCACAAGGTCTTCACCGTAGCTTCCCCAGATACATTCAAAAATACTGAATCTAAGACACACAACCGTATTGTGCTCTTTGCCTTCCGATCCAGCTTCTTCCAGTCTTCATCTAACATTGTCGTTGGTTTAGTACCCAAATCTACCACGATCCACTGATCTTTATTCACCAGTAGATCCTCCATCTTGAGCTTCCACAACTCAAAACTCTGACCATTAAATTTATCGATCTCTATCTTCCTGCCACTCACCATCTTCTTTCACCAGAAGAATCGATCCCGCAGATCTCCCACTGAACAGGGTCTACCTCAGGCACGAGCAAAAAAACCCCTTAGTAGCAAAGGCGTCCCCTTGAAGCTAAAATTGCTCTGATACCAAATGTAGGTTTAATCCCTGTACATAAATTATTTGCAAATGAATCTTAAAACATAAAATAAACAATAGCTAGAGCATAAAACATAAAACAGATAAACACATATATTTTCCCCTAGATCCCAAATCGGGATGACCAGCTTGATTTTTTGTTATGTTCCTTTTAGTGTTACAACACATATATATACATGCCGAAGCATACATAAACCCCAATCCATTAACCCTGGATTAGAACATAACCATAGTTCCCTTGACCGGATCTACAAAATACCAGGGACCGAAAACCATCATGCCCCAAAACCATGTGCAAACCCATGCACAAAACCATGGGCGGGGTCGCCCCCCCTGTTACCCCCCCGCGCGTGGCTAGTCGTGGAAAGAATATAACACAAACCAAACAATACTTCCAATGGATGTATGTACACATGAAGATGACAGATAAAATCAGGTGCACACTTGGAATACATGCTCTGACATGTACCTGAATATAAGAGATGGATTTCTTTGACTGGGATTCTATCAAGTACTATTGGAGAAGAGTGTGTTGCTGAAACTTAATGATTGTTTGGAACCATATGTCAATATAGTTATGATGCCCCTGGTTCACTTTTTGAGTTGGATCACCTTGGATGTCCTCTTCTATTAGGGCAGTCAAATATTCCTCTTTTTGCTGATTGTTCTCTTCAACACATGGAGGAAAAGCTGGTAAACATGAGGAAACTTTCTCAGCATATGATTTGGATGTCGACTCTTCATCAAGTGTAGCCCTTGATATTTTGATCTCCTCATTTGGATCTTCTTCTTTTTGACGTTTTCCTTCAATGACATTAATAAAATCTCTTCTTTGCAATACCTTTCTTGAACTAAGATGCATACCATTTAGATCAAGAGGATATGTTTGGTAGTGTTGTACCTCAACATTGTAAGTGGGCTGAGATACTTCATGGTGTGGGTTTGGAAATTGTAGTTGAGTGGGGGTGGATATCTGAGATGGATGTGGTTGAGGTTGTGGTTTTGGTGGAGGTGGATGGTAGGGATACGATGGAGTTGGGTATGGAGGATATGGAGGGAAATATTGAGGATATTGTTGATTTTCCCAATAAGCACCTTGCCAACCATGTTGCTGAGATTGGGTTGGAGGTTGATATGGCCAAGGTTGCCAAGGAGGGAGTGTGACCCAATTAGTTTGAGATGGATGTGGATAATATTTAAATTGTGAAGTGGGTCCTTGCATCATATCAAGTTCACTAGGTTGCCAGGGTATCCTTGGAGCTACATAACATGGCTTCTTTGGTGATTTCCTTGCTCCATTGTCTTCTTGGTAAAATTATTTAAACCTGGGGAATGATGAACAACATTTAGTAGCATATGATTCTGCATGGATAACAAAAATATAAACAACTCATTTTTGCTGATTTTTCATTCTTAACGTTTCTACTTGTTCACTTAGATTGCTAAGAATTTCTATTTTAAATTTGTCAAGAAAATTTCCAAGTTCATCTTGCCTTACCAATGTTGATGTTGACTTACTTACTCTTTCCCTTCCTCTTGATATGTGCTTGCATGTTTCACAAATGTCTTCAAATGACAATTGATATACATCTCCTTTACTTATGAGATTAAGGAGATCAATCCAGTCATCCCTAATTGTTCTAAGTAAGAGGGTTTTTAGTGTGTCAAATCCTAAATGATGAAAATTTTCCCTCTTAAAATTATACATGAACCTCTATGTTAGATCCTCAAGGCTCTCATATTCTTCTTGGTTCATTCTAAAAATTTCTTCTCTAAGATCAGGATCTTTGTATTTTTCTAGAAATATCTTTTACATATCATTCCATGATCTTATTGAATTAGTACCTAGACTCATGAACCATTTAAGAGATCTATCCTTCAATGTTGCAGGAAATAATCTTAGTTTTTGAGTGTGTGATAAGTAGCCATAAGACCTACAAAGTATCTCAAATTCAAAGAGAACTGTTTCCGAATCCTCTATCCTCCTACCATGGAAGCTGGGAAGGAAAGATGGAGGGATGTTCTTCATATGTAAAATGATGTCCATATCTTGAATGGGAAACCCAATAATATCTTCTTCATTACCATCATATCCATCCATCTCTTCTACCTTCAAAAGTGTATGGTGATGTGGTTCTTATTGCACCACGTGGTCAAGTGGGGGGGTTGGTATTGGAGAATTTTTTTTTTTTTTTAATTCTAAGTATCCCTACTCCTATGAGGCATGAAAATCAGAATTTTTTTGTACTTTTTTTAAATATTTATGAAATGGAATGAAAATAAAAGAAAGCAGAAAAGAATGCTAAAAAAAAAATCAAAGCATCTGTAATATTCCCAATTAGCCATGAGCTAGTTGGAATATTAAATTTTGCTTTTGCTTTATGTTTAATGAATAAGAGGACAATGGAGGTCCATAATTCTCCTTAATAATGAATAAATCAATGCCAATATGACAAGGATATATCTTGGAAGCTTAATTGAGCACCTTTAGGTGTGAAAAGGGGCTGGAACACCTTGACTGGGTCAACTTTGACCAAATCAACAACGTTGTCATGGAGGAGTGGCCATCAATGAAAGACAACACAGTTTTATATGGAGATGCTTTGCATGGGAGTAGTGCTATTACTGGATGAGGCTTATGGTTTGGAAGCTCATATCTTATAAAAGGAAGAGGATGGCAGCCATATTCATTATGTTGATGTATATGATATTTTTGAATATATGGTATGCTTAGACATATATCTTTCTCTAGCTGTTTAGTTGAGATTGAGTGTTGTTTAGCACTGGGTGTTCCTGATCGGGAATCCCACCTCTTCCATTTAGAAGCTCTTGGAGGAGTATTGTACCGCATTTTCCACTTTTAGGCTTAAGGCCAAGCTTCCTCTTTCATTCACAATGCAAATCCTATTGAGGGTTGATTTGTTTTGCAGGTTGCAACAGTGGAGACCATATTTGGGTCCTCTCATTACTTATTTTCAGTGGAGGACGCTTCCTTTCCATTGGGAGGATAGTAAGGAAGGCACTTGAGCATATTTTCATATCTTGGCATCAGGACATTGATCTATTTTCCCCTACATCGCAGTTTATTTCCAAATTTTTGTTATTTTGTAGGAGGAGTTGCAGGGTGGTTTTGGCACACCGTTTGGAGAGAAGGTTTGCTGGTGAAGGGGATCTTACTTTCATATAGGAGATATATTGGAGGAGGTTTCATTATTTCTTATATCAGATCAGCCACACTTTCCAGATCTATATTTTGCAGTGGATCTTCAGCCCTAGGGCTTAGATCCCCATCTTGTACATGGTGTTTTGTTGAAAACCCTTAAGGGGTTCTTCAAAGGAGGTTGTATAGTGCCTAGATCTGTATGAGATCTATATTTTGTGGCCTATATCAGCCCTAGATCTATTGTATAACCATTTTTTGTAGCAGTGCCTTTTAAACAGCGTTGTAGCAGCCTTCCAACTCTTTATATATAGTAGCAACACCTCTTTTGAGGGATTTTATCCATTGGAGGCTTGTTCTTTCTTATTGTACATCTTATGGTCCATTATTTATTCATATTTTTCTGTTTTTATAATTAATATAAGGTATCCATATTGGCCTCTTGCTTTCATGTAATGTTTTCACTGCTATTTTCATGGTTTTGCACTATATTCCTGCTTTTCCCATTTGGGAATATTATAGTGGTATCAAAGCATAATCTTGGCATAGCCTGTGCATCTTGAAAAGCCAATATGTCATCTGAAGAAGGAGATTGTATTACTGATAGAGAGAAGAGGTATCAAATAATAAGACACTGGAGTTTTGATAATAAAAATGACAAAGAAGACAAGGGTAAAACCCCTTTATCTAGAGGAGAAGATGAAGAGAAAGAGTTTCCTAAGATTCTTCTCAAATCTATTCAAGACATTACTAGAGAAATAAAGGAGATGAGGATGGATAGATACAAGGAATCCCCTAAAGGATTTCAATATGGTGAAGGCTCCGACATTTCTCATCACTGGAGTGATCAACCAATGAAACAACAACAAGTTTCCCAATGCCCTACGATGCCTACATTCTTGGCAGTGGGAAATGAAGGGTTTCAAGAAAAAGAATCCCCTGAAGAATATTTCATGGAGTATGAGTCTCAAACTCAGAGATTCAAGGATCACTTGAGTTTTCAAGAATTTTTTCAAATCAAGGACAATAGGAGACCCAAGCATCACAATAGAAGTGGTGGATTCATTCAGAATCATGATCTACACCGCACTATGGGCAGATTTTTCTTACCCAACTTTTATGGGTCATCTAAATGCACTACCAAATATTGGGTAGAGAATCTTGAAATCTAATTCCAATTTAACAAAGTTCTAGAGATGGAGACCATTAAGATAGCAGCGCTGCACCTTGAGGGTGAAGGACATGAATGGTGGTTCCGTGGCTTGTCTACATTGGGTCATGCCAATGTGACTGCGTATTCAGATTTCACAAGGAGGTTGGTGGAGAGGTTTGATAGAAGATATCCTGAAGCATCATTCATGGGGCTTGCAAAGCTAAAATAATCAGGTAATCCAAAAACTTATATTTCTGAATTTTTGAGACTTTATGTTATGGTTCCTGATTTATCTGCAGCAAGAAGGGTATATATGTTCATTGATGGGTAAGATGAGCTTCTTCATGGGTTGGTTAAGTCTACCAAGCCCACTACCCTTCAAGATTCCATTGAAAGGGCTAGATATCTTCAAGATGCCTTGACAAAAGAAAAGGCAACATTTCAGCATAAGCCCTCTTTTCCATCAAAGGGATAAGATGAGAAGGCTCCTCTTTAAAAGGAGAGCCAAAATAAAAAACCTCTTGATGATGACGTCTGAAGAGATTTGAGGAGGAGGAAGCTTTGCTTCACATGCCAAGAATATTGGGCACCTGGACACATATGTGCAGCAGGAAAGGCACACTACATAGAGGTCTTCTCCGATGATGAGGAGGAAGAAGAATAATACCAAGAGAGGGGTCACAACGCTGGAATAGCAGGAGATGATCCACCACCACCAGGAGGTGAGGATGGAGAAATTGCTCCAATTAGAGGGATTCTTGCATCATTAAGAGTGGTACCTAGCTATCATAAGACTTCCACACAAGAAGCATAGTTGAATTTTCACAGTGGAAGCAGGGACATGATGAGACCATCTATTATGCTTATGAGAATGGTCCATGAGACTTCAACCTGCATTTACATTTTTTTTTGGAAAAAACATTACAATCAACAATTTTTATAATAATCCCCACCCTTTTTAAATTCCATCCATTCTTAATTAATTTTCATTTTTAATCAATCTATTTTTTAATTAATTAAAAAAAAAAAAATAGCAGAGAGAGAGGGAAGAGAATATGAACAGCAGAAAAATGGAAAATGGCATATGAGGAGCAGATGGATTGAATACATAAAAAAAAGTGCATATTACATTATATGATTTGTGGCATTAATATAAGGGTGATTTTTTGAAGAATTTCACATTTGAAGACAAGTTTGCCATCATTGAAAATAGTTATTTGAAGAAAAAATTCAGCTGCATAGTGTTTTCAGCTGCACATATGTTGCAGACATATGTATTGAGTTGACATTGTATTGCTTATTCATAGTTGCAATCAAGATTTGAAGTGTAAATTTGAGTTTTTGGATTTTTGATTGCCCTCCATCATTTGAGGAGCACACTTTGTACTTTGAGAATTATTTAGAGTCATTTGTATTTGTTGAATCACATTGTAAACGGGTGCATTTTCGGTTGAAGCCAACACCCTTTCATTTTTTGAGCCTAAGTTGTTAAAATGGCTAAAATCAATGAGGCATTAGAGTTCTTGAATAACCTCATTCATTCAAATGTTCATGATATGATAAAAATGAGCAAGCCTGTTCTTTGTAATATTCAGACTTGTTTACAAGATGCACAAGAAAAGATTAAGTTTTTGCAGTTGGAATCTCAGCTCCAACAAGATGAACTTCAACAAAAAATTCACCATTCTGAACTTGTTTCTGTTCAGAATATTGTGAAGGACTCTCATCAAAAGAAAGAAGATAAAATTGCAGATGATTCACATTCAGTTCCTTGTACTAGAGCAGATTTACATGCAGATGCAGTCGTTCAGTCTGCACTTCTCAAGCCCATTATCAGACCTTGGGAAGAGCTTGTCTACAATAAGCACAGAACTGGTCTTGTATATGAAAAAGATGTGACCTTTCATATTCCAGACTACACCAAGCCTATCAAATTTCAGAGTGCCGGATTCCTGTATGACAGTTCACCTGCAGCTGTTCCAGATCATGTTCCGCTTCCACAACAGATTGTAAAATGCCAACACTGTGATCGAGTTGGCCATATGAAAGATCACTGTTTTTATCTTCATCCATGCAAGCACTGTGGTCGGCACACCCATTCTTCAGACAGATGCTTCAAAAACAAGCCTCCTGTAAGAACAGAGATTCACCTTGGATGGATCGCTTCTTGGCAATGGGCATCAGCAGCCAAGAAGATGTTTAAGACACATGTCAGAACTTGTTCACGGATATTGAGAAAACTTGCAGTTGAGTTTTCGCCATCATCTCACCTTGTCCCTGACATGGGGGAAAATGGTGGTCATGTACAAGCCTCGACGACAGATCAAGCGAGCCTGAGCCACAATCTCTCATTCCATGTTCAGAGTTGTAGCCAGCAGTTCAAGCGAGCCTGAGCCACAATTCGTCATTCTGGATTCAGAGATGTAGCTAGAGACACGAATGCCCATGAGCATGCCTTTGGTTGGTGGATAACCTTAAACCATCATCTTTGGTTGGTGGACAACCTAAAACCACCACAGGTAGTAGACTTCCCTTCTTTTAGGTCGAAGGTATCCCTTTCATATATGAGGAACACTTCCTCTAGTAGAAGCCTTCAGCTTCTTGCCAGCTTTGGTTGAGTTCTAGAAAATGCTTCAAAGCATTCCAGAGTTTTTGGTAATCCTAAAACCATCACAGGTAGTAGACCTCCCTTCTTTTAGGTTGAAGGTCTCCCTTTTTTATGAGGGACAATTCCTCTAGTAGAAGCTTTCAGATTCTTGCCAGTTTTGGAAGAGTTTCGGGAACTGCAACAAGTATTGCGTTCCAGTGTTGGTGGTCATCCTTAAAGCACCTTTTTTTTCCAACATTTCAGAGAATTGATTCAGCCCAAGTGCTTCCATATATACTTTGCAGATTTTTATTACAACTCTTTTCTTGGACTCAGACATACCCCTTCGGATTAAGGGGGGATGTTGGAACACCTAATCTTACATGGGTAGGTGTGGAATGTGAAAAGTCACAATGGAGTCCAAGTGACCTTGGAATGTGAAACCAAGAGTCACACCATTGTATTATAAATGTACATCTTTGTATAATGGAAAATAAGAAAGCCTCACACTTATCTTTCATTGTGTGTGTTGAGCTTGTTGTGTGTGTTCATCTTCCTCATACACCATGTGTGTGCTTCAACATGGTGTTTAACATAAACCACCTGGAATTAGGGAATTTTGAGGTCTAAAATGGGCCTCCTAAGGAAATTATAAAATAATAGTGGAAATAATAAAATAAGATTTGATTACATCATCAATTTTTAGAGGGAAAAATGGAAAAACTACTTTTTCAACTCATATTTTCAAATTATCTCCGAAAGTTTTTAATCAAATTTCAAGTGGGAGTACTCATTGGATACAAATTTAATTCCTTATCAAAGGATTACCCATGTTGCATACTTTCGATGGACCCTACTACACGAAAAATCAGAAATACATGAAAAATGTGATTGCAATCACGTTTTTTAATGTATTTATCATTTTTCGTGTAGTTGGGTCCTTAAAAGTAGGTAACATGGGTACTCCTTGGATGAGGGGTTAAATTTTGCATCCAATGAGTACTTCTGCTTGAATTTTGAGTAAAAAATTTGGGAGATAAGTTGAAAATTCGAGTTGAAAAAGTAGTTTTGTTATTTTATTATTTTTTAATATTTTTACCCTTTTATTTAAAAAATGGTGAATCATCCCCCATGGTTGACACCATCATATTGAATTATATTGGTTCTTATAAAGATAATTTTGGTTGTATATTTTTCTTAAGAGGCCCATTTTAGACCTTAAAATTCCCCTAATGGAGGCCAACTGATGCAGATTTGGTGAGAGATGTCTCACATCATGATGCACCATTCATAGATCCAAAAGGAATGGGAGCATTAGAAGACCATGATACAACGATGAGAGTCTTGGGTAGGCTTAAGGAGGAGGGAGAAATTCTCCCACTATCATCATTACCCACTCTCACATCTCATACTACGCTGAGAGGAATTGCTTCAGGATTGGAGGATGACACCATCATGGGGCAAGGAGACCATTCCTTTTCTATAGAGACTCAGAAGATGTTCTCATTTGAGGAGAAATATTCCATACATTGTAGAAGATGGTGGCCAGACATGCATGCTTTGGCTAAACTCAAGAAGTTTTGGATGGATGATAGCTTCCCATGGGAGACTAACCTCCAAAAGCTTCAATATTTACTTGAGCATGATCATATGCAAGAAGAGTAGCAAGGAGGGAATAGAAACATCCCAATGAGTACCTTTGGCATGGGATATGTCAAGGATAAGGGCAGCCATATGACAAATTTTCTTTGTGATAGATCATCAGCGTTGTCACTATGGAGGATAGATCCATATTGGAAATCCCAACTGTTGGTGGATTATTCAAAGGATCTTTTCACATGTATGAAAATTGATGACCAGCTACATGAGGAGGGATATTCAGTCCAAGATGAGGTAATTTATTATCATGGTAGGATATTCTTATCTAGAGCCTCCAAGCTCAAGCAGAAGTTGCTACAAAGAGCACATGAAGAATTCATTTTCAACCATACTTATTCCATGAGGGCCTACAACTCTATCATGGAGAGCTACACTTGGGAAGGCTTTGAAGAGGAACTATATTAGCATTTTAAAAGATGCATGAATCATGTGGAGTTTGAAGAGAGACATAACTCAATGAAGGAGTTATCCCAACCACCTCTTTCCTCTTTTGGAATGAGATGGGATCTATATATGGACCACTCCATTTGTATGAACATAAATTTTGGTAAGGAACATTATTATGTACATAATGTTTCATTTGATTATTACTTGCATTCCTTTACCATGTATATGTAGGCCATATATCCAAGGAGGAGCATTATTCCATATAAACTTCATGGCCAACTATGGGCCATAAACATTTCTGAACATGGCTACTCCTTAGGAGGATATAGGGAGATGTTGTATCATTGTGGGTGCACTCCAAAAGAACCAAACATATCTCACACTTTCAGCCATTGTGATAAGACTTGGGCAGCAAGTAAGTGGTGGGAGAACCACTTACCATATCATTATCTGATGCAGTCAGGAGATTTATTATGTTGGTTCCACATATGGGACTATGACCCACCTCTATTTTTACAAATTTCTGTTTGTATGTACTTAGTTTTGATCCCATACATTGATGATGTGCTTATTATTTTTATGGGAATGATTGGAGGGAGTATGGGAGGAATGTATGTGCCCTATGGGAGATAAATTCTCCATGTTAATTATGCTACATGTTTCAGGGAGAACATTGGGAAAACCATTTTTGTTCCATTGGAACTATTGTCTCCTTGTGGGATGAATTATTTGCATCTCATAAGAACTTTGGAGGAGAATTTCATGGAGGGATGGATAAGGAGACACTTATCTTATGAGGGAAGCTTATCACATGATAGTGTCACCAATGGTGGAGGAGAAGAGTTGCAACACTCACCTTGTCAATTGCTTGAGGACAAGCAACATTTGGGAAGGGAGGACTGTAATATTCCCAATTAGCCATGATCTAGTTGGAATATTAAATTTTGCTTTTGATTTATGTTTAATGAATAAGAGGACAATGGAGGTCCATAATTCTCCTTAATAATGAATAAATCAATGCCAATATGAAAAGGATATATCTTGGTAGCTTAATTGAGCACCTTTAGGTGTGAAAAGGGGTTGGAACACCTTGACTGGGTCAACTTTGACCAAATCAATAGTGCTGTCATGGAGGAGTGGCCATCAATGATAGACAATGCAGTTTTAGATGGAGATGATTTGCATGGAAGTAGTGCTATTATTGGATGGGTCTTAGGGTTTGGAAGCTCATATCTTATAAAAGGAAGAGGATGGAAGCCATATTCATTATGTTGATGTATATGATATTTTTGAATATATGGTCTGTTTAGACATATATCTTTCTCTAGCTGTTTAGATGATATTGAGTGATGTTTAGCACTGGGTGTTCCTGATCAAGAATCCCACCTCTTCCATTGAGAAGCTCTTGGAGGATTCTTATACTACATTTTCCACTTTTAGGCTTAAGGCCAAGCTTCATCTTTCATTCACAACGTAGATCCTGTTGAGGGTTGAGTTGTTTTGCAGGTTGCAACAGTGGAGTTCTTTGGGTCATCTCATTACTTATTTTCAGTGGAGGAGGATTCCTTTCCATTGGGAGGACAATAAGGAAGGCCCTTGAGCATATTTTCATATCTTGGCATTAGGCCATTGATTTATTTTCTCCTACAATGCAGTTTATTTCTAGATCCACGTTATTTTGTAGGAGGAGTTGTTGGGTGGTTTTGGCACACCATTTGGAGAGAAGGTTTGCTGGTGAAGGGGATCTTCCTTTCATCTAGGAGATATATTGGAAGAGGCTGAATTATTTCTTATATCAGATCAGCCACACTTTCCAGATCTATATTTTGCAGTGGATCTTCAGCCCTAAGGCTTAGATCCCCATCTTGTACATGGTGTTTTGCTAAAAACCCTTAAGGGGTTCTTCAAAGGAGGTTTTATAGTGACTAGATCTATATAAGATCTATCTTTTGTGGCCTATATCAACCCTAGATATGTTGTATACCAATTTTTTGTAGCAGTTCCTTTTAAATAGTGATGTAGCAGCCTTCCATCTCTTTATATATAGTAGAAACACCTCTTTTGAGGGATTTTTTACATTGGAGGATTGTTATTTCTTATTTTACATCTTATGGCCCATTATTTATGCATATTTTGCTGCTGTTATAATGAATAGAAGGTCTCCATATTGGCCTCTTGATTTCATGTAATTTTTTCACTGCTATTTCGATGGTTTTGCACTATATTTCTTCTTTTCCCATTTGGGAATATTACAACATCTATTAGACATCTCCCCGGAAACAACGCCAAAAAGTGGTGAGCCCTGGTATTTCACCAAGAGTGTTTCAACTCCTAGGGGCTACCGTACTTTACTTTATCAACCCGGGGTTGGTACAAACTTGGAGATGACAGTGCTATATACACAACAGATGCATTATGTTCATGTCACCTCTTCTGCTTTACGAAAGGGTGCTATTTATAAGGGTGCTCAGTCAAGTATATCACACTTCAATGAAACTAAACTAAGTTGCAGAAAGGAAATGACAGAAAGGAAACTAAATTAAATTTCTGAAAAGAAATGATAGGAAGGAAACTAAACTAAATTGCATAAAGGAAATGACAGAAAATAAACTAAAATAAATTGCATTGAGTTAGCCAAACAACTAAAAACACTCTACTTATCCTATGATCTATCTACCATGCTTCTAACCATGCAGCTATTCATGATCTGATTCTAACTGAAAAAGTGTTGATTGCAATTCGGGGGAAAAAGGGCCAAAGGTGCTCATGGAAGGCCTAAATGCACGAAACAAGGCTTAGAGGAGTGAAAAAGGTGTTTGGATTTTATTAAAGTGCATAATATCACAAAAATTCTTTGGAGTGGGATT
The DNA here is from genome assembly GCA_034641835.2 of Pinus albicaulis. NCBI lineage: Eukaryota > Viridiplantae > Streptophyta > Pinopsida > Pinales > Pinaceae > Pinus > Pinus albicaulis. The sequence continues at coordinate 814,480,346 of CM076576.1, read as the reverse complement.
CTTTGGAAAGCATGATGGTAGAATTGCGATGGAGGGTTGAAAGTGTGATATGCGATATGCGATATCGCAATATCGCAATGTCGCAAGGCTAGAGGAGAAGTAAGAGTGTAGTTGGGAGGAAATGCTAAGTGATAAATGCGATATCGAATGTAATGCAAAATGAGATTGCGATGTTGTGGTGCAATTGCGGTATTTCGTAATCGGGGTTTAGGGGCGAAAGGTAGTAAGTGAGGTGCGGGGCCGAAATGCGATAATGAAAAATGTGAGAATTTATATAAGGCTAGAATTGTGAAATGCGAAATGCAATGGTTGTGAAATGAAAAAAGGCAATCATTCAGATGATGTGGTGATAGGACAGGTGGCAGGGTGCTTTAATAATATCGCAATCGGCAGAAAGTAGTGGTAAGTATTAACGAAGGCCAACAGGAATTGTGAAGTGTGATAAAGTGAAGGGCTTTTCAGAAAAAGGTGGAGTAAGGTTCTTTCAAAGGTTTTTGATATAAAAATGAGGAGCAAAGGAGAAAGGAGGGAAAAAGGAATATCTCAATCGGGGTCTAGAAGCAGAAGCTGTTAACAAGAACCAAATGGGAAATGCGATTGTGAAAAGGAGTGATGGTAAGTCCAAAGGGAAAAAATGTGGTTTCTAAGGTTTTTGACTGTTTTTAATAAAAGAGAATCAAAGGGAAGTAGAAATGGATATCACATTTGGGCTTGGAATGAGAGAGCGTCAACAAATATCACAAGCGATTTGCGATTTGCGATGGAGTGAGGTACGATGAGCGGGAGTTTCGAGGAGAAAGGGTGGAGGTCTAATTCTAATAATTTTCAACCGTTTTGGGAATGAAAAGGGGAGACAGATGAAAATAAGATAAAAAGGAGGTCGAGGCACAAAAATAGTGCTCAGGCATGAAAACAGAGCTGGGAAATGAAGTGGGATGGCTTGATGATCTACCTGGGGATTTTGATGCTTATTTATGTAAAAAAATCTGCTGATTTATGCATAGAAAAGTAAACAAAAGGCATGATAAAAAAAATGAACAGAAAGCATATTTTTTCCTGTGGGAAGTTCAACCTCGCTCGAATTCTATTGACATAGATGAGAGGGGAAGATTTCCTCATAGTTTTACAGAGTTTATCAACTATTCTACAACGCATATAAGTGGATTAAATCTGCAGCAACAACTATAATAGTAATGAAAATATCAAAAATAAAAATAGATAAATAACAAAAAGGAAAGGATGACAACAACAGAGAAGCTGAGGCACATGGGTTGGGCCCTAACCCACAAGCCCAACTCTTTGGAACTAAATCAGCAAAATGGAGTCTGTCTGCTCATTTTAGGAATAAAATAGCCTTGTTACAATTCTGAAAGTCTAATCACTGAGTGCAATAAAAATATTAATATATTGCAGCAAAATTCCCAAAATGGAATCGAAGAATTGACCCTAATTAGCTCTTGATTAGCTTTACTTATCCTCAAGAGAAGCTAACAACAACTTCCTAAAAAGTAGGTAATGAGTCCACTTGACTCCAAGTGAAGTATGGCTTGAGTGCACTTGGTCTTGAGTCGCTTGGCTACCTCTGGAATTCAAATTTTTGGAGGGGATCTCATGGGGATCCCTTGGCTACCTTTGAGAGTTAAGGAGGGTGAAAAACCCCCTTGAATCTCTTCGATATTTCTCCCTAATTTCCTGATATTGTGCTCATTTATTCTCCAATATTGATCTTGTAGTGGCAGGGAGAAATTCCCTAAATCACATCCTTCTCCAAATCTACATAATCTGCCAAATATTCTCACAATATTCTACAAAAATAACCAATATTAGGCACAACTATGCAATTCCCTTTAAAATTTCCTAAGAAAATATCGAAGCATAAGAAAACATTATTAAGTGCAGAAGGAGAGATTTAATATATATTTTCATGTGCATAAGGTAGGTATATGAGTGTAAGAAAGGTTAGATGGGCATTAATTTATGTCTAATTTAGAGGCCCATCAATATATACATGTATAAGAAATTTATGTATGTATTAAAATTAAAATTTGTTGTTTTTAAAATTGATGAGAATGTAGAACTTCGTAAAAAAACAAAATGAAAAAAGAAAATAATAAATAAATAAATAAATATATATATATATATATTCATGAAATACCTCATGTAGTTCCCCCTCCATTGTCCTTTGTTGTCCTTGCATCAATGCATCCTCCTGGATAAACTGTACAATATACACATGCACAAATATGTGTGTGTGTGTGTATTAAAATTTTAAAATTTTGCAAATGAAAATGCATAAAATAATGAAATTTATTAAAATAAATGTTAGGCAACTTCTTCAAATTGTTTTTATGTTCCTATCCCCATCGTCGACTCCATCACTAATTTCCTTGGAGAGCAGAAATCATCTCCACAAACCTAAAATTCAAAAATTTTAAAACTGTAAAATAACTCAAGGTTATTGGAGTGGGCTCCCCTGAATGCAATTTTGAATATAATTTTGTAATATTTTGAGTATTTTAGTTGTGCGTAGCACAAGTTAAGGTACTTTGGGGCGGGTTGTTATGCGGAATTATGGATTACGAATAAAACATTCTTCCCTAGATGTAGTGCTCATCTAGAAAAATAGGTCAAAGTCTTTGCAACTATTTTTCCTAATTGTAAATAAACACACAGAACATATCAAAGAACTTACTTGGAGTCCAAGCGCTTCTTATTCTCCTTCTGTCGCTCTTTTTGTAGCTCCAAATATAAGTTGAGTCACCAAAACATTCTCTGCAAAGATGAACACTAAACAACAAAATATAGCATAATACAAATATCTATTCAAGTTATTCAGTTAAATCAATAAAACATGAACCATATGCATCAAATAAGAATTCATAATATGAAACACATGAGATTATACATATACATATGTGGGAAAGTAATCAACAATATTTATTAATGGATAGAAGGGGAGGTTACAACCCAGTGATTGATTTAGTGTCACCATCTCCAACAACATCCCAGCCTCATCACAATGCACATCTCTCCAACAACATGTCACTCAAATCAGTTCCTGAATTTAAATTCCACCAACATTTCTCTACTCAAATTCTTCCCTATCAAACACTAATATCTATGCTCAATTTATAGAGGAGCTGAAGGTAGTTTTACAATCAATGAATTTCTAATAATAGGCAAGACATGTTCTCAGTCTCAGAGGTATCAAATGGACACATGGATTTGAATTTTGACACATGTGAACTCTTCTAGAAGGCACTGTCCAGGTACAGATTCTTGAATAATGAGAATTTTTCTCCCAATGTGACAAACGCACCCTTGAATGTCGAGAAGTGCTTTGCAGCGCACCATTGAATGGGGTCACTTTCATATGCAATGCAGTTAGTCCCTTTAGAGGCAGCGTTGGTGAGCTCTCACATGATATATTATAAACTTAAAATCTTGGAAACCCTTGTAGATGAAAGTCATGGATGATTTGTCTTGTTCTTTGTCTTAGGGCATATAAAAACAGAAATGATAGGGGATGATAGACCCTATTCATTGGTCATGGATATGATGTCTAGTTAACCAGGTCATTGGGAATGGTGCCCAAATTGACCTATAACAATTCCCCCCTAAAGCATGAAGTCAGAATAATAACAATATTTTGATTGAGATGCTTTACACTGTGATGGGTTGGAGATGAAGCAGAGTGGCGACCTGCATCAATCTTACAATACATTGCATCATGATATATCCTCTTGATCATAATTGCTGAGGGTAGGCATTCCCTTGTTTAGCTCATAAACACTCTAATAACATGTACATAATTCAGAAAGTCATCTACATTGGAATGTTGCCCAATACAGACACGCCTACAGATATAGGCCCATGTTCAGATGACAATATGTATGTAAGGTCACTGTACAGATGATGTGTACAAGAATCCTAAAATTGGAGCCCGGATGGCTAAAACTAGATCCATGGTCTTCTTATCTCATTCACTCGATCATTCGGGTACAAGTCTAGCCATGCGAATATATGTTTTGTAGTCGAACATGGAAAGACATTGTTTGATTACTAGCCAATGATGTGAGTTGTTAACAAACATGAGAGAACCACCATTAATGTTAATGGACCTTAAGGTATTGCAGTACATTTCGTAAGACGTGAATAGATGATTTGATGTCGAACGCAAAACAAAATCTTTTGGTCAAAAATCCGGAAGTGAGGATCTTGTCGATGCTGTAACAAGCCTCATGGTACTGGAATATAATGTTTCTAAGTGAACTTCCTAGATAATGATTTGTCGTCGACAGGAAGCCACCTTATTACGAAACAAGAGTTACTGATTTCAGAGACAAAGGTATGACTTGATATAGCAATGTTCAGGGATGACTGTCATGAGAATGAAGGTTTATGATTATTGCAGAAGAAGAAGTATTCACTGGATGAATTCTCTTGGACATATCAGCGACACTGAGATGAGTTGGCAGCATTGACCCAAAGCCGAAGTGAAGGTATGATGAACCATAGGTATGAATGAACTGTCAAGAAGATTACCGAACCCAAAAATTTGTGGTGATGGAGTGAAGTGTCATGTTCAAGAGTGACCTGCTACCGTAAAAAGTTATGTTCACTTTCCCAAATTTTCCTCGGTCATTTATCAACCAGTACCTCTTTATTTTTTAAAAAGCTTGAGGAGGATAACATTTGCTTGATCTATAATTCAACCCTTCGGGTGAATAAAGTATGGCTATTTAATAATTTAACGAGTCTAGCGATGAATGAAACTCTATTCTTACCATGATCGACAAGCCCGCCCGACTATTTTATGTTTTAACAAGCTTAACGATAGTGATAGCGTGGTCCTTTTTCATATTTAGAGAGTTTGAAAAAGAGGACGAAAGAAAACTCCAAAAGTACTTTTTCGTAAATTTGTCACTCAGATCTGAACAAGTGTAAAATAATATCTAAGAGAACCTCTTTAGTCATGTTCGACCAAGGTATTCCTTTTTTGTAAATAATCTATCTCAGTTCGGAAAAGGGTTAAACTTATATTGAGTAGATATCAATTCATTTACTTTTATGAGCTCGAAAATACAAGTGCTCCGCAATCTTTTCCCATTATCTGAGTCTGAAAAGAGCTGAAAGAAGACTCCAGGGGTTCCTTTTTTGCTATTATCGAAGCTCGAAAAAGAGATAAAAATGCACTTCAAATCCTTTTTCATTTTTAACAAAGCTTGAAAAATAAGGAGAAAAAGTATGTTTTGTGGTCAAATCATTCTTTAAAATAAATCTGCATGACCAATCCGTTCATCAGTTGTAAGACCTGTACAGAACAACATCAAATGGATTAAAAATACTTGTTTCATGATAAAAACATAATAAAACCATAGTCATAGCAATAAATATGTTTTTCAAACAATTGAATGACTATTAAAAATTGTTTTACTATTCATTTTTACAATCCCATAGTTACCATTTTCATTTTGGAGCTCTGAACCTGATTTTCCCCCCCAGCTTCAGCTGATGTTTGCGATCATTTCTGTGGACAGATTTCATTTTCGTTTGATCCAAATTAGTGATATGAACCCTCTCTTTCATTCAGTAATCATTTCATTTCCATTAATTGAAAATTTTTAGGGTTTTGGGGACCATAGGGTAAATTCTGCTTCAAAAGAGGGCAACACACCCTTAGATATCGAAAAGTGCATTGCATAGCAGCTAAATTGAAGGCTACTTGCATACACAATGTGATGCAGGAGCATGAGGCTTAGAGACAAAAGGCTTCAGTAATTATTCCAAAAATCCAAAAAAAATTACAAGCAAAGGTGTTGGTACCTTTAACTATCAGTTTACAGTTTTACTAGATAGTGTTGAACTAGTATCTAGGAAGATAGAATTGTTTTAGATTAGATTCAGTATATTTAGTCTTCAGTTGATAGATTTAGGAAAGATATTATGTAATTAGGATTTTCTCTAAGTTAGGAGAATTCGATCCTCAAGAAGAGGTCGACTGTTATGTAAAAGGCTATAAAATGTAACCTCTGAGAAGGAGAAAATCGAATTTGGATGATAGAATATTTAATTGAGAGGGTTTCACCTCCGAGTTAATAAAATTTGCAGAATTAAGCTGTTGTATTCTTGGAAAATTCCTGGAGGGTTTCATCCCTTCGAATCCATTGGATTTATGTTTTCCTGTGTAGATATTGAGAGTGATTAGCTTCTGTGTGAAGGAGAATTTGAATGTATATTAACTTATGTGTAAAAGATTTAGAGAAAATTGAAGGAGTTCTGGTTTCTTGCTTGAGATCGAAAATTGATAATTGATTTATATTTCTTGAATTATAGAGTGGGAAAGGAGGTTCCTAAGAGGAAATGAAGTGATAAAATTAAACCAACATAAATCTATGTCAAACGCGATCAAAATGAAAGTTTGCAGCTTAAGTGGTTTTTGAAAAACCAGTCACTATTTTTGCACCGCTTTTGGGAGTGCGAGTGGTTTTATAAAATTGAACGCAATAAAATGGAATGATGACACATCACGGTGGTAAAACCACCAGTTTCACATGACTTTGGGTTGATAAGTCACAGGGGCTATTCTTACATGATAGCCATTCGATCATAAACAATTGAGATCCGACGGTGTTCGCGTCGGGAGTTACACGGAGTTAATAAAAAGGTATGGACCCGATGGAGTTTATTTAATAGAGTTTTATTGAAGTGTTTGAAGTCTGGAACCCACTTCCGAAGGTTTTTAAACATTTCATAAAAGTGAGTTATAATGCTTTCGAAGGGTAAAGGGAACTTTTTCTTCCGCATGTCATTTTATTAAATAAATCAAGTAGACTTAATAAAGTTTGATGAATGAGAGTGGAAATAAGGATCAAGAACAAATTCCTCCTGAACTAGAAAACATTGTAACAAAATTTTAACATCTCTCCTTAACGCCTGCACCCACACTGCCATCACAATGCACTATCTCTTACTAGAGGTTGTGTTGGGCGCAATCTACATTTTTGTTTTTTGCATTCTGCCCAAAATTTGCCGAATTTTTCGCATTGAATGGAATCTAATGGTTCTTGTGGTTGAATTTTAGGTTTTCATTGGATTACAATGGCGATTACATGGAGGGGAAGAGAGCATGAAGAACAGGATATGATTGCCCTAAATGATCTGGGCATAGTAAGAGCCCTAAGAGATTGTGGACTGTTAAAGTACTTCTGGTTGTCAAGGACGAGGCAACAAATAGAACTCTTGGAGTTCTAAGTTCGAGCATGGGATCCAGCTATCAAGGCATTTCAAATTAAAAACCAAGTGGTTCCTATAAAATTTGAGGATGTAGACTTTCTTACAGGTTTTTCGAGGAGAGGATTGCCTATTTCGCTCTCAGGGTCTATTATTGGAGGAGAGACTATGAGAGAGATTATGTTTTGCAACATTTTTATCTAAGGGTAGAGCCAAGAAAATATGGAAAGATAAACATCCAGGATGTTAGAGATTTTCCTTTGAGAACTATCCTTTTCACGATCACAAAACTTGCTGGCACCGTTACACTACATGTAGTGAATAGATCGTATTTTCAATACACGCTAAAGTGTATGGATCCAACAGTCTTCAACTGGTCTGAAGCTGTACTTTCTCAGATAAAGGAAAAACTGAAAAAAGAAAAGGGAGGAAGGAAGAAGAACTTCAGTTGTGGTTCGATCCTCATATCCTTCGCCTTAGAACGGATTCCACTGATGTAGCCACAACATGTGACACTGGATGTGTCTAATCCTAGAGATCCACGGATGTAGAGATGGGTAGAGCTAATGGGTAGGAATGCAGGCCAATCGACCATTATGTTATTCACTGCGTTCTTTGCATGGTTCTAGTGACAGATTGTCACCATCGATGAGTATGCATACATAGGCGTTGATTTCCAAGGAGATCCATATTTAGCTTTACCAGAAGGTGCTCAGTGGGGTGCAATAGGTAAGAATTTTTTGACCATGTTTTTTATTTTCATAAGGTTTATAAAATGTTTTTGTATTTTTGATGTTTTCCCAAGACTAAACTAAATGTTTGATGTAATGCAGATATTGGTCAAGTTCAACCGGTGAAGGAACCAGAGCGTGTAGTAGATGAGCCAGCAGAGAGGGCTGTCAGGAGAGTAGTCCTTCAAGATCTCGATATGGCTGAGACTCTAGCTGAGCTTCAACAACACATAGAGGGGTTGACCTTCGGGATTCCGGATTGCCGGATCGAATATTTACCCATGCGACTGTAGCGTCACACTATAGGTGTTCCTAATTGTTGAATGCGGTTATTACGCAGGATAGCTAGATCTATAGCATGTTACCACGAGCACCACTAGTTTACTTTTGAAATTTTGCATAAATTTTTAGGTTAGATGACCAATGTGTCTTGGGCACAAATTTTTGTAAAAACCTATAACTATCTATCTATTTGATTTCAGTATTTCCTTATGTTTATTGTGCAATCCTATTCAATGATGTGAATGTTTTTTTTACATGTGTTGCAAATGTCTATCTAAAACTTGATTAGCTAAAGAATCAGTCAATGTGTTCAAATTTTTGGAAATGTGCTGATATTGAATAAAATAAAAATGTCTTTCCAAAAGTCTAACCCCTTAGGAACAATCTATGTAGTGTTGGATTTCTAACAGTATAAACACTATTAAGTTGTAATACCACAAGTTGTGAGTCTAACCTTATGATAATGCGGTTAATACAAAATGAAATGGCATCAGAGAGAAGTTCAATCAATGTGCTATAATCAATGATATTGTTTGTCGATCAACCTATACAAATCCCTATAAAATTCACTAACTCGTTGTTCGAAGCGAAAATGGCCCACGCTGAAAAGGATAGATTCTGCGTACTACGACTAGCACCATCAACATATCCAAAAAATGGTTCTAAAGATTCAGACATCTGCAGTGAAATTTAAAGTGGATTACTAACGTCAAGAAAACTCTAAAAACAAACTAAGACAGTGAATGCAAATCAATAACATATATATACAATATAATACAAAAAATTACTACGCTCATGATTAAGGATAGTAACATTTCAGATACAACCCATTTCTAGGCTGCACCAATGGAATTCCATCGCAATAAACTAACTCATAGGCACCCTTAGCAATAACTCTTTTGAAAATATAGGGGCCATGCTATAATGGCTCAAATTTAGTTGCACCTATTAAATCAGCTTCTTGATAATAAAGTAGGACCAAGTCGTCCTCAGAGAAAATGCGAGGCTGGACATTTTTTTTCATATTGCACCTTTATACGTCTCTTATGTGCTTCATTGGCAATTTGGGCTTCAAGACATATTTCATCAAGATGGATGAGGTTAAAAAGACGGGCTTCTTCTTCTGAGGTGTCAGGTAACAAGTCGATTGCGAGTTTTAATGATGGCATTTCACATTGGATTGGTAAGATAGCTTCCAGACCATACACCAATTGAAATGGAGTAAATCCGGTTGCATTTCTCACTGAGGTTCGGTATGCCCACAAGGCTGAGTACAAGATCAAATTCCAATTTCTTTTACAAACTCCTATTATTCTTTGAAGCATACATTAAAGAATCTTGTTGATAACCTCAACTTTTCCATTTGATTGTGGATAATAAGGAGTAGAATTATCATGTGAAAATCCTAACTTGGCAATTAATTCAGTCATCATGTGGTTGCAAAAATGCTTCCCATGATTTGTAACTATAGCCTGCGGGACCCCAAACCATGCAATAACATGATTAAAGAAAAAAAATGCAGCTATCTGTCCTGTGTTGTTTAATGTAGGCATCGCTTCGGCCCATTTGGTAAAGAAGTTGAATGCGACAATAATAAAACCATGCCCCTGGATGAACGAGGGTTACAGGTCATGAAGTCAATACCCCATTTCAAAAATGGTCCCACAGAGACAACATGATGCATTGGCGTTGGCGGTTTGCGGATTTTACGATAAAAAATTTGGCACGCATGACAACTTCTAACAGCGAGGATGCAGTCTCAAAAAATTGTAGGCCAAAAGTAACTGGCGTGGAGTATCTTCTGCATGGTAGCATATCCAGATAAATTTCCACCACAAGCCCCAGCATGACAATCATTTAAAACCTTTTCGACCTCCTCATGAGTGAGGCACCTCCTTAAAATGGTATCGACACCACGATGATAAAGTGTATCACTGACGATCAAATAATATTTGGCTTGGTATCGAATATGTTGTTGTTCAGAGTGAGAGGTATTAGGTCGAAAAGTTTGAGTTTGGAGATAAATGATGAAATTTCCATACCAAGGATCAGATGATCTGATCAGAAACAGAGACTCGTCAAGAATTGATGGTTTCGACGTAGTTGCAGTACTATCAAAGGGAAGGTCACATATAGGTTCAAACAATACTAAAGAATTCTTTGACTTGGATTTGATGAATTCCAAATAAAATTCCCGCAAAACGACAATCCATTTTGAATATTCCCCCGCCAGAAATTGACGTGATAAGATATAAGTCATGGGGTTGCAATCTGAAATGATAATGGTCTTTCGGAGCAGGATATAGTGGCGAAATATTTGGACAACTTGAATAGCTTCTAAGGCAATCTTTTCTACGTATGAATACTTAAATTCCGTATCATTGATATTATGACTCAAATAATAGATCAGATGTTCAATTCCATCTTCTACTTGGATCAAAACCATAGCAATGGCCATTTTAGCCACACCGATATATAGGAAATAATCATTTTGATAATTATGGGGATAAATTAATGACGCTCGGACAAGGGTATCCTTAAAAACATCAAAAGAAGCTTGTGCAACTTGGTGCCAATGGAAAGGAACCCCCTTTTTCAAGAGTCGATTAAATCCTTTAGCCATTTTGGCATAGTTTGGAATGAACCTTCTTAGGAAGTTAGCCTTTCCTTGAAGTTTCTATATTTGAAGTAAATTTGATGGTGCAGGAAAATCAAGAATGACCTGAACCTTCAATGGGTTGATTCAAATTCCTTCTTTTGAGACTACGAATCCAAGAAAACGACCATAACCAACACCAAACACACATTTATTTGGATTGAGGCATATTTTGTAGTGTTGGCAGTGTAAGAAAATGGCTCTCAAATGCATCGGGTGATCAGTCTGATTTCGTGAATGTGCAGGTAAATCATCTAGAAAAGGTTGAACAATGTGGTTGATGTCATTGAAAGTATAATCGATTGCTATCTGAAAAGTTTCCCCAACGTTCTTTAAACCAAACGGTAGCTTCCTATAAGCGAATGTGCCCCAGGGACAGATGAATGTTATCTTATGTTGATCCTCTGGGCATATATTGATTTGATTGTAGTCGGAAAATCCATCCATGAACGAAAATATTTAACATCTAGCACAATCGTCAATAATCTGGTCGATAAAGGGAGTAGGATAGTTGTCTTTTGGAAAAGCAATGTTGACGTCTTGGTAATCGACGCACACTCTAATGGTTCCTTGTTTTTCATGACAGGAATGATATTGGAAACCCACTCAGTTAGCGGAATAGGGTAAATGAAGCCATCATGCAAAATTTTTTCAACTTTTTCTTTGATGGCAACGACTTTATTTGGATGAACAGGATGAAGCCGTTGACGCACCGGTTTGACATCAGGATACATATTAATAATGTGTTCAACAATACTAGTATCTATGCCTAGAATTTCCTCATAAGACCAAGAAAATACATCAAGGAATTCATGAAATAGAGAGCGATATGATTCGAGTTCTAATGGAGAAAAATATATACTGACATGAACATTTTGTACAACGCCAGGTTTGGTCGAAATATCGATAGAAATGGTTTCTTCAATATTTGACAAATTTCGCTCGGAATTGATTGCATTAATAGGTAAAGAATTCGAAAATAAATTTTTGATTGATGGGTGATATAGTTCACTAATATCATTTTATTCATAATCAGGAAGATGGGAACGATGATGATAATATTCCCATGGTTCTCCTTCTGACATCATGGCTTCCAAAATATTCTCATCTGTCAAGAAAATTGAGGAAAATAGATCAGATGGAATACCAAATTCTAAGGAATGATCAACCCAAACAATCGGTGACGCAGATTTTGGATTCACCACCCAAGCCAGATAGATTGATTGCTATGCCAGCTCAATAGAGCTGGGCAACAAAAACTCATCCAATGTAACAATATCAGAATCATTCATACTCTCCCTTAATCCGTATGGAGTGGAAGAGATCATGTAGCACGTCTCTATACTTGCAATTTCTGCTGACGTCATGGGCGGTGGTAATGAAAAGGTTCCCATGAGAGTGGAATCCTTTAAGAGTCCTACACCAATGTTCTGAAGTGCTAGTTGGGGTCTGTGAATGAACAAAACACTTCTAGTTACCTACAAACCGGAGGCAAATAAGGATAGTTGATTAATGACTGTGATAGTACCTTTGTATGGAAAGGAAATCATTCTAAAATATGTAGAAACAATTGCAGTCATTGCATATACCCATGGCCTTCCAAGTAGAATATTATAGTTAAGGGGTCCATCAACAACCTCAACATCAACATTCACTATTTTTCCCCCTAGTTCAACATGCAGGTTATTAATAATACCACAAGGTTTATATGTACGTCCATCAAAAACCTTCAACGTCGCTGATGATTGTGATAAGTGCGGCGAGCCAAGTGACTTCCAATAGTTTAGAGACATAATACATGTATATTCCCCCTCATCAATAATAGTACGATGAACAAGGTGATTGAGAAAATTTACTTGTATGGAGAATGCCAATTCAGCTAGTAGTTGCAGCATATAGCCTGTATGATTAGAGACGACAAGATTAGAATAAGTCGAATAAATTCCACCAATAATCGACAATAAAGCCTATTTTTGGGAGGGAAATTTTTGTAATAGCTCAAGAGCAGACATAGATGAAGGGGATTGAGCCAAACATTCAACTATATTATAATTTTGAGCAGCTCTTAGTCGAGGATTATATGTCGATTTGTGAATTACTCCCTTTGGTGGCTTGATCGTCAATTCAGGAATAGCAGTAGGAGGTACTGATTCTATAGACGGATTCATAGTCAAGGTAGTAGGTTGATCAGTGACTTGACTACCATAATATTTATTATGCGTTGACACAAAAATATCTTTTGAAGGTTTTTTGATGGATAACATAAGTACTTGGGAACTGGAAGCTAGATCGTAGGAACCAAAGTGTCCAGATTCTGAAACGGATCTGTCAACACAGTTGACGCATTGGAAGTCTTAATGATATTTAAGACTTCAGCTCATTGAGGAAAATCCTGAAAAAAATGTTCCTCATTATAGATTATGCATGGATAACGAGGTTTCCTAGTTCCAAACGGTTGATGAGATGATCTTTCCTGCGGGTTAGAAGTTTGATTTTCTTAGATTTCCCCTTTTTCTTACTTTCCGGTTGCTTGTCACTTTTTCCTTTGTTAAATGAAATGACATTAATTTTAGAAGAAGGTAAAAGATCATATGCAGTAGTATGATGTGTGCTTGTAGTGCCAATCAAGCTGTCTCTAGCATGAGAGTCCTTTAATTGAGGAGGAACAATAAAATTAGATCTTGGCGCGTTAGGAATTTTTTCAAGAGCGTGCCAGACTGAGTATAAATCAAGTCTAAATATTGGGCACGAGCGCTAAATTTCTCTTCTATGACGACCCCACCCTTAGCCACATCCTCAGTTATATATGGTAACAGGGAATTAATGAACCACTTAGCAAGGAGATGATCAGGAACAAATGTCTTAACCATTCTATGACTACTACACCACTCATGAATATGATCAGAAATGTGAATAGAATTAGTCTGTTTGAAATTGGTCAAGAGTTTCTTTCTAGTTTCATATCTAATGGGTAATTGGAAGTGAGTCAAAAAGACAATATCTAGGGCAGTGAAATTATCAAAAGAAGCTCTAGGTAACTCAATATACCATTTTTTAGCTGGACTTGTGAGCATACGCTGGAAAAGACGTAGTCGAACAGAATCATCATTTAAGGAATTTGATAAATGATAAGTCATGACATGAGTCGACGGGTCTTCCCCAGGGTTTCCATTGAACTTAGGAATATATGAGGGTAATTTGTGAGGTATCACCAACCACCAAGGAGCATAGTTGATTGGATCATTGGCTAATCGGTTTAAATTTGGTAACTCTAAAGTTGCAACAAAGGGTAACTGTCTATTAAGGTTAGGTTGATCATAGCCAAGGTAAGATGGAATTTCTTGAGCAACAGGCCTTTGAGCACCAGTATAAGGAATATGTTGCTGGTAACCCAGATAAGGGTTGTTTTGAAATGCAAACACTTGAGAATTTTGTTGACCAAAACCTGGATATGATACTTGTTGAAATGAAGTCTGAGGTATTTGTGCCTGAGGCTACCAAGGGGTCTGTCCACCAATGTTATAACCCAAATTAGAATAATTTGGATTCAGTTGATAGGTATAACTAGGTTGTGGCTGTGACATCCCATAAAATGGTAGACCAGTTTGTGAACAAATAATTTCGGATACAGGTTTTTGTAAATTAACCGAAGGATTTGGAGTCTGTGGACCCAATATTTGAGGGTATTGAGTTGAAGGACCCACTGGATAAGGTTTTTGTACAACATTTTGATTCTGTAATAGGGGTAATGATGTATTAACAAGTGGAAATTATGTGGGTGTAACAAGTTGAACTGGTTGATACGAGTGTATAATTGTTTGTGGTTGGATAGGTAGAGTGGGTTGCCATTGACAAACATTCATTTCGACATTAGGTTGAAAATAAAGTGATGGAGTACTATCAAAGTGGGTGACCAAAGGTTGCCCCCCAACATGAGGAGTATAATAAGACATAAAATATTTCTCTCCAAATGCTGGGAGTCTAGTTGATATGCTACTTGAAGGAATAGACCCAAAAGGACCGACTTGATATTTCCCTAATGATGTGTATAAATAATCAAGTCATTCAGTACTCACTATAGGTTTACTAGTTATAATACCAGATGATGACATTGGTAAAGTCCATGGATTTGAAGATGCACCAGAGAAAATTCTAGATAAACATTTATAACCTAATGGGACCATAGGGCCACCATGAAAATATGACTCTAGTGAAGTTGTAAACATCAACAGGGTAGCGAGGGAAGGTGCTAACGTAATTGGAATAGATGGCCCAACCGAAGATGTTGGTTCAGGCATGGTTACTTGAACAAATGTATATCTGTTTGAATCGACGGGAGTTTGAATAGGAACAGGATCAAAAAAAGAAAATGGTGGTGATTGAGGAAAAGAATCATATAGGTAAAGGTCCTCCCCAAAATGGGTTGGAGTTAAAGGCGTCTCATCTTGTGGGATTTCTTCAATCGCAATTAAACCAGGTGGAAGTATTTCACCATCAGGACCAAAGTATATTTCGGGTGGTTGACTGTGTGATATGGGAGACTCAATGGATAAATAAATTTGTGGAATGACCAAGGCAAGAAAAAATTCTGGTTGTTCGACTTCAGCATTCAGATGTTCTAGAAAATAAGAGCCAGGATCTGGATCGACTTCTGGTTGAACAACGTTAGGTCCAGGAGGTATTGTCTCACTTATTGGATGGATCGTGACCACAAGTAGCTGTGAGGAATCCGTTTCGAAAACAATAGACGAACCGAGATGTTTAGAAACAACTTGAGCTAACTCTGGTATATGGGAAGATGATGTTTCACTAGAAGTACGAATAGTACTTACTTTGGTAGAGTGTTGTCGCCTTCGCCGACCAGGAGTAACTTTTGGTGGTAAAGGTGGTTTTAATGCTAATCTATGCGAATGATGGGGAAAAGAATTTTGTTCTTCCACGATTACTGATTTATTTTAACCAAAAAAAATTAAACAAAATAAAAGGGTATTACTAGGCAAAAGGGTTTACCAAGAAACTGTGAACTGCAAAATACCTCCTGGCGAACCCACAAGTACGCGCAGGAAATCTCCCCAAATGTTGTGTTCGGTGTATCACAATTTACAAGGTGGTCGACTTGGTTCACTATGGATGGATAGCAACCTAAAGTTTTCATCCCAAATATACCCGAAGGTACATGGAGGCCCAAGTCCATATTAGCACTATCTAATGTGAAACCACATAGTGAGAGCACCCCTTTATACTTTTTGTACTGTAACACCGCTCGATATACCTAAAAGTACATGGACGAGCTACGATATACTTATGTACGTGGAGTGAGGTATCACATAGAATGTATTGCAGACAAGTTAACGAAAATTGCTATGTTTTACGATGCTAGAACACGTCTCTAGCCTATACCTTCTAAATGTTATCGTTATGGTTCCAATGCTTTGTTAGGTAAATTGGATAAATTTTAAGTTGATCTTGTTTATCAATTTTCCTTTCAAGGTTCACCACGATGATGTATTTGGAAATTCCTAAAATGCAAACTAAAATGATAAGCAATATTTCACTTTTTTTTTTTCAATGAAAATCCTAGCTACTAGAGGGAATGAGCAATCAATTTGAGAGCAAACAAATCAAAGAATACAAACTAAATGCAGCTTTCCTAATTGTTCCTTTTGCAAAACACACAATCCAATACATGAAAATGTAGGTTTCTCTTTTCAGTTCCTTTAATGTTATGACTGCAAAAAAGAAACTAAGTGCACCAAATCAATAAAAACAAATTCCTTTTACTTTTGAGAAATGAAGAATGTAAACAACAATTTCTCTTTTGAAGGAAAAATGAGGAATTTAATAACAACTTCTCCTATCAGGAAATGAATAATTTACGACAATTTCCTTTTCAAAATAAAATGGATCTAATGCAGCAATAAAAATACTTTGAAATTAATTCATTAATGATAAAGAAAAATGCTTTAAATAAACATTGAACAAACTTTTCTTTCAAAGGAGGAAGAGGTAGATAAAATCACTGGTCAATCTGAGGGATCAGGCTCTTTAAAACATAGTAAACAAAAACTGAAGACAAATTGCAATGACAAATTCAATGCAATTTGGATGGTTTCAGGAGGCAACGCAGTCTCTAAAGAGAGACAATGCGTTGCAATGCAGGTCTGAAAGGGAGACAATGCTATGCAAAGCACTATGTCCTGTCCAACATTGCATTGGGCGCAGTGTATAAGGAAAAATACAACTGCTATCACACTTCTAATGAAAATTTGGATTGCAAAAAGCCTAATCTTTCTGATTAATTTGTATTGGGTGAATAAATAGAGAAAATTAGAGGCAAATATACTAAGGATGAAGGGTAAACTCCCTAGCGGAGTTGCCAATTTGTTATGCGGAATTATGGATTAAGGATAAAACATTCTTCCCTAGATGTAGTGCTCATCTATAAAAATAGGTTAAAGACTTTGCAAATACTTTTCCTAACTATAAATAAACACACATAATAGATCAAAGAACTTACTTTGAGTCCAAGCGCTTCCTATTCTCCTTCTGTCGCTCCTATTGTAGCTTCAAATCTGAGCTAAGTTTCCAAAATATTCTCTGCAATGATGAACAATAAACAAAAAAATATAGAAATAATACAGATGTCTATTCAATTTATTTAGTTAAATCAATAAAACATGAACCATATGCATCAAATAATAATTCCTAATATGAAACACATGAGCTTATACAGATACATATGTGGGAAAGTAAGCAGCAATCTTTATTAATGGATAGAAGGGGAGGTTACAATACAGTGATTGATTTAGTGTCACCATATCTAGCAACATCCCAGCCTCATCACAATGCACATCTCTCCAGCAGCATGTCACTCAAATCAATTCCTCAATTGAAATTCCACCAACATTTCTCTACTCAAATTCTTCCCTATCAAACACTAAGATCTATTCTCAATTTATAGAGGAGCTGAGGGTAGTTTTACAATCAATGACTTTCTTATAATATGCAAGACATGTTCCCAGTATTATAGGTATCAAATGGACACATGGATTCAAATTTTGACACATGTGAACTCTTCTAGAAGGCACTGGCCAAGTGGAGATTCCGGAACAATGAGAATTTCGCTCCCAATGTGACCAACACACCCTTGAATGTCGGGAAGTGCTTTGCAGTGCACCCTTGAATGGGGTCACTTGCATATGCAATGCACTTAGTCCCTTTAGAGGTAGTGTTGGTGAGCTCTCACATGATATATTATAAACTTCAAAACTTGGAAAGTACCCTTGCAGATGAAAGTCATGGATGATTTGTCTTGTTCTTTGTCTTAGGGCATATAACAACTGAAATGATAGGGGATGATAGACCATATTCGTTGGTCCTGGAGATGATTTCTAGTTAACCAAGTCATTGGGAATGGTGCCTAAATTGAACTATAACACAAGTCAAAGTCCCTCATGCGTTGTAATGGGAAAAAAGGGTAGATCTAGGGGTCGAAAATGATGGCTTGCGAACCCTAGTATAGTGCAAGCTAAAAGTATAAGAGTCTAAGATGAGTCGAAGATTCAGTATTTTGATAAGTTTTTGATATGATAGATTTTTTATGAGAATTTTTTGCAAAATTGTTTGGGTAAGGGCTCTTGCTGGCTGTGTGCGCGGAAACCCTCAATCCTGTTATGTGCAGACCCCGCTGGTTGTATGCATGGGTATGTGGAATATTCTGTAAGAAGAATCTGAAGTATTAATGAATGACAAGACATTTAGTTGATATCCATTGTCTCTTTGATATGTTACACTGCATGTTATTTCCTTGTTAATTATGTGATATGGATAGCTAATTGATTACGCACGTGGATATGATGCTTTAAAAGAGTTATGAATGCATAGATCTGGAGATGTTTAGTTATATTGCTCCTATTAATTGATTACATTATGAATGTATAGATCTGGTGATGTTTATGTTGGACATTGGGTTCAATGCTCCCCGTGTGTTTCACAACATGGAATAACCGCCTCTCGTGGATCCTAACTCTGGCGATTGTAGCGGAGACTAACGCCTGTGGGTTTGGTCTAACAACAATCACGATTCCAATAAGTGGTATTATAGCGACAGGTCTCGAGTTCGAAACTCACTCGGCTCGCATTGGGGGGGAGATTTTTGGAAATTGGGTTCAATGCTTCCCGTGTGTTTCACGACATGGACTAACCGCCTCTCATGGATCCTAACTCTGGCGATTGTAGCGGAGACTAACACCTGCGGGTTTTGGTCTAACAGAAATCATGATTCCAATAGTTTAGTCATATTGTGCAAGTTATTCTATTACATATATTTTTGAGGGTTTCTGGTTAGGGTTTTCTCAATGCAGGCCTGTTTAGATCTAAAGGCACCCACTTCATTAAATATCTCTCTCTTAGTATGCATAATCCTGGTTCCAACACCCTCCCATAATACTTCAGGTGAGACCTTGACCTATGCAAGCAAGAAATTTCTGAAAGGGCCAGTAGTACAGGGGTTTGCTGGTTAACCTAAAATCTGAACCTGGGTCAAGGCCACTCAAATCAATAAATGGTTCCATTTCTGGGACTGGGAGCATTTTCAGAGAGAGAATAGGTGATGAGTTAGGGTTTGTGGCATCCAGAAATATCTGAAATTGAAGAGTGGTTCGAAAAATAGATCCAAGAGTTTGCCCTAAAAGAAAACAGGAGTAAGAAGTTGTCTGATGAAAAGTGGAAGAATAAGTATATCTTCACAGAGGTACATGAGATATTCTTTGTGACCTTCGCACACGAGTTGTGGAAGTGGTTGTCAAGATCGGTAGAGTTCTAGACCTGTTGGAAGAACGATAGGGTTACACAGTGGACCCCTGAACTAATCAAACAGTTGGAGAGAACTGATAACAAAATCACCAGGACCGTAGATCACTGGGTTGATAGTATCTCGGGTGGATTTGTAACAAAATTTGCGGTAGATCCGTTTGTGTCGTACTCTAAAGTTGAGAAAATATTTTTCAAGGGTTTGAGAGGTAAATTACTGCAAACATTTCCTTTGTTGATTAAGATCATATTGTGTGAAAAAGGTGTTTTGTGGAGCCACACTAGTAAATGACCTCTGATCAGAGCGAAAGCACGACACGAAGTGGTAAATACTATTGGGTCAATCAAGAAGTAGATAAATCAGTATACAATCCTCTGAGGAATTCACCTGATCTAGAAAAAGGCGGAGAGACCAGTCCCCCAGCTATGCCACCATCAAACTCGCGCAAGGATAAAAATCCTCTTACCCCACCCCCACCTCCACCTGCGGACGATATGGCTGCACAAATGAAGCTACCTATGTTTAAGGGTGCGGGGGATGAGGATATGGACCAGTTTTGGTTCGTGGTGAATGTGGTGTAGGCTGCGCAGAATGTCAATAATGGTGCAGTGAAAAGAGCACAGCTAGCAATAGCTTTTGAGGGATGAGATATGGATTGGTTCATGGGATATATTACTCAACACGCGAACCATACAATACAAGAGATCAAGGATGCCGTGAAACAATAGTTCTAAAAACCTAAGTCTTACTCTCAATGTGTAGTAGAGCTAAAGGATATTAAACAAGGACCCTTAGAGTCCGTTTGGGAGGCTGACCAACAGCTGAAGAAAGTCATCAGTGACGGGGTATTTTCTTATGATGACAAGTAGCATAAGGAATGGTTCATCGCTATGTTATTACCGCATCCGCACGGACCTATGCATCAGTAGAATATTGATTTACAAGAAGAAGCCCTGGAAATTTATATGAAGCTAGAGGCTGTGCTGAGGGACGATACCCAAATTGGGGCACTATAGATCCAAAGCCAATTAGAGCTGATGCACTTAGAAATTCAAAATATATAGAGAGATCGTGGTAAAGAAGTTATCACAGATGTTTGGTGTATTCGTTGCAAAGGAGTGGGCCACATCAAAGGTTAGTGCCCTATGTTTATGGATTACCTATGGGTCAGAGGACCGAATCCACTATGCCCAAGGGAATTTGGGGGGCCCAATAGCCCCATCCTATGGTGCGTTGATTTTCGAGTAGCTAGCCAGCATGATACTGACCATGCCCAAGGCTGGGAGCTTATGTGCCATATTTGAAGCAACAATATTACAGATTCTGCTCCTCGGTTGGTCATGATTAGCACCATTGCGGGACGTATGAGCTGATGATAGACAATGCGAACATGTACATAGTGTAGGCTGAAACCTCTTCACCAGCATCTCCCTCTGGACGAAGAGGATCTCCAGTAAGAGGAAGGGGAGGGAGGAGAGGAGGAGGCGTAGGCCAAGGAAGAGGCCAATTGGTCTGCTATAACTGTGGATATCCGGGACACTACGCATGCAATTTCCCTAACCCTACGCGAAATTCCTGCAGGTATTGTAGGAAATTTTATCATGTAATAGAAGAATGTCCCATTCTGCTAGCTAAGATGTAGGAAAAATAGCAGACACCTACGTAGAATGTGAAAATGGTCCAAGCTAAGCCACCCGATGATGGACCTAGTGTCAATGCAATAACGCACAAATGGTATGGTCACTGGAGGACCTGTGGAGCAAGCAGTTGCAGATTCATGGATTAGAAAGGCATCTGACAAGAAGCAAGGCTTAGACCTAAAAAAAGAGAAGGAAACTTTTATAGAGGCTAGAAGAGATTTTGCCATAGCGAAAGCATCAACATCAAAAGATGTCATGGATCCAAAGGCTGATGAAGTAGTCAAGCCATTCCTTCAAGCCTGTATGAAGTTATTGCACAACCAGAAGGTGGTAGAGAATCTCCAAGTATTGATAGATAGCTGCACAGAAAAATAAGCCCCTCAAAGAGAGATTAAGGTTGTAAACAAGTTTAATAAGAATAAGAAGAGGATTGGTTGGGAGATGCTTATGAATGTGCAAATTGGGGAATACGATATGGATCAGGTCATCTTGGATCTGGGATTTGATACCAACCTCTTGCCCTAAAAAACCTGGCAAAGGATGGGAGAGCCCAAATTGGAGTGGTCTACCATTCAACTACAAATGGCTAACCAGCAAAAGATCATTCCACTAGGAAGGTTGCCTAAGGTTGTGGTAGACATTGCGGAAGTAAAAGTATATGCAGACCTTGAAGTAATCTTGATTGTGGATGATGTGGATCCTTACCCTGTGCTATTAGGACTGGATTGGGCTATTGACATGGGAGGTATCATCAAATTGAAAAGGAGGAGAATTATCTTTGAAAATGATGGTACGCGGGTAATAGTCTCTCTAGATCTAGCTGAAGGTGAAAGATATACAGAGCCAGTGCATAATGAGGAGGATTTTGACCATATTTACAAAATTATTGTGTGGGATGATGATTGGGACAACCCTACCATTGATGGCATGTTAAATTGGGAAAACGACAGCTCATGCTTCTCATATTCGGATGACGAGATGGAAAATTAGCAGAACTAGTTGCAAGACATATCTGTGCTGCACTGTCTCAAGATCATGAAGAGCTTCCGGTGCATCTCCTTAGAGGTAAGAAAAATTCCTTACTTTGATGGTTCTAGTAGTGTTAAGGAATTTCTTAGAGCACTAGAAAAATATGTTCCTGAAGAACAAAGATTATGGGAACTTGACTTGGCCATGCACACAAACCCTGTGTGATGGTGGGAAACACACAAGGGGGCTTTCCAAGACTGGGGGGAATGTCAGAAGATGATGATCATGCACTTTGAACCCCCAATCAACCCACCCATGGAGCTCTTTTCAGGTCGTGGGGATCCGCGCAAGCACTTGGCTATGTGGATGGACGTATGGAATGAAAAGACCTAGAATGAGTGGGTCCATATGTTTATTCATGGATTAGGAATGGTCCCCACCACCTGGTATTTAGAGGCAAAGCTTCATCAACATACTCGCCATTGGGATACAATGACAAAGGATTTCATGGCAATGTTCAGTTTAGTTGGAAGGACAAAGAAATTGGACGAAGCCCTACAAGATATAGATGCTCTTATCTTTGATGAGTCTTTGCCTCAAATGGAATTTGTTGCGCCAGCTTGGGATGCACAGATGCAGGATATTTTCAACTGTAGAAATTTGTCAGTAGAGGAATATGAAGAAGATCCCAGGAATATCACAATCCCAGAATTTGAAGGAGAACGCGTTGTCGTAGGACCCTCATTATAAATAGTGGATGTTACCAAGCCATTGAATTTGAAGGAATTCAACATTGGGATGGAGGAGAAACCTAATATGGCCAAAATTGGGGATTACTGGGATGATGATACTGTTGGAAACATTGCAGAGCTGTTGGAACAAGATCCCCTAGCCACATTTTTGGTCCGGTTTTGTAATATTTTTGTAATAATTGGTCTTTTGCAAGGGATTTTGGGTGGGTCAAAGCTCTGATGTATTGTAATGGGTCAAAGGGTAGACTAGGATTCCGCAAACCATGGTTTGCAGACCATATTGTAGTGCAGGCTAAGATGTTATAAATAGATAGATAAATAGAGTCTAGACAGGGCTAAGAAAGAAGTAAGCTAAGGAAGGATACGAACTGGTGGATATTTTGTGTTGATTGTCTGGTTAAGGGCTCTTGTTAGATGTGTGCGTGGAGACCCCAAGTCCTACTATGTGCGAACCCCATTGGCTGTGTGCACGGGGCTGGTAATAGAGTAGGTAAGTCAGATCTAGATACGAATGAATGTGAAGGTTGTTGATGGTATTTAGGTGTCCTTTTATTATTGGCTATTCTTATGTTCTGAGATTGTGTTGCTTATTGAATACTGATGATATATTGATGTGCATGTGGATGCAATATGATGAATGCATAGCTCTGGTTAAAACACTCTACTCAAGTTACTTTTTAATTACGACCTGTGCTTATTGTTAAAAAGGTTATGTATTAGGGCTTATCTTGTGCAAGTCTGTTAGATCTGAAGGGACCCACTTTAATTAACTCTCTCTCTCTTTCTCTCAGGGTGCATAAACTTGGTTCCAACACCCTCCCATACTACTTCGGGTGGGACCTTGACTACGCAAGCGGGCCATTTCCAAAAGGGCCAGTAGTATCGGGGTTTGTTGGCAAACGTTAAACCAAACTTGGGTCAAGACTCCTAGAGCCAACAAATGGTTTCATTTCCGGGACCAAGAGAATTTTAAGAGAGAGAATGGGTAATTCCATGGGGTCATTGGCAGCCATTAAAGCCTGAGTTAGAAGTCTGGTTCAAAAAACAGATTCAGGAATTTTCCCTAAAAGAGAATAGAAGTAAGAATCTATCTGCTGAAGAGTGGAAAAACAAGTATATTTTTATAGAATTACATGAAATATTCTTCATATCCTTCGCACACGAATTGCAGGAGTGGTTGGCATGATTGGCAGAGTTTCAGACTTGTGGAAAGACGATCAGGTCACACAGTGGACCCCCGAATTGATCCAAAAATTGGAAAGGATTGATCACAAGATTAGCAGAACTGTAGACCACTAGGTTGACATTATCTTGGGAGGATTCATGACAGAATTTTCCATTGATCAATTGTGTCATATTCAGAAGTGGAGTGAATTTTATTTAAGGGATTTATAGGTAAGTTCTTAAAAACCCTGCCGTTGTTGATTAAGATTCTATTGAGTGAAAAGGGTGTCCTATGTGGCCACACTGAGTGAATGACTTCCGACCAGAGTGGGAGCATGACACAAAGTGGTAAATACTACCGAGTTAATCAAGAAGGAGACATATCGGTATACAGTCCCTTAAGGGAATCACCTGAGTTTAATGAAGGAGGGGCTACACAATTTGGAACCTGCCTTACGACCACACCTGCATCGAACCCACATAAGGGTAAAAATTCCCCTACCCCACCTCCACCACTTGAGGACGACATGGCCACACACATGAAACTACCTACCTTTAAGGGTGTAGGGGATGAGGATATGGATTGATTCTGGTTCATAGCAGAGTTAGTGTGGACTGCGCAGAACGTTAACAATGATGTTATTAAACGAGCACAACTATCCATATCCTTCGAAGGAAGGGCCCTGGATTGGTTTATGGGATACATTGGTCAACATGAAAATGCACCAATACAATATATTTTTAAAGGACGCCCTAAAGCAACAATTCCGGAAGCCTAAGTCATACTCTCAATGTGTAGTCTAATTAAAGGACTTTAAGTAGGGACCTACAGAGTTTGTCTGGGAAGCTGACCAATGATTAAAGAAGGTTATCAATGATGGGGGTTTTGTCTACGAGGATAAGCAGCACAAGGAATGGTTTATCGCTATGCTATTACCACACTTGCGTGGGCCCATGGGATAGCAGAAGATCGACTCCTAGGAAGAAGCTCTAGAGATTGCCATGAAATTAGAAGTTGCACCAAGAGATGATACACATTTCATAGTTCTATAGATCCAAAACTAGCTAGAGGAAATGCACTTAGAAATTCAGATCTTATCAAAGGATCGGGGTAAGGAAGCTAGCCTGGATATCTGATGCATACGATGTAGGGTATCGGGTCATACTAAGGATCAATGTCCTTTGTTATCAGATTATATGCAGGCTAGGGGGCGGAGCCCTCTACGCCCTAGGGAGATGGCTGGCCCTAGTAGTTCCATGTTGTGGCGCGTTGACTTTCAGGTAGTAGGAATACATGATAAAGATCACTGCCCATGATTAGGTGCTTACGTCCCATAACTAAAACAACTGTGGTGCATATTATGATCGTTTGTGGGTCATGACAAAAAAACTGTCCAACGCTCGACCTCATGTTAGATAGGGGAAACCTATATAGGGTGCAGGTGGACCCCTCATCACCCCTATCTCCTTCTGGGTAGGGTAGATCTCCTGCAAGAGGAAGAGGATGAGGGAGAGGGGGGAGTGCAGGTCGACGACAAGGATAGCTGATATGTTACAATTTTGGAGACGTGGGACATTTTGCATGAGATTGTCTGAACCCTGCATGCCATTCCTGCTGATATTTCAGGAAGTTCGACCATGTCATTGAAGACTGCCCGATACTGATAGAAAAAATGCAAGAGAAACAACAGACACCCACGTAGAATGTACAAAGGGTTAAGATAGAACCACAGGATGATGGACCAAGTATCAATGTAATCACACGCAATGGCATTGCCATCGGGGGAGCTGAGGAAAAGGTTGCAACTGAAACATTGATCCGAAAAGTTGGGGAAAAAATAGAACGCTTAGATCTGCAAAAGGAGAGAGAAAATTTCATAGAAGCTTGGAGGGAGACGGCCAAAGATGAAGCACCTAATTCAAAAGGTATGACAGAGTCCAAAGAAGACAAACCAGTTAAACCATTCCTTCAGGCATGTATGAAGCTGTTACACAACCAGAAGGTAGTAGAGAATCTCCAAGAATTAATAGATAGTTGCACAAAAAAAATTTCTTTACAGCCAGAGGTTAAAACTGTGAACAAGCTATACAAGAACAAAAAAAGGACTGGACAAGAAATGCGCATGACTACGCAGATTGGAGACTATGAAATGGATCAAGTCATCCTTGATTTAGGATCAGATGAAAACGTCCTACCCAAGAAAACCTTGCAAAGAATGGGAAAACCTAAGCTAGAATGGTCAATTATTCATCTACGAATGGCTAATCAATAGAATATTATCCCGCTGGGATGACTGACAAAGGTTGTAGTAGATATTGCAGGTGTTAAGGTTTACGCTAATTTTGAGGTAATTCAGATAGTGGATGACGCAGACCCTTACCCTACACTCTTAGGCCTGGATTGGGCTATTGACATGGGAGGTATTATTAATTTGAAAAGGAGCATGATCTTTGAAAGTGAAGGAACAAGGCTGATAGTTCCATTAGATCTAGCGGAAGGGGAGCGGTACATAGAACCAATACGAGAGGAAGAGGATGTTGATCACATCTACAAGCTAACCACTTGAGATGATGACTGGGTCAACCCCATGGCTGATGGCATGTTATGCTAGGAAAAAGATAGTGAACACTTATCCAACTCAGAAGGAGAGATAGAAAATTGGAAAAATCGGTTGCATGATGTATCTACGCTGCGGTGTCTTAAGATCACAAAAAGCTTCCAATGCAACTCTTCAAAGGTAAGATAACTACCCCACTTTGATGGCTTTGGTAATGTTAAATATTTTCTCAAGGCAATTGAAGTGAACGTCCCTGAAGAACGAATATTTTGGGCCCTTGACTTGGCCATGCGCGCAACCCCCGCGCGTTGGTGGGAAACCCATAAAGGAGATTTTCAGGACTGGGGGGAATGTAGAAATATGATGATCTTATGATTTTACCCTCTAGTCAAACCGCCATTGGAACTTTTTTCGAGATGAGGGGATCCGCGCAAACACTTAGCTCTCTAGATGGAAGTATGGAAGGAAAACACATGGAATGACAATGGGTCAATAGGTTTAGTCACGCATTAGGGCCAATCCCTACCACTTGGTATGTAGATGCAGAACTCCACCAACGTACCTATCATTGGGATACAATGACTGAGAATTTCGTAATGACTTTTGGATTAACAGGAGGAACTGAGAAGTTGGATGAAGCCCTACAAGATATAGATGCTCTAGTCTTCAATGATTCCCTTCCTAAGCAAGAGTGTGTTATGCCAGCCTGGGATACGTAGATACAAGATATTGTAAACTGCAAAAATTTGTCAATAGAAGACTACAGTTGATGTTACCAAACCATTGAAACTGAAGGAAGTTAACATTGGCATGGAAAATCAGCCTAATATGGCTAATATTGGGGATTACTGGATGATGACACAGTGGGAAATATCACAGAATTGGTGACCGAATATCAGGACCTATTCCCCACAAATTTCTCTGAGCTCAAAGGGATCGTAGGGGTATGGGTGTTATGAGGATTACCTTGAAACCGTATGCGTGACTTATCAAACAACGACCCTATCGCCTGAACCCTAAATACAAATAGAAAGTTAAGGAGGAAATTGAAAAGATGGTGGCCACCGGTATCATTGAACATGTGGAAAAATCAGATTGGGTAAGTCCTATGGTGGTCCAGGAAAATAAGAAAAAAGGAGAGATAAAGATCTGCGTATACCTACACAAGCTAAATGATGCTTGCATACATGATCCCTTCCCTACACCGTTCTTCGATGAAATTATAGATAATGTGGGAGGTCAAGAATCTTACTCGTTTACTTATAGGTTTTCGTGGTACCATTAGATCCACATAGCCTCCAAGGACCGCATCAAGAAAACTTTTGCAACTGAGTGGGGCTCATTCTAATACATGGTCATGCCATTCAGACTAAAGAATGCCCTTGCCATATTTTCGCGTGTAGTTGTAACGGTATTCAAGGAATTCATCCATAAGTTTCTGGAAGTTTACTTTGACGATTGGACAATTTTTGGGTTAGTCAAGGACCATGTGTCAAACCTGCGCATGATGCTAGATTCTCGTGGGAAACACCAAATTTCGATGAATATAAAAAAAATACATATTTTGTGTCCCATTTGGGATTGTATTAGGGCACGTGATGTGTCA
This sequence comes from Pinus albicaulis, assembly GCA_034641835.2. NCBI lineage: Eukaryota > Viridiplantae > Streptophyta > Pinopsida > Pinales > Pinaceae > Pinus > Pinus albicaulis. The sequence continues at coordinate 814,451,943 of CM076576.1, read as the reverse complement.
GCAGGGTTTGATGGTTTACCCAGCAAAGGTCGCGATTATCATCAATTTGGTAGTCCCCACTACTGAGAAACAACAACGCTCCATCCTAGGCCACACTGGGTACTACGAAAAGTTTATTTAGGGATACGCCTTGATTACTGCCCCAATGGAGAAATTGCTGAAGAAGGATGTCTATTTTTTTTGGGGTGATGAATGTGAGAAAATATTTGAGCTATTAAAAGAAAAGATGGTAACAACACATATTCTTATATTTCATGACTGGGAAAAATTATTTCATGTACTTGTGGATGCATCAGGGATTTTATTAGGAGTTGTCTTGGCACAACCTGGATAAGGGGACATTGATCACCCAGTGGCCTCCACTAGCAGGAAGCTTACGAGTGCAGAACGTAACTATTCCATCACAGAATGTGAAGGGCTAGAAATGGTATACGCCCTACAAAAATACAAGCATTATTTATTAGGCAGACACTTCAAAATGTTTACAGATCATTCAACTTTGAAGTACCTGGTTAATAAGCCTATGTTGGGCGGGAAAGATCTGTAGGTGGCTACTGCTATTTCAAGAGTACAATTTCGAAATCATTGTGAAACTAAGGAGGTTGAACTCTGAGCCAGACCACTTGTCCAGGATCGAGAATGGGGAATAGCTAACTAACCTGGAAGAAGGATTACCTGACGCATATTTTTTTGCTATCAAGGTGGTTGACAAGCACTTTATCGATGTTATCCAATTTTTGAACACAGACAAGGCACCCGATGGCTATTAAAAGTTGCAGAAAAAGGAGCTGGTCGCCCACGCAGTCGAATTTACTATAATCACGGGACAACTCTACAAGTTGGGCGCAGACGAGGTGCTGCAAAGGCATGTACTTGAACACAAGAGACAAGCTATCTTGTTCGAGGCCCATGGAGGAATTGCGGGAGGACATTATGCAGGTAAAGATACTGTGCAGAAAGTATTAAGGGTCGGGCTGTGGTGGTGCACATTGCACAGTGATGCCCATTCGTACTCCTGGGCTTGTGACACATGCTAATGAATTGGGAAGCCCTCATGACGTGGTGATATTCCCCTACAACCACAGATGGCCTTGCAAGCGTTTGACAAATGGGCCATAGATTTTGTCGAACCTATCAATCCCCTAGGAAAGAAGACCGGTGCCTGGTATATCATCACTGTCACGGATTATGTCACCAGATGGGTAGAAGCAAAAGCTATCAAGGATTGTATTGTGGATATTGTTGCACACTTAATTTTCGAACATATTCTGACTAGGTTTGGTTATCTGAAGATCCTAATGAGCGAATGAGGTACGCATTTTTTTAATGAAACTATCACGGCTCTGACTGAGGAATTCCAGATCCACCATACGAAGAGTACCCTGTACCACCCACAGGAGAATGGGGTTGTGGAAGTCTTCAATAAAATTTTGGAACATGAGCTCACTAAGGTCTGCAATGCTGACTATAGAAAATGGGACATACACATCCCCTCTGTACTCTGGGCCTATAGGACTATGTGTAAGAAAATCATGGGAAAAATTCCCTTCCGAATGGTCTACGGGAAGGAGGCTGTCATGCATATGGAATACATCATTCCCAGCCTATGCATCTCAACCTTCACAAACATTTCAGACCCAGACATCATGGAGGAGCGCTTGGCACAGCTAGTGGCCCTGGAAAAATATCGGTTCATTGCTCATTTCCACTAGCAGGTTCAAAAGGTTCGCAAAAAAGCATGGCATGATCGACACATTCGACAGAAAGTATTTATGGAGGATGAATTGGTACTACTTTACGATAGCCAGTTTGCGTGAAGTTCCGTAAGCACTGGTTGGGTCCATATATAGTGAAGGAAATTACCAATGGAGGTGCAGTCAGATTGGCTACGTTGCACGGAGATTTTTTTCCAGGGTATGTTAATGGAAGTCGTCTGAAACCCTATAGGGACTCCTCGGTGCTGATCAAATGACTATATGGCCGGAGTAGCTATATAATGGATGTTGCGCACATTAGGCCGTAAAAATTAAGGGATGATCGCTGGATAAACAGGGATGATGTGTAGGGCTGGGTGTGCAAGGGGTGCGATGTAGGTGCAAGGTTGTGCATGGTGGAAAAAACTAGCCGTTGAAATGGCGAATTGGTGTGGAAAACCAAGTTTACCGTTCAATGGAATGGGAAATTTGCAATTAATGTGGCGATTTACGAGGATTTTTTTACCATTTCTATCATGATAGATTGCAATTAAGGCTAATCTGGCCATTTTCCATCCTCATGGGCTATAAGAGGAGGACCTTCAGTCACAAGGGATTGGTTTGTTGTCTGAAACTTTCACACCTTGGGCACCTTGATGAATTTCGTCTAGTCTGTATAGTTTACATCTACATGTCTGAGCAAACTACTACTTCTCACAGTAGAAACCCTAAATTTGTCTTTCAATCAAGAATGACTGCAATGAACCCTAATGAGTCACTACCTGTCACAGCTTCCAGGGAAGTTGGATTTGACGAGGTATTAGAAGTAACCTCTGAAATGGCGGAGGTCGTCTCTACCCCAGAAAAACGGAAGGGAAGGGGGAAGGTGAAGGGCATAGAGACAAGGAAGGTAAAAGAGGCGAAGTGGGCTAGGGTGAAACCTTGAACTTCCCCCCGGATTATGCATTCCCCCAGGAAAGTGTCCAGGGGACGATCGCCTGATTCATCAAAGTGCCTTATGATGATTACAGAAGAAGCCCTGCATCTGACTCTGCTAACCTAGCTGCCACCTGATGTTAATCCAAGCAAGCCAACGACGCGTGCCCCCAAGAATTTTTATGTTGTCCATGCATACGTTCAAATGCCTCTGGTCCCGGAAGAGGTGCCCCTGCAAGGAGCCATGTTCAGCTGCCTCCCCCTCATTAAATTCGATGGTCATGATATGGGAAACTTGGACACCTTCCCTTCACTAGCTCCAGAGCTATACCTTAAAGGGTAATGGATGGCAACGTACCAAAGGTTGAGCCAATCATGTGGGTACGAGGATTGGCTGGGTCAGGGATCTTAAAGTTGCTGCGCATCCCCCACTTTGGTCGATACAAAATCACCAGCCTGATTGTTCGCCAGCTATTAGCACAAGTCCATGATGGGTGCGTCTGGCTCCAAGGTCACATACCAATTGATGCTGCTTTAATTCATCGAATCACTGGCCTCCCCATGCAAGGGCCAAGTCCTAAGGAAGGCATTGGCAAGAAGTTTGAGTAGCAGATTGCTGAAGACGTCTGGCAGAAATACCATGTCGTTCGCAACCAATGAGGGTTTCAGATCGATAAAATAAATGATCCAGGGATGCTCATGGGTACCCTTCTACTTGCATGTAAATTGATGCGCAAATTCCAGGTAACGATCTCCCCCGCCTACGTAATTCAACTCGCTGGTAGATGCGAAAAGGGAGTCTGCTTCAACTGGTCGTAGTACCTTGTTGAGGAATTTCTTGAAAATGTGCGCGAGGCCCAGGATCAAGGAAAATATTTCTACTACTCCTGGCTGATACTTTTAATTTCCTTAGTGGCATGGGAGACACCTGAAGAAGCAGCATTCCCCGCTCTCGAGCAAGGCATGTGTGAAGGAGCGTGGTTTAGTAACCTCTACGATTCAAAGGATCCCAAGCGGGTTGAGGAGAATAAGGTCTTTTGGGTACTATATGATCAAACCTTGGCTGCGGAAATTCATTCCGAGATGCGCTTGTCCTCGACGGTCTACAACAAATACAATCATATTGCGACATTCCAAGTGACCATGCATAATGTGTAGGTTCGGTCCCATAGAGATACCGCTTGGTATAACCTTCTGTATATGGCCATAGAAGTAGAGATTGACCAGGTAATTTCCACTTGGCCACCTGAGTGGAAGCTATCCACCTAGCCTCCCAACCCAAGCACAACAGGTGCATCCAGCCACAACGTAGCCTCAAAGGATACTACTTCGCCCACCACAACGAAGAATTCGGTAGTTCCTTCTACGACGCAGCATGCGACCCCCACCACCCCCGCGAGCGTTACTATGCAGACAGAACTAGATTCCCATTTGGATCATAACCTTAATAGGCTTGATGCCGTAGACACAACATCCCCGCATGGTCTCAAACGCACTAGCAAACCACCTAAGGGGTCCAGGAAGAAGCGTAAGGCTATTAAGCCTGGCACAGACGCAGAGGTTATGTTGACAGAGGATGACCTTGAGAAAATTTCCGACATCGTCACCATCACATCCGAGGATCAATGGGCTACTTTGGAAGGACAACACAAGGCTGTGGTAGAATTTTTGAAATCTTAGTTGCAGGCTCTTCGGATAAAAGAAGACACCCTTCAAGCGAGATTGAATGAAGTGAGGCAGAGTTAAGCGAGCGTGTATCAAGCGAGGTAGAATCAAGCAGGCCAGCTAGCTACAGTTGCAGCCCTAACCACCATCACAGACAACCAGATCTACCCCCTCCTAGGCACAAATTTTGCAATGCTACCCGCAGAATTATGCATCCAAGTCTGAGCATGCTCTTCAGTCGAACTCGATGTTGGGCACTTGATGGGTGCATAGTTGCACAACTTATTTACCTCCATCAATGATGAGCTTCAGAACAGAGAAATATGAGTGCAACAACACCTTAGCGGGGCCAAGAAAACTATTGTGACTCAAGCTGCTGAAGCCACCCAGGCCCAGGTTGCACACATTACTGCCATCATGCAGTAGGCTGCATTAGAGGATTTGATAGACCGGATATGTGAAGACATGCCGAAAGTAATTCATGCCTCCACTACGTCGTAGGCCTTGATTGAAGGCTTGGTCGCTGCTTTGAAGGTGTCTTAGGTTGTGGTACAGGTTTTTAAGGCCGATTTAGAACTTCAGATAGAATCGCTGCAGGCCAAGCTATAGCCTGAGACCCCCCTGGAAGTGCGCGCCCAGTGATCTGCACTAGTAACGGAAGCAAAAACCACTATTACCACGCAGATCAGTTAGGGAACCACTTTGTTTGAGACTGCTATGGAATTATGGTCCCAGGTGTAGTGTGACACTCTCCTTCGCCAAATCGATCAGGAGTTGCATCAAAAGGAGGAGGATTTTGAGAAGATGGAAGCCACTATGACCACCCTTGTTCCAGCCCAATGACTAGCGTGCCTTTAGACCAGCCACAAGCTCAGAAGTGAAATTGTGGGGCTCTGGTGCAAGAAACAGGTACTCAACGACCATTTGACACATTGGGCTGATGAAGCTCTCAATCTTTTACAAGAGTTAGAAGGGGTCGTGAGATAGTTGAACCAGACCTTGGAAAGTGTCACGACTGCTACTGAAGGCCCAAATTTGTAAAATCTGGTTGATATTGCACAAACTGCAACCACGCAGAGCATAGGTTTTCTAACCCCATTGGTTACTGCTATTGAGCAGCTCAAGGAAATGATGAAGGACCCACCGACACTTTGACTTGGGACGAGTCACAAGATTGTGTTGGGGGATTGTTGGAACGAGGTCCCCTAACTACATTTTTGGTCCATTTTTTGTAATATTTTTTAATACTTGGTCTTGTGTAGGGGCTTTGGGGTGAGCCAAAGCTCCAATGTATTGAAATGGGTCAAAGGGTAGACTAGGAGTCCGCAAACCATGGTTTGCGGACCATAGAGTAGCGCAGGCTAAGATGTTATAAATAGATAGATAAATCGAGTCTAGATGGGGCTAAGAAAGAAGTATAAGGAAGGATACGAACTGGTGGATATTTTGTGTTGATTGTCTGGGTAAGGGTTCATGCTGGCTATGTGCGCGAAGACCCCAAGTCCTGCTATGTGCGGACCCCGCTGGCTGTGTGCGGGCTGGTAATAGAGTCTGTAAGTTGGATCTAGATACGAATGAATATGAAGGTTGTTGATGGTATTTAAGTGTCCTTGTATTATTGGCTATGATTATGTTCTGAGATTGTGTTTTCTTACTTAATATTGATGATATGTTTATGCACACATGGATGCGATATGATGAATTCATAGTTCTGGTTAAAATACTCTGCTCAAGTTAGCTGTTAATTACGATTTATGCTTACTGTTAGAAAGGTTATGTATTAGGGATTCTCCTGCGCAAGTATGTTAGATTTGAAGGGACCCACTTTAATTAACTCTCTCTCTCTCTCGGGGTGCTGAAACCTGGTTCCAACACCCTCCCATACTACTTCAGATGAGACCTTGACCTGCGTAAGTGGGCCATTGCCGAAAGGGCCAGTAATATCAGGCTTTGTTGGAAAAAATTAAACCAAACTTGGGTCAAGACCCCTAAAGCCAATAGGATTTGTTGACCAAATATCAGGACCTATTCCCTACAAATTTCTCTGAGCTCAAGGGAATTGTAGGAGATCTATATGTTATGAAGATCACCTTGAAGCCAAATGCACGTCCTGTCAAGCAGCGACCCTATCAACTAAACCATAAATACAAGAAGAAAGTCAAGGAGGAGATAGATAATATGGTGGCCGTAGGTATCATTGAGCCCATTGAAAAATCTAATTGGGTAAGCCCAATGGTAGTCCAAGAAAATAAAATCAAAGGGGAGATAAGGATCTGTGTAGACCTGTGCAAGCTGAATGATGCCTCTGTGCATGATCCCTTCCCTATGCCATTCTCTGATGAAATATTGGATAGTGTAGGAGTTCAAGAAGTGTACTCATTCATTGATTAATTTTCAGGGTACCATCAGATCAGAAATGCACCTGAAGACCGCAACAAGACAACCTTTGCAAACAAATGGGGCTCCTTCCAGTACACTATCATGCCATTCAGATTGAAGAATGCCCCTGCTATTTTCTCGCACATAGTTGTATCCGTATTCAAATAATTTATCCATAAGTGTTTGGAGGTCTATTTTTACGATTGTACAGTATTTGGATTGGTTAAGAAGCATGTGTTGAACCTACGCATGATGTTGGATACCTGCAGAAAATACCAAATTTCGATGAACCTGAAGAAGTTCATATTCTGCATACCTTTTTGAATTTTGTTGGGGCACATCGTATGTCAGCAGGGATTGATGGTTGACCCAGCCAAGATTGTGGTTATCATCAATTTATCAATCCCCACCAATGAGAAAAAGTTGCGCTCCATCTTAGGGAACACACGTTACTACAGGAATTTTATTCAAGGGTACACATTGATCACTGCGCCAATGGAAAAGTTGCTGAAGAAGGATGTGTCCTTTTTCTGGGATGAGGAGTGTCAGAAAATTTTTGAGCTGCTGAAGGAAAACATGTTCACTGCACCTATTTTAATATTTCCATATTGGGAAAAGGTCTTTCATGTGCATGTGGATGTATTAGGAATAACTCTTGGGGTTGTCTTAGCGCAACCAGGAGAAGGAGACATTGATCACCCGGTTTCTTTTGCTAGCAGGAAACTCTCTAGCATAGAGCACAACTATTCTACTACCAAACGAGAAGGAATAGAAATGGTGTATGCCTTGCAGAAATACATGCAATATCTATTGGGAAAACACTTTAAAATTTTCACTAATCATTCAGTTTTAAGATACCTGGTCAATAAGCCTATGTTGGGGGGGAAGATTTGTAGATGGTTGCTATTGTTCTAGGAGTATGAATTTGAGATTATCGCGAAGCTTGGGAGACTGAATGTGAGACCTGATCACTTGTCTCGAATTGAGAATGGAGAGGAACCAAATAGTTTGGAGGAAGGATTACCCGATGCACATATTTTCGCTATCAAGGTGGTTGATGAGCACTTTGCACACATTATTCACTTCTTAACAACTAGGATAGCCCCTACAGAATATTCAGTGTAGCAGAAGAAATAATTGGTGAACTGTGCAGCTGATTTGAATATAATTGCAGGACAATTATATAAGTTGGGTGCATATGAGGTATTGAGGAGGTATGTATTAGAACATGAGAGACAAGCTATCTTGGCTAAGGCTCATGAAGGAGTGGTAGGAGGCCACTACGCAGAAGTTGTGTGTGCAGGGTTATGGTGGCCCACATTGCATAATGACACACAAGCATACTGTCGAGCCTGTGATGCATGTCAGCAAACCGGGAATCCCTCGTGCAAATATGAAATGCCCCTGCAACCGCATATGGCCTTGCAGGCCTTCGATAAATGGGTTATAGACTTTGTGAGACCAATCAATCCCCCGGGAAATAAGACTGGCGCACATTACATCATTACTGCCACTGATTATGTAACCATATGGGCAGAGGCAAAGGCTGTTAAGGATTGTACTGCAGATACCACTATGCATTTCATCATTGAAAATATTATAACTAGGTTTGGTTTCCCGAAGATATTAATGAGCGATAGAGGTATGCATTTCATTAATGAAACTATTGAAGCTTTGATGGAAAAATTTTTAGATCCATCATGTGAAAAGCACCCCATATCACCCACAAGCTAATGGCGTTGTAGAGGCTTTCAAAAAAATCTTGGATAATGCGCTTACTAAGGTCTGTAATACCAATTGAAATGACTGGGACGTGCACATCCCTTCGGTGTTATGGGCTAATAGGAATACATGCAAGAAGATGACTGGGAAGACTCCTTTCAGGATGGTCTATGGATAGGAGGCCATCATGCCCATGGAATATATTTTCCCCAGCCTGCGCATTGCGACTTTCACAAATATGGAGGAACCTAACATTATGGAGGAACGCTTGCGCAGCTGGTTGCCTTGGAAGAAGATCAGTTTATTGCTGACTTTCACCAGCAAGTACGGAAGGCACGAGAAAATTTTTGGCATGTGTTAGTGTCTCGTGATTTGGCAAATTGGTAAAACAAATGATAGGGTAAAATCAGACCAGTCTTTGGAGTCCTAGGACCTAGCCTTCCTAGAATCAGAGAGGGCTCTCTCTATTATGTGAAGGATGTGAGCTTGTTCACTTTGGATGGTTGATTTTAGGCTAGTTGTTAAGTGCAGGTTTGTTTTTTGTTTTGGTTGGGGTAAGATGATAAAGTAGGATAGGTGGAGTGAGAGGTTATCAAATCAATTAGGCTATGGAGTCTATGAAGTTATTGATATCTCGATAATGAATCAGGGTACATCACAGGGCAAATCTAGTATATTTAATGGATCTTTAAATTTTATGTATGAGGTGAAATGGACATTAAGTTTGGGAACCAAGGTAGGGCAAAGGCCAGTTAAAAATCCTTTGTAAAATACCTATGAATAGAGAGATCTTGAATACTGATAAGAAAAAGATACTGGTTATGGGACAGGGCACACCATTTACTCAACAAGTATACTTTTAAACAAATACACATTCAAGATATACAATCTAGTGGAGTAAATGAAGTAAGACAACTTATCTAACTTCAATGATTCTACTTTCAAGATTTGAAAACATATAAGAGACAAATAACATCAATAAATGAAGAGGGAATGCCTAAAAATCATTCATTAAACTATAAATAACTTTGAAGAAAACTGATAAGCATATTCAAAGGGCAAGATCGAAACAAGAGCTCTTTTACTTAACCTATCAATCAATACATCAAAGGGAGATTTCAAGACAGAGTTTAGATAGCATTAAAAAAGTAGGGCTTACCATGAATCATTTTTATAAACTATAAATATTAATCCAAAAATGAAATAGACAAGCTTAGGTGGGCCTAAGGAGCAATGAAGAATTCTTTAAGCTAACCCAACAGAAGAAAACATGAAAACAATAGCTAACAGGAGGATTGAGGTGCCTCAAGCAACATTTCTCATCCTATACTTTTATGAGCTATTGCAAAATAGAAAGATGGACATATGGAAAAAAAGAAAAAACATGAACATATGAGAGATACATCACCATTAACTAAAGTCATGGGATCCTGCAAGCAATCCTTCATCACCATCAATCAAGGCAATCCATCCACAAGCTCCACAACACTAAATTGTTCTTCAACTTTCAAAAACCATGTATTGATCTTAACACATCAATTTCCCCCTATTTAAAATGAATCCTAATGCCTTATATAACAATCAAGGAAGAGGAAAACCTATTACAACATCTAGAAGCCTATTGGCCAACAAGAAATATCCTAACTTGTCCTTGAGACCTTGCAAGGCCGAAGGCACAAAAATATCTAACAAATATCTTTTTCGACCATATATAGCAATTAAATTGACTTTTAGGCCCTGAAAAGCATATGAAAAATTTCTAAATGTACATTCTGCCCAGTCATCCATAGGAGCACAACAAACTATGTCAAAATTTGGAATTTTTGCCAAGAGCGCAACACAGAGATAGGAAAAATAGGTCTTTTTGCAGTAGTGTTTTGGAGGCCTTCCCGATGTCGGAAAAGGTTCCGTGATGTCTCGTTGGAAATCCCTTGAAGTATTATTTCTAGATATACCTTTATTTCTTCAATATGACCTCTAAAAGTTTCCCAAAAAGTGAAAATGGAAAGACTTACAGGAGTGTAGCACATGCTCAGAAAAGTGGGCAGAATGTTGAAAAACATGAGTTTGTTTTACCCTTTTGGGGGACCACAACAACTCCAATTGAGCTGAAAAGTGGTGAGCATGCTCCTCTCATGTTGAGGAATCCAAAAATGTAAACCTTTATTTTTGAATATTCTATGGGAAAAAGAGCAGCACAACTCCTAGCCTCAAAATTTGCAAAAAACAAAAAGTTGTCAAAATTTTCCCAAATTTGGTGGAGGAGTGCCTCATGGGTTTTGGGAAACCTGTAGAGAAGCATGGGATAAGATTCCAAGCCTAGATTGGTATTTTTCCTCTTTTGGTGCTGGGAGCTTGCCTTGAGCCTTCTTCAATTTGACCCTTGCTTGCCTTCTTGAGAGGCATTTTCATTTCCTCCCATGCTAGTATTATTGTCAAGATTTTCATCTTTTTTATCTTCTTCCGAGTCTCCTACATTGTCATATTCCATACTTACATTATCATCATCTTCATTGTCAATTTATGTGTTATCATGGTTAGAGGTATCCTCATCATGGCTTGATCCATTTTCATCTTCATGACTGTCCTTCTCTTCATTATTTGACCTACTGTGTTCACTTTCAAGCTCTTCCTTTGTATCACTACTTGCATTTGTACCTCCTTTACTATTTGAATGTGCCTTATTTTAATGCATACTGTCTTCTTCTTCTAAATCTGCCTTTGTCTCTTGGCTGCTATCTCCATATTTGTCACTGTCCATTTTATCACTGTCATTAGGCTCATTGTTTTCTCTTTCATCTTGACTGTTTTGTTCCTCAAAATCTTCTTTTGTTTCTTGGCTATCATCTATTTCTTCCTCTTTACCTAGCTCACTGCCTTGGCCTTCTTTGTCTTCTTCACTTCTTTCAATTGCCTCTGCACCATCATAATCACTTTTTTCATGAATGCCATGTTCATCTTGGTCACTGTTTTCTTCCTCTCTGTCATCACTATCTTCTTCATGGTTGTTGCCTTCAAAACCTTATAGCTGAAAAAAGTCACAGGAACGCAGCATGGGCCAGTCAGGTGCTTTCTGCATGAGGGTCGAGCAGCTCCTGAACACACATGAGCGCAGCAGGTCACCTCTGCACGTAGTGTCAGTCTCCTGGGCAAGGTTTGCACGAAGGTGGGTCTCTTGGGAAAAGCCTGCACGATGGTGGGTGTTGAAAATGGCAACAAGAAACAGTGAAGGAGGCCTCCTGAAACATCTTTCCTGATCCTAGTTGGAAAGTGATCACCTAAACTAGGTGGGGACCACACATGTGATTTTTGTCGAAGAGTCTATTTTTAGACTATGTCTATTTTCAGACATATGGAGCATGGTCTAGGAGTTGCGGGATGCTATTCTTGGATGATTGGTCAATTTGGTAAAAATAGATGGACAACTATTTTTAGACATATAGGTCGAAGTCTATTTTTAAACTGCCTATCTAAAAATAGGCCAGTCAAATATTATTAACCCTTAATAATATTTGGACTATAAACATTATCTTATCCTCTTGGAGCACTTCATTTTGAGCTACAGATGTGGCACATGCAGCTGGCAGAAGGAAATTCGAATTTCCTATGGGTCAGCTGAGCTATTGCATGGTTGACTTCAGTTAGAACTCATGTGGCAGAGTTTGGTGGAGTTGATGAGACAGTTGGTGGAGTTGTGTTCGGTTTAACTTAGTTGAACTAGTTGTATTTAGTCTAACTGAAAAATAAACTAGTGATGAGTGGTGTGAATTAATTATTAATTAATTCACTAATTATTAACTCATTATTCAACTAAAGAAGACATCAGTTAACAGCAGTGCATGGACAGTTCAGTGGAGACCAGTGTTAGAGGTGGGTGAAAGGGTGGAGTCTACTATCAGTTGTGACTATAGTGTGCATGAGATTTGCACAATCATTGGAGGAGATTTCCAATGAGGATTGCGCAGTTAAAGCCAAGGGAATTCGAATTCATTCTATCTATTCTCTCATCTTGGATTTCGCAGTAGAGGCAGGAAAACAGTGGAGGAGTTTTGAACCCGTGACTTATTCAAAACTGAGCTAGTTTGTGTGTAACTTTTGGAGACAGTACTGAGTACTTGTGAGGAGTATTGTACTGAGATTGTTACATGATTCTTCTTCATTATAATATATAGACAGTAGGGGGTTTTCAGCTGTAAGCTTTCCCCGTTATACATACTATGTTATATGTGTTGAATTTCTATGTGCGCATGTGAATGTTTTCAATACCGCTTGTTGTTTTTATTTTCGCATGTGATGATTAATGCGTAGAAGAGATTATGTGTTATGTATGAAGCTCAAATAGTATGTGACCAGGATAATCTCGGTGAATAGTTCAGCTATTATTCAAATTTCTACATGGTATCAGAGCAATATTGATCATCAGATCTATTATTCAGAAAGTGATTGCATTTTATTTCTTCAGGCAGAGTCTGCAATCGGGCCAGGTAGCCTCCAGATTCATCCTTATTTGAAGGTGAAAATTCTGGTAAATGCCCATGCAGTCGATCTCTGATTTGGAAATAATTTGTTCTCACGAATTTTAGATCGGAAGCGTTGGAGTTTGGAGTTGTTGGAATTCGAATTGCAGAATTGTTTTTCTTAGTGTCAAAAGCAAACACTAGAAAATTTGGCGGAAATTCTGACGGCCAATTTGTCGCTATTCCGACACATAGTCATCGCAAGAGCGACAGTTCGAGGGCGGACAAAATGTGGTTTGTCATGTCGTCGTAGTTCCGACGCATGTAAAAAGTGTCGCACTATTGACACTTCTTCCGTCGCTTCCGAACAAGCGTCACTCTTCTGACGTCTCACAAACCATCGCGCCTCCGACGTTTTTAAACTGTCGCACTTCCGATGAAATGTGGTCCGACGTCTTGAACGTCTCTCTTCCGACGTTTGTAAACAGTGGCAATTCCAACGCAACGTGGTTCGACGTTTTGGACGTTGCTCTTCTGACGTCTGTAAGATGTCGCAATTCCGACGAAATGTGGTCTGACGTTTGGAACGTCGTTCTTCCGACATTTGTAAGCTGTCGCAATTCCGACGAAATATGGTCCGACGTTTTTATACTGTCTCTCTTCCGATGTTTCTGGGTTGTCGCAGTTTCGACGTCTACAAGGCGTCGGTAGACCGACGGAGGGTTCAATTTAAAAAAAAAAATGAAACTTTAAAAGACGAGAAACGCTGTTTTGAATATATTATATGAAGTAAAACAGTCCATGAAGTCATTACATTTTCACATCTGAAGATTGGAACCCAAATATCCATCTAGAAAAGTGGAAGTCCCACCCTAGACAATGATAAAAAAATACCCCATGTCACCTACAGGGACATGATATAAAACCCAGTAACGGTCCAGATGGAGATTATATACAAATATGAGAAAGCATCCAAATATGCCCGAGGCATCTATAAGAAAGTGAAATAGCAGTATGTAGAATAGTAAAGCAACAGATAGAGTACCGACGTCCATTGTTCCAAAAACAAATTAAAGTACCCAAAACCCTGCAACAGAGAAAAACGATAATCATGTGAGGAGTGTGATATGTCCAAAATATAAAAATACCATCAGACCATATCAATAAACCAGCAACATAGACTAGCATCGCTAGTTTTGAAGGCAGAGTGATAAACATTAATAATTTTTTTTTCACAAGAGAAAAAACGTTGTTTTGAATATATTATATGAAGTAAAACAGTCCATGAAGTCATTACATTTTCACATCTGAAGATTGGAACTCAAATATCCATCCAGAAAAGTGGAAGTCCCACCCCAGACAATGATAGAAAAATACCCCATGTCACATACAGGGACATGATATAAAACCCAGTAACGGTCCACATGGAGATTATCGACAACCTGAGAAAGCATCCAAATATGCCTGAGGCATCTATAAGAAAGTGAAATAGCAGTATGTAGAATAGTAAAGCAACAGATAGAGTACCGACGTCCATTGTTCCAAATACAAATTAAAGTACCCAAAATCCTTGAACAGAGAAAAACGCTAATCATGTGAGGAGTGTGACATGTCCAAAATATAAAAAGACCATCAGACCATATCAATAAACCAGCAACATAGACCAGCATCGCTAGTTTTGAAGGCAGAATGATAAACATTAATCAATTTTTTTTCAGAAGAGAAAAAATGCTATTTTGAATATATTATATGAAGTAAAACAGTCCATGAAGTCATTACATTTTCACATCTGAAGATCGGAACCCAAATATCCATCCAGAAAAGTGGAAGTCCCACCCCAGACAATGATAGAAAAATACCCCATGTCACATACAGGGACATGATATAAAACCCAGTAACGGTCCACATGGAGATTATCGACAATCTGAGAAAGTATCCAAATATGCCCGAGGCATCTATAAGAAAGTGAAATAGCAGTATGTAGAATAGTAAAGCAATAGATAGAGTACCGACGTCCATTGTTCCAAATACAAATCAAAGTACCCAAAATCCTTGAACAGAGAAAAACACTAATCATGTGAGGAGTGTGATATGTCCAAAATATAAAAAGACCATCAGACCATATCAATAAACCAGCAACATAGACCAGCATCGCTAGTTTTGAAGGCAGAGTGATAAACATTAATCATTTTTTTTTCACAAGAGAAAAAACGCCGTTTTGAATATATTATATGAAGTAAAACAGTCCATGAAGTCATTACATTTTCACATCTGAAGATTGGAACCCAAATATCCATCCAGAAATGTGGAAGTCCCACCCCAGATAGTGATAGAAAAATACCCCATGTCACATACAGGGACTTGATATAAAACCCAGTAACGGTCCACATGGAGATTATCGACAATCTGAGAAAGCATCCAAATATGCCCCAGGCATCTATAAGAAAGTGAAATAGCAGTATGTAGAATAGTAAAGCAACAGATAGAGTACCGACGTCCATTGTTCCAAATACAAATTAAAGTACCCAAAATCCCGCAACAAAGAAAAACGCTAATCATGTGAGGAGTGTGATATGTCCAAAATATAAAAATACCATCAGACCATATCAATAAACCAGCAACATAGACCAACATTGCTAGTTTTGAAGGCAGAGTGATAAACATTAATCATTTTTTTTTCACAAGAGAAAAAACGTTGTTTTGAATATATTATATGAAGTAAAACAGTCCATGAAGTCATTACATTTTCACATCCGAAGATTGGAACCCAAATATCCATCCAGAAAAGTGGAAGTCCCACCCCAGACAATGATAGAAAAATACCCCATGTCACATACAGGGACATGATATAAAACCCAGTAACGGTCCACATGGAGATTATCGACAATCCGAGAAAGCATCCAAATATGCCCGAGGCATCTATAAGAAAGTGAAATAGCAGTATGTAGAATAGTAAAGCAACAGATAGAGTACCGACGTCCATTGTTCCAAATACAAATTAAAGTACCCAAAATCCTTGAACAGAGAAAAACGCTAATTATGTGAGGAGTGTGATATGTCCAAAATATAAAAAGACCATCAGACCATATCAATAAACCAGCAACATAGACCAGCATCGCTAGTTTTGAAGGCAGAGTGATAAACATTAATCATTTTTTTTTCACAAGAGAAAAAACGATGTTTTTAATATATTGTATGAAATAAAACAGTCCATGAAGTTATTACATTTTCACATCTGAAGATTGGAACCCAAATATCCATCCCGAAAAGTGGAAGTCCCACCCCAGACAATGATAGAAAAATACCCCATGTCACATACAACGACTTGATATAAAACCCAGTAACGGTCCACATGGAGATTATCGACAATCTGAGAAAGCATCCAAATATGCCCGAGGCATCTATAAGAAAGTGAAATAGCAGTATGTAGAACAATAAATCAACAGATAGAGTACCGACGTCCATTGTTCCAAATACAAAATTAAAGTACCCAAAATCCTTGAACAGATCAAGAAAAACGCTAATCATGTGAGAATTCTAAGTAAAGTTAATCTATTAACATTGCGAATAAAATTACACCGAAGTCAAAAACATTGCCTGGCCATACACATGGCAAATTTGTCATCAAAAATCAAAATATTAACAAGACTTCCCTCATACGGGGAAACCAGTCTTGAACGTTTAATTTACAGAATTAAAAATATTACAAAGGTCCAGCACAGTAAAATAATCTAAAAGCAGCCCAATTAAGTGTGCCTGCTAAGCAAGAAAAACAAATTAACCAAACTACTCCTCCGGTGGTTCCTCCACGATTCGGCACCATCCTTCGGAAGGTCCAGGATCGCTAGGTGCTACCTCCACATGCATGCCACGACTCCCCTCCTGAAGGCCCGAATGCTGGCCGGCTTTTTCCGAGCTCAGACCCGCCGGACGGGTGCATTCTTCCTCCGTTTGGGCCTCCTCGCGGAAGACCACAATGACTACAGCTGTGATTCGCAGGCGGTTGAGAGTGCAATCAAAGGAAAATTGCGCAGTGCGCGTCGTGGGAGAAGGTGAACTAGCGGTGGGGAAGCCAGGAGCAGGGGAATCCATACGGTGGCCAGATGCTACAAGCCGACCCCACCCACTCCTAGTATTTGGATATCGACCTAAGTAATAATCACTGTACTGGCTGGAAGTCATCTCTGTTGAGGTGCTGGAGGGAGCGCGCCGGGATTGACCTCTAGTGCTCCCCCTGCGGCAACGCATCCTATGACGCACGCGAGGCATGGGTGCAATCGCAGTGGGCACAAGAGACGAAGAAGTAGAATTCCAATTAACAGAGGAAGACAGACAGAGACAGAACCGAGAGAAATGGAAATATGCAGCAAAGTCTAGGCAGAAGTTCCACTGGCCACTTCTCCTTATCGTCACAGTTACCAGGCAGTGTAATCCAGCAACCGGCTTGTCTGAAAAACCATGGCTAAACGCCATTTTGTATGTCGACCCGTCTGCAATGCAATCAAAGGATGCCCATCATAA